>VWYH01002240.1:231088-257205 GCA_013399365.1 Pampusana beccarii
ACTGGACACAATATTCCAGATGTGGTCTCACCAGGGCAGAGCAGAGGGGCAGGAGAACCTCTCTGACCTACTGACCACCCCATTCTCATCCAGCCCAGGTCCCATTGGCCTTCCTGGCCACAAGGGCCCAGTGCTGGCTCATGGGCACCCTGCTGTCCCCAGGGCCCCCAGCTCCCTTTCCCCTGCACTGCTCTCTAACAGGTCCTTCCCCAACTTATCCTGGAACCTGGGGTTGTTCCTGCCCAGATCCAAGACTCTGCACTTGCCCTTGTTATATTTCATTAAGTTTCTCCCCACCCAACTCTCCAGCCTGTCCAGGTCTCTGATGGCAGCACAGCCTCCAGTGCCAGCCACTGCTCCCAGTTTGGTGTCAGCAGCAAACTTGCTGACAGTCACTCTATTCCCTCATCCAAGTCGTTGATGAATATATTGAATAGGACTGGTCCCAGTACCGACCCTTGAGGGACTCCACTGGATACAGACCTCCAACTGGACTCTGCCCCATTGACCACGACTCTCTGGCTTCTTTCCTTCAGCCAGTTCAGTAATACTTTGTAGTTGATTTTTTTTTCCTTTTAGTAGACTGGTTTTACCCACCCTTCCTCTTTCATGCGTTCTCTCAGTGCTGCTGAATCTGCTGTGCCCGCTGCCATGTCTCAGAGCAGCCAAACCCTCTGCGTGCTGCTCCCGACAACCTCAAGCAGAGCAGAGATGCTCCTCAGACAGGTGGACACTGCACCGCTGCTCCTTGCAGCCTGTTTTCCCCCATCTACACACCAATCCCACCCTCTCCTTCACTGCCCCATCACTCACTCATGTGCTTCCAGCTCTCTGAAGTGCCCCAGCTCGGAGCAGCCTTCTCTAGGCACTGGCCCTTGGTGGTGGCATAGCGAGGTCAACCCCCTCAGGGAAATTTTGCTGAGGGGTAGATGCTGCTGCGATCTCTGGAGCCTGCTGGGGCAGCTCCTGTGCTCTTGGTCCTGTGTTGGTTTTTGGCTGTGCTTCCCAGGGCTGCCCAGCCCAGCACTGGCTCTGCTCCTCCCTCCCTGGAACAAGGACATCGGGCAGCACCGGCCGTGCAGCTCCAGCCCCCTCCCCAGCACTCGGGATCCTCGCAGGGAGGCAGACGGGCTCCCTCCAGGCAAGAGAGGGGCCAAATGATCCTTTCACACACTGGAAAGCTCTGCAAAGGATGGATGTGTTCCCCTGGAGACTGTGAGACCAGCCTGGGGCTGAAAGCAGCCTGTAGCATTTTGGTAGTCTCTTGTGAGCCACTGCAGCAGTGCTAGGGTTTGCTAGAGCTCCTTGGACCTCCTGGGTGAGAAGGGCTGGGCATGGTGGGGGGCTGAGGCCTGAAGAGGACAGTGCTGCTGGGAGCAGAGCCCGTGTGCTGCTCGGCTGCGTTCGGGCACGCCGCCGGTCGGGGTGCGAGTGGGCTCTGCCGCCCCCAGCCCCGCTGGCCCTGCGGACCAGCCCTTCTCTTCCCGTGGTTCTCCCAGGGTCAGGGACTTGTTTCAGAGTGGGGTTTCCCAGGTTCCTCTTGTATAATGATGCGTCTCAAAGTCCTCCAGGTAGAAATGCGCCATCCCACGGCACATCCGTCCCCCGGGACAGCAGAGGTGTGGGTCCCTTCTGCTGGGCGGTAGGTTCTGCTCCCCATCCCCTTCTTCACCACCTTCCCCACAGCTCAGCATCCTGGGCTGGGAGGGAGAAGTGCCTTGGTCTTTCCGTGCCAGGACAGTGTGTTAGAGGAGGTGTGTGGCGCGAAGCCTGTGAAGATGGCTGTGAGGGTTCCTCTGCCTCTTCCAAGTCCGGTTTGCCTCATCACGGGCTTGCACCTCTCAAGGCCCAGCGTAAATAATGCCAACATTAAGTTCTTTGTAACTGGACAGGAAACACCATCAGGATTCCTCTTACTGGGTTGTTTCCATCTTATGCAGCTGGCCATGGGGCAGGGCACACAAACACAACGTGCTTTGCGTGTGCCCGCAGAGCTCTCCTGGTGCCGTGCAGACCTGGTTTGGGTGGCGTCTCCATCCCTGCCTAACGTGTGGGCACCGGTGGCATCGCCGCTGAAATACAAACATCCCTGTTCATTCGCCTCTGTCAAAGCACCAGGAAAGCGACTACTGGGAAGGGCAGAGCCGAGGTGCAAGGCTGTTTCTCTAGGCTGCTGGGAGGGAAGAGCAAACAATGGAGCTCTGGAGCCTGGGAAGAGCTGCCGGATCCGCTGGGCCTGCTGGAGCTGGGTGCGGGCTGGGAAAGCCAGCGCCGGGTCGTGGTGTTTATATTGGAGCTGCTTGAAAGCATTCCTCGAAGAAACCATCTCGGGGGACACGGCAGGGTCTCTGCTGCTGGTGGCTGAAGAGCACAGCCGAGAGGCCACGTTGGGACGTTTCTGCACCACTGGCTTTGCTTTCTGTCAGGGCTTTCACTGCTCAGAAGGACAAGGCTGAACCTTTTTCCATGCTGGGAAGTCAGGAAGTCTCTGTTCTCCTCTGCTTGGCCTTTTAAAAGCCTACCAAATGTTGCTGCTCTGGTTCTTCCTTTTAGTCCAGGAGCTCTTGGAGGAACAACCGGGTCCTCAGCAGCGCCTGCTCTGGGGATTTGGGGCTTGGCCGCGTGTGGAAGGGACACACGGGTGTGAGGAGCGGTCCCTGCACCCCCAGGGGGGGCGCTGCTGGGTTCCAGGCTGTGTGTCCTCACAAGTGTCACCCCCATCCTGCTGTGACCGCTGGCTGTTCCATGCCCATGTCCTCGCGTGGCACCGCTGGCAGTCACCCCCTGCTCCAGGCGTCGGACCTCTGGGAAGAAGCACGGAGAGGACAAGCTGCTGATGGCAAACGGGATGGGGAGAGCGGGGATGGCAGCCTGGGCAGGTGGAGCAAGTCCGACCCTAAATTCCTTGGTGTTGGGACAGGGCTCACGTCAGTCCCAGGCTGTGACACTGTGAGCAGGAGGTGGTGGCTGGGGACAGTCCTTCAGTGCAGCGGTGGCATCTCCATCTTGAAGTAGAGTCAGGAATTCCCTTGAAATAAAACCCTTTGTACCTTAGGGGGGAAGTCCCTGGAGCAAGGGGCACCCCAGGATGAGAAGCAGAGGACGGTGGCCGTTTCTCCACCGCTCTGCGGGAGCTGGGGAGCTGCAGGAGGCAGAGCCGTGTGTGGAGGGGAAGGAGCCGGGCCCTGCGGAGCCAGGGGTGCAGCACAGGGCGGCCAGCGGGTGCGGAGGCCTTTGTACCCTGGCAGGGACCCAGCCCCTGCGCCCGGGCACGCCGGCCTCACCCGCGCCGCTCCCCGCGCTGCTGCGCCGAGGGGGTTCGCAGCGACACGGTGCTCTCGGGCAGCATGTTTTGCCAAAAATATGGTAAGCGGTGGATGGGGAAGGGGCACACCACCCCATGGGGAGTGGAGCCTTTGGGAGGGGACGTGGGGTATTGGGTGCGGGCAGGTAACTGGGAGAGGAGCGGGTGAAATGGGGCACCCACAGTGATGTGGGGCTGCTGCTGTGGGGCAGACGTGTCCTGGTGGGGTGTGGGGAGAGCTGGGGTGTGCAGAGGCACCCTGCGATGGGAGAGCCATGGGGGACAGGCTGAGCACCCCAGGGAAGCCCTGCTGAAGGTGGGGCTGGGACCACAGGTGAGAGGTCTCTGCAGAGCAGGAGCAGAGCACAAGAGGGTTGGGATGGCCGGGTATGTTGGGGCTTGGTGGGGAAGGCACACACAGGGGGTAACGTCACCGAGAGGGGGCTCTGGGCGCAGGATGGAGCTGGGTCTGTCTGCCAGCACAGGGGCCCTGCGGGATGGGTCAGCAGCACGGGATGGAGAACAAGCGGTGAGGTTTAAATAGAGCAAAATGGCTGTGAAGGTGTTACGGGAACACCTCCCGTCACAGACAGGACCCTACAGCACCTTACCCACTGGTGGCTGGTAGTGGGTGTGTGGAAGGAGGGCACAAAATGGGTCCAGACTCAAGGGGACCTTCCTGGGGACAGTGGTGCCTTTGAAGGCCTGGAAGCTCAGCTGTTTTAACAGCCTTTCCATTCCCTTTTCCCCAGAGTTCACGAACACAGAGGGGCTGAAGCCGCATCCTGGCAGCAGGTTGTTGTTACAGGGCAGAATGCGCCTTTGGGACGGGGTCATTGCAGTGGGGCTGGGTCGTGGTGTATCCCCAGTACCACCACAAGGCAGAGGCTGGTCCCAGCAGAGGAGGGTTTCACAGCCATGGGAGCGGACATGGCCAGCAGGTTTGGCCAAGGGAATGACCGGACTGGGAGGATGCTCTACACAGGGGCTTGGTGGGTTGTGTCAAGTGGAACACACATCCTGTGAGCTGAGGACATCCACTCCCATACACCTCCCATAGACCTCATGGGTTTTTCTGCAAAATAAACATGCATTTGGAAACTTAGATCAAAAAAATAATGTGGTCTGGGAGGACTGTCGTCGTAGTTTGACACTCCAAAGGCAGACACTCGGGGTTGTTTTCCAGCTCACTGCTTGAGTGGTGCAGAATAGGTTACTGGTGTTCAGCTGGTTGTTCTGGGTGCCCTGCTGGCTAATGAGCCCTGGGAAGCGTAGGTTGGTTCTTATCTCGGTGCTGCTGATACCAGGCAGGTTAGAATATGATGAACTTGTTTCATCTCGTCGTCGTGCTGTTCATGACTCAGAACTTTATCATGTGTGTAACAATGCTGTGTTTCTGTTTCGGGAAGGGGGATCTCCAGGAAAAAACAAGGAGGAGCTGATGTAACTGGCTGAGGAATGTCCAGGCACTTTGAGACTAACAATCTGGTATTTGGGTAGAAGTAGAGGATGCTTCAGTTAATGTAATTCTTAAATAATTCCCTGGTTTTGTATCTTTCTTCCTTTAGGGAGACTCCTACCCACTGGCAGCCTCTGCCAGGCACGAAAGCAGCCATGTTGGTCAAAGTGAACAGTCTGCGGCAGATACAGAGCTCTTCAAACAGTTCCCTGCACCTGCAGGCTGCTCCAGAGGCCAACAGCCAAAAATCTCTTCCGAAACCAGCCGTATATGCTCAGCCTCAGTCCACAGCACAGAGCCCTGGAGCCTCAAAGCAATTGCCTGCAGGAGAAACCAAGCAGTCTATGCAGATCAAGAAGACAGAGAATGGTGGGTTTTGCATAGTGCTGATGAATGGTCCAACTTCTCCGACACCTCCAAGGAGCCAGGCAGGAACCCCCCAGCCTGCATCCCCCAAGTACGCCTCCCCTGCACCTATTTACGATGAGCCATCTTTAGAGTCTCCAATTTATGACGAGCCACCGGTAGATATGGACACTGAAAGCATCAGTATGAGTGGGATGTCTCCACCAAGGTCGCCAAGCAATAGCTTAAAAAAGCAACTGCAACCAACCAAATTATTACAGCATCCAGGTATGCAACAGCAGCAGGCTGCAAAGAAGCACGCAAGAAATCCCTCTGCCACCGAATACAGCCCGGCTGGCAGGGAATATATAAAACACATGGTCAACATTGACCAGTCGTCCAAGCTCTCCCACTCTGCTGCTGCAACAGCTGATGCCTCTGCTAAACTGCCTGGTCAGCTCGCTTCAAAGGACAGCTTCAAGCAGTCTTGGAGGATCTTGGAAGCCAACGTCCTCAAGAACATGGGAGCCCACCACAGTCGGCAGAACAGCCTGCAAACTCAAGAGTACCCAACCGCTATAAGCCATCAGGATTCTGGTTATTCAACCGGCCCTTCTCCAAGCTTGAGAAAAAGGAAAGGAAGGAGGCAAGGGACAGGTCAAGGCAGACCTGGCTCCGTGGGCAGCAGCAGCGAGCTCACGGCTTTGAACGACAAGCTGATCGCTGAGATGCGTGCTGTGGTGGGCAGGTCAGCGGCGGGCAGGGGAAGCAAAGCCAGCCTCGATGCTCAGAGTCTGGAGAGCGGCATCCCGGCAGAGAGCTGCAAAGTCAGGTTTCAGTCCGACCACTTGAAAAAATGCATCAGCCGGAGCTCCAGGGACGACATCTCGGCTAGTAACAGGTCTCTGTACAGACAGGGCCTGGAGAGCAGGGGCAGCGTTCCCCACGACGTGGCTGCTCCACAGGACACAGTGAGGCAGAAGAGGACTTTTGAGAAAATAGATTCTTTAGAAAAGAACGTGACCAGCCAGACGAGTTTGGCTTCATCAGATGCGACGCGCCACTCCTCCCAGGTACCCCCTGCAGCGGGTCCAGTCGCACCCCTTGGTTGGGCCGTCGTGGGGCAGAGCTGGCGCCTGCTCTGCTCCTGGGGTGGTGGCTGCGCCCACACAGCAGCAAATGGGTCGGGGGGGACCCCATGTCAGTGTTGGGAGAGGAGAAAGAATTGCGGAGGGGCTCATGCCCAGCGAGCCCTCAGCGCTGCAGGGAGCTTGGTAGTGTTGTTTGGGGAAATCTGCTGCCTGATCGTTTTACCGGCGCTCGTGCTCCTCTGGCAGCCCCTGCCCTCCCGGGGCCTTTCTGCACTGGGCTGTACAGGACGCAGTGTCAGGATTTGCGTGGCCACATGGCAGCGTTTTCTCTTTTTTTTCTCTCTCTTTCTGACAGTTTCTTGTATTCTGTTCTCCTTTCTGACCATTCCTGAGCATTGAATGGAAATATTCAGAAAACCAGTGGCAGCAACTCTAGCATCTTCTTGTTGGACATTACTATTTTCAAGCCTGTTGGTGTGTTTTTTCTTTCTAACACAGCACTTCTGCAGAATTTAGTTTGCCATCTTCTCTTTGGATTTGAAGGAACCTCCTGTTTCGTGGTTTTAGTTCAGATTTAGGTTCTACATAGGTGATTTTATATTCTGTGAAGGTTTTGTCCTTTTTCCCTTCGCTCTTCCGATTCTTTGACTCCTGCTGAACAACTTGAGTCTCTGCATCTCTTCTGTGAGGCACAGCTGTTAACAATCCTCCAGCATGAGAACTGACTCTTGATTTTAACCCTTTGTTCTGTCTTTTCTCCTGTTTGGTAGTCCCTGACCTTTCATGAAGAAACTTGGCAAAGCTCCTTGACCATTTCAGAGTGCTCCAGCAGACCTGTGGGGTGTAACTGTTCTCTAAAAGCCAGGCTGACACCTCCTTGCTGCATCAGATTTATGTGTGCGCATTCACCTTTTCGTTGTCATTTCTGATCGATAGTGCCTCGCTTTCACCTGAAACCCCTTCTAAAACTGATGTCATGTTCCCGTGTTTTCCATTTTTCAGGCATGGGGCCAGTTTGAGTTTACATGGCTTACATGTTACAGTTCAGCAACTTCATTTCACAGCTCTTTAGAGTTGTAGGAAGACCGCTGCCCGGTCTTCAGGATGTGTTACACCTCATTGCATTGATGGGGAGAGCTGAGGCTTCACGTCTTGATTATGCACAAGAGATGGTGGGTTGGGGATAGGCTGTGACTGGCCTTCGAAATGAAAAATAACTCATGAGTGGAAGGGTGGAGAAGGAGAGTACAGTGTAAGGAGATGGACGTAGTGGTAAAGGCAATGAGTCAATAAATAAATACTCTGTTTACAGAAATACTCTGAGATGTGGGAGTCCAAGTAAGGAGGGAATGAGGCTGCAGAGATTATGGCGGCAGAATTGCTGCCTCACCTGAAAATGGCAGCATGTGTCCTGAGTCACCAGCAGTGTCCTGGGCTGGCCCTGTGGTGGAGAGGGAATCAGGAGACAAGGAAATTCATTATCTGAGGAGGATGGGCAGGAGTTCCAGGACAGGCTGAGCAGAGGTGGATGTGGACTGTCAGCACAAAGGTAATAGCTGGG
Source organism: Pampusana beccarii (assembly GCA_013399365.1). NCBI lineage: Eukaryota > Metazoa > Chordata > Aves > Columbiformes > Columbidae > Pampusana > Pampusana beccarii. The sequence continues at coordinate 238,849 of VWYH01002240.1, forward strand.
TAGTTGTGTGAACAAGATTTGAGAGATAAGCTCTAGAGAGAGGGAAGAGGAGAGAACCAAGAGCCTGTTGAACCTCTAGAGAGTGTGAGGAGGTGGATCCTCAGAAGCACCAAACATGCTGAAGGAGCAATCAGGGTGGCAGGAGGAAAACCAGCCCCGGGTGTGGAATGTGGATGGAAGGAGAGCGAGGATGGAGGTGGCAGAAAACTGCGGGCAGGGGTTTTTAGGCAGCGTGTTGGGTGAATTCAGAGAGGGCGAGGAGGCAGAGGGTAGCTCAAGGGATTAAAAACACAGCGAAGTAGGAAAGCAGGAGAAATGGTTGTGCCCCAGGCTGGCAATGCGTGTGATGTGAGCTCATCCCCTCAGCCACCGGGAGGTGAGTGCTGGGCGGGACGCAGCCGAGGGCTGGACTGCACAGGCCGCTGTCCTGAGGTCAGCAGTTCCTCCTTCTGAAGAAGAAAACACCGACTTGCTCTGAATGTTTAAGAACTAACAAGTCTTTTTGGGGTTGGCTGTAGGCCAGGACTGGAACAGAGGGTGGCATTTGGGTTAAAGGTGATCTGCAAAGAAGGAAGATGTGTGGTTTGTATCGCTTTTTCCACCGCAAAACCAAATTTGCAGCATTTCTATTTCTTTGTCTTTCTTTAAAACCCAGAGACCTCAAGATTATCTTCCTTGGCTTTTTCCTACTTGCTAGAGATCTCCTAGGAGAACGCGGAGTGAAGTGTGGGCTGTTTAGCTTTTAGTTGCTATATGTGGAAATTTCAAGTCTAACAAAAAGGTCTGTTTCCTAAAACAACTTGTTAGGAGTTCAATAGCTGTCCCAGGCTGCCACTGCCATCCAAACCAGAGAATTCTGATGGGCAAAATAAGTGTCTTATTCTCACGAGTAGTTATTACACATCATTTTCTTGGGATCAGTACTACTAAAGCTCTAATTATGTAGTTATCCGTAGTGATCACCGGGAAAGAAGGATGGACGAGGGCTGCATGTAAAAACTGCATACGAAGTCTGAGAGGAAGGAAGAGCTTTGTCTCTGCTGCTTATCTCTGCGAACTTGTGATCAGTGCCCTTGTCCCTGGAGCAAACGGGTTTGATCACTGCAGGCTGCGCTGGGGAGCTGCTGCCCCGAGTTCTCTGAGAAGTAAAAACAACCCAGTGCTTGTGAACAATTCTGATTTCCTTTTGATTCATTTTCATCCTACCTGCATTGACAGCCTTGCCACCAAAATAGCTGTGCTTATGCTCTACTTTGTCTCTCTTGCCTTCTCCTGTCCCGTTTGTGTGTCTGGCCAGTATCTCCATTAGGAAGGTCATGGTGGAATTGAGATAAATGTTTGCGATGCCCCAACACAGGGGCTTTCCCGGCACAGGCTGCACAAAGCTCAGCAGCTCCGGTTGGTTGTTAACCATGTTGAATTGGTTTTGTCTGGTTTGGGGTTATTTTTCTTTCTAGAACTTGGAACAACAGTAAGGGCAGGAACCAGCTATGGGATTGTAGGGGCCACAAAGGGTAAAGATGGGAAGGAAGCAGCGCTAGTAGTGCTGTGGCTCTTTAGGCTCTGCCACCTCCTGGTGTTCCCCATCTCCTCCTGGGCTCCGGTGGCTCCACAGGAACCGAGAGGTGAAGAGCAGGAGGAACGTGGCTCCTCGGCGTGTGCCTGGTGCCCGGAGCTGGGGTCCTGGGGTCCCAGCTGCTGCCCACGCTGTCCCCGGGACCTCTGAGACAACCCAGGCAGTCAGACCCAACGCTTTGCTTAGGGGCAGCATCAGTGTGCGGCTGTGCCAGCCAGGCTCTTGCAAACTACAGTTGTCAGCCACCAATTCCTCACAAAATCATGTTTTGTACAGGTTCCCCGCTTTGCAGTTGCTGGTCGCTTTGTGACTCGCTGTTGGTAATTTTCCTGGCAGGGTAAGGAGTCATCTAAGCTGCTTTTAACACATCTGTTCTCCATTGCAGCCCGGGACAATCGAGTTGGACCCCAAGCAGGAGAGCGGCGGCCAGCCTGGCAGCTGTGTGGGGTATCATTTCCCCTACAACACCCTGCGGAAGCCGATCTCGCAGAGCAGCATGGCAGACTGGGCTTCTAAAAACCTGAACATGCACACGCAGGGCATCTTCCGCCGAAGGATCTCCATCTCCAACATGCTGTCCTGGAACGGTGGATCTATTAAAAAGCCAATGCTCATCACTAGCAACCGCACCATCAAAAAAGAGGCGTGTGAGATGTTCAAACTGGTGCAGAGCTACATGGGAGATCGTCAGACTCGCATGGACCGGAATCACGTGGCGTTGGTCACGGTCACCAAGTGCTGGAGCATGCAAGGTTTACGGGATGAGCTGTACATCCAACTGATCCGGCAGACGACGGATAATACGTGCTACCGAAGTCTGGCCTGGGGCTGGGAACTGATGGCCATCAGTCTGGCCTTTTTCTCCCCATCACCCAAATTTCAGTCTTATCTGGAAGGTTACATTTATCGCCACCTCGACAGCGATGAAAACAGTAAGTGCCTCATGCACACCTGCTCTGTCCCCAGCAGCATTCTCGTGGGTTGTGCCACTTATCCAGGCTTGTCTAGTTTTTAAAAACACAGGTAATCACCAGCCAGTGCTGTGGTTTCTGTCAGTGAGAGCACCATGGTCAGGTTCATCCTTCCGTGGTGGGATGGAGCTGCCACCAGCTCATCTCCCCGCACTTTTCACCTGGGTCTGGCAAAGAAATTCCAGCCTGGATTGTGCTCGTCTCACCCATCAGCACGGCAAGGTCAGCACTGATTTGGACCTGCCAAGGGCAGAGAGTTTCTGTGGGTTCTCTGAAGACATGATTTACTTCAAAGTTCCTTAAAACAGGCAAAAAAAAAAAAAAAGAATGTTAATACAGATTTTTTTTATGGGAGCCATTGCAAACACTACCAACAGGCCTTAGCTTGGCAGATAGTCATGGATCCTGAAAGATGCTGGCTTTTGTTGTGAAGAGATGTGATTTATATGCCTTTCAGAAGCCTTGGGGACCAGCCCAGCATATATTCAGTTACTACCCCAACTTTATATTGCTATAGCATCCTGTTAAAAAAAAAGAAAAAGTCCAAGTGCCAGCCTGCAGAGAGTATTTATTGATTTCTTGTCTGATCCGTCCCTGTTCCAGCAGTGCTGGCTGTGCCTTGGTGCAGGTCAAGCCCGCAGCTGTGAGGGTGGCGGTGGAGCGGGGTCCTGTGGTGACGGTGAGACAGTGCCAGCCTCCACCTTCTGCTTTCATGCTTGGAGCCTTCACGTGGGGCTCCTTCCCTGAACCGCCAGATGTGCAGCTCTGGTTTGGGTTTTCATGAGGATCCTAAATCTCTGTCACTTCTCCCCCAAAACTGTTCCCTCCAGCTGCGCCTGGCCCAGGAGTGAAGGATCCCCCTGCCAGCACCAGGGCCTCGGCAGCAAGGAGGAGTAATCGGAACTATGTGAGGGGGTTGTTCCTCCTGCTGGTATTTGGGCAGTAGGTTTTATTAGGTGTGAGCCTGCTGCCTGGAGCCCCTTCTCAATTATTTAGCCATTTGGAGACAAAGTGACGTCCTGGGCCCCTCGCGGGTGCGTGTGGAGCTGCTGTGGTACAGGACCCGTCCTGAGCAGACCTCATGCTGGAGTTAGGCTGGCTGCCATGTCTAAGGGTGGTTCTGGGCTTTGGTATTTTATCTTTCCACATTAATCCGGAGCCTCTTTTGAATTTTCAGTTGTCCAGCGCATCAAGGAGCTTGTGGATCTGAAAAACAAGAAGAACTCAAAATCCAGGAAAAAGAGGAAACAAAACACCGAGAATGAAGGTAAAGGCAGGAACAGCGTGCAGGGAGCCGGGAGAGACAGAGGTTCGGGAAACTTACTATAGGTGTGCGGTGTGAGAGGTTTGATCAGAGCATGGATGAGCAGTGTGGGTGGCAGCCAGGCACACACAGGACACCACCAGCTCAGTGTGGCAGCACACTGGGACTCCTTGGACTCTCAGTTGCGCGAGGAAAGGGATTTTCATTTGGATTCAGACTTGGGGCTGTAACTCAGCTGGGCTGTGTATGCCACAGTTTCCTGTAGCACCTTCCAGTGCTAAAAGCTGTATGAGCCAGCGTGTCGAAAAGAACCTGTCTCAGTTGTAGTAACGGATTTCGTAAACCACCACCCAGCCTGAGGACCTGAGGGAGGACACTGACACCTGGCAAAGAGCAAGTGCTGCCGTTTTCTCTCCACCATTGGCTTCCCCTTGTCCGCGCTCCTGGACTCTGCAGCCCAGGGCTTGCCGTGGCGTCTCTGCCGCGTGAACAGGAGCTCACGTATTCCTCCAGCCTCAGGTTTTAACTGCTGGCTGCGGGATAACGCTTCATCTGGCTAAAGTCTTGCTAGGCAACGTCCATTCAGGTTTTTTTACATTGCCTTCTGAAAACGTGAGCTAACCGTGTGAATTCATGTCAGGCAGCAGGTTACATCGGGTGGCCTTCATGTTTTGAATCTGGGAGAGCTGGAGTCGGGTTCCTGCGCCAGCAGGCGGGCGTGCGGAACGCGGACTCGGCAGCTGCGCTCTGCTGCCGTGGCTTCTGGGTGTCACTGCTCCCCGAGGCAGCCGCAAGCCAGGGAAGGGGCTGAGGGGGCCCCTTGGTCACAGCCCCTGCAGAAAGAGCATCTCTCGCTTCTCTGTCTCCGGTGGGATTCGGAGCAGAGACCTGGAATTGCACGGGGGGATTGTATTTCTGGTAGGGATATGTCTTTGTCTTGTCCTGTTCAGGCCCAGGAGAGTTCAGCCCATTCTGACCCTTCTGAAAGTCATTTTGCTTGTGCTCAGAGGGACTTTGATATCTTTATGGGACAACTCCCCGGAGATCGCTGTGCGCCAGGTGTGCTCTGCCTGCTCTGCTGTGCAATTACTTGTCTGTGTTGCGTGTGCTGGAGTTGTGCTTAGGAACATAGACGTAGTTTTTATCTAAAAAGAAAAAATACATTATAAATTATATAGATATATTAATTGTACCAGGTTCGATCTGCTGCTGGCTGCAAGCTCAGGCTTCATTGGTAGCTCTGAAATACGTAGATGCTTATGGCTGCCGCAGCAGCAATTCAGCAGAGAAATCCGTAAGGGAATTAATGTACTGTCTTCAAACAGAACTGAATAGCAGATATGTAGATATGTATGTAAGTCTTCCAGTGAAAACTGGAGTTAAAGCAGTGATTTCCCTACCACACACACTCCTGCAGTGCAGAGGCTTGTAAGTAAACGCTTGGCTGAGTAAACATTTCTCATCTGACATGCACCCAAATAAATAATTTTGAAGTTTCCCACGCTCACCTCTGCAGTCTCCATCTTCTAGCATAATTCTCTGTGACTAAATGAAATATGAAAATGGTGCAAGATCTTTTCATGGATCAATAACCCATTGACAGGCAGAAGAATAACGGGTAGAAACTAATGGTGTGTTTTCAGAAGGAGGATTGTCTGCTGATCCGCAGGAATGTAAGCTGGGCTTTGGGTCTACACAAGGATGCAAATAATGAGCTGGCCACTCAGTGTTGGTACAAAATTATTCAGGATTGTAAAAACGAAAGGTGCAGAGGGATTTTGGAAGGGCAACTGAGCGATCAAGCAGCAGAGAAAGCTGTGTCAGCAAAGGCAAAGTGTCATACATGGGGGAGATGTCCCTCGCTGTGCGTGCAGCAGCAGGCTCTACACAGCTTTCAAGGAGGGAAAGACATTCTACAGCCCGTATGTGAATTTCCAGAAACGTATGCTCAGTGCTGGGAAGTGCTCAGAAACCAGCCAGGACCAACAGGTTGTGGAGAAGGGCCAGAGCAAACCAGCACTGGGCTGCGGTCGTGCTGTGGCTGCCCCGCGTGCCCTGCCCGCGGACCCACGGCTGATGAGTGCAGTGGGGCAGCCCCCAGGAGCTGGACCTGGAGAGGTCAGCGGCCTGAAGGAAACTGCAGGTGACCTGCGGAACCGGGAGGAAGAGAATTTCTCATCGTTCGTCATAGCAAAAGAACTGCAAACCGCCTGGTTTTGTTGTTGGGCAGCAGGCGTAGTGCTCTGTCCCGAAGCACAAAATTCAATCATTAAGAGTAGGCAAAGCCGGGTGTTGTTCAGGCTGGGAACATAAACAGGTTTAGGGTGAAATGGGACAGATTCGAGGAAGGGAGGTCTATCAGTCAATGGTTCGTGGTCCAGGTGCAACACTGCCCCAGGGTATCTCCCACCTGCTCTTAGCCGGGAGATTTTTGCAGGGGAATACTCGTTTTTCAGACACGCTGCATCTGTTCCGTGCCCTCCCTGGGGCAGATGTGAGCTGCTGGCCCTACGGCCGTTCGGGCTGGCGAAGCACGGCATTGCATAGATGAGGTTCTCAGAGGCATCCTTATAAACATCTCCAGGGTGGGTGTCAAGAGGACAGACCAGACTCTGTTCAGTGGTGCCCAATGATAGGACAAGGTACAACGGGCACAGACTGAAACACAGGAGATTCCATCTAAACGTGAGGAGAAACCTCTTCACTTTGAGGTGCCAGAGCCCGGCCCAGGCTGCCCAGAGCGGGTGTGGAGTCTCCTTCTCTGAGACATTCAAACCCGCCTGGACCGACCTGTGTGATCTGCTCTGTGACCCTGTGAGCAGGGGGGTTGGACTGGGGGGTCTCCAGAGGTCCCTTCAGCCCCAACCAGCCTGGGATTCTGTGATTCTGTGGTTTAGAGGTGGACTTGACAGCGTTGGGTTAATGGTTGGACTCGATCTTAAAGGTCTTCTCCGACCTAAACGATTCTCTGGTTCTGTGATTTCCCATGCAGGGAATGGTGCTGCAGCAGCATTGCTGGTTGCAGAGGGTGCACGGGTGGTGTGAGGAAGAGGGGTTAAAACCCTGCCATAAAACGGGGGTGCTGGGCCGATCCGAGGCAGGAGAGCGGCGCTGGGCACAGCTCTGAAGAGCACAGCAGGACGGGGCCGCCTGCCCTGATGGTGCCAGGCTGAGGTCTCTGAGAGGCCGCGGTGGGTCAGAGAAATACCGAGACAACAGCTTCTGCTGTGCTAAAATACTTGTCCCATGGCCAGGTCCTGAATCCACATTGTTTGCTGCATTTTTTAAGACGTTTTCTGGCAAGAGAGCGTTCAAGTCTGTTCCAGAAGGTATATTCCTGCGTGTGCCCTGCCTGGATTTTAACTTGTTATAAAAGGAGACATTCTCTGAGAAGCTCTTCACATGTGTTTCTAGGCCAGCACATGGAAAAATATTTTCCTTTGCGAACTATTTTTCACTGTGTGGGTTGTTAGTAGTCTTCTGTTCTGAGCTCCTGGGGCTACTGTGGTACCACAGGAAATAACAGATCAACTTGGATTTCACAGATTCATGACATGCTCAGAGAAGTGGAATTGCCTTTAGTGTCAGCCCTTTCCAGCCGTGCAGCCGAAGCTGCCGGTCCCTGCGCCAAGGGGCGCGAGCTGGGGAGCGGAGGGGACACCTGGGGGTACCTGCCCCATTGTTAGGAGAACTGACATGGTGATGAGCTGAGCTCCAGAGCCAGCTGATCGCTGAGCACTTTAAAAGCAGCCAGACAGTCGAGTCAGGTCGCTGGTTTGGAAAAGCAGAGGCTAAAGGTAAATTCTGCTCCTCTCCCTCGTGTTTCACTCTGCAGCCCACCACTGGCCTCCCGACCTCTCCACAGCTCCTTCGCCCAAGGGGCTGGAGCACAAGTGTGATGGGAGCGGCTGAGGGAGCTGGGGGTTCAGCTGGAGAACAGGAGCTGAGGGGAGACCTTCTGATCTCTGAACTGCCTGAAAGGAGCTTGGAGCCAGGGGGGTCGGGCTCTGCTCCCCAGGAACAAGCGCCAGGAGCAGAGGAAACGGCCTCAAGTTGCACCAGGGGAGGTTCAGGTTGGATCTGGGAACAATTTCTTCCCCAAAGGGCTGTGGGGCATTGGAACAGGCTGCCCAGGGCAGTGCTGGAGTCACCATCCCTGGAGGGGTTGGACAGAGGTTCTCAGGGACATGGGGCAGTGACAGCGTTGGGTTAACAGTTGGACTCAATGCATTTGAGGGTTTCTGCCAAGCGAAGTGATTCTGTGACACTGATCTTGCACTGCACATGCCCGGGAGCGGGGAGCACTCGATTTGAGGCAGGTGGCTCCTGTGACTTCGCAGGGAGGCTGCACGCTGCGCCTCCAGGGGAGCCGTTCGTTCTGTCACCACAGCAGAGTGACGGTCACCGCTTCCTCAGGTCTCCCTCTGCTTATTTGGCAACTCAGGTCCGTGGGCAATAAGGGGTCCAGCCCCTTGCACACAGGACAAGTTTGTTTTCAGTTTATGTGCTTGAAATTGGGTTGGCCCAACACATGGTCCCAGCAGTCCCCTCTGGGTCAGAGGCTGCAGCTCGGTCGCTGTTGGAGCAGGACGCCTCGCTGCAGAAAGCGCAGGATGTAGGTTTTGGGCTTTTCCCAGGGTCGAGGAGCTTTCTGGGAAAGTACAGAACAGGCTTCAAGCAAACGTGTCTGGCTGCTGCCCACGCATCAGCCATGCAGGCTCTTCAAGGCAACCGGTTTCTTTGCAAACCTTGTTAACCTCTCAGGGTGATTATGGGTTTCAGGGTCTAATTACAGTGTGAAAAAACCCATTTCCTATTATTAGCTTTGAATGTGCTGCCTCCCGTGTAATTGTTGCGATACAGAGGCGCAGCCCAGTCTTTTTCCCATTCCCTCCTTCATGAAGCGGATGACACTGAGCATCGGGTGTGTCTGCACACGGTAACAACAGAAGCCGTAACCTGGAATAGTGAAGCATCATGATGCAGCTCATTGGTTTTGTTTTCTTTAATCCTTAGACATTTCCAGTGTAAATCATGCCTCGGATTAGCAGGATTTTTGCATATGGGGAATATCTTGCTTTAGATATTCCCAAGAGATAAATTCTTAAAGCTGACTTTCCTTCCCGTTGCCTGTGGGAGAGGGGGATGCTCTGGTACCTCCCTCAGCATCGCTCCAGCGTTTGGGAGGCTCCGTGTCGGCTGTGACAGTCGCAGATTGATGGAGGCAGGGGCTGCGGTTTGTCTGCTGGTTGAGAGAAGGCGCATCTCTCCCCTTGGTGAGTTGTTCTGCCTGGGGGGAGCGTGTCCTCCCTCGGCATGAGAGGATTGGAAGAACTCGGGGCTCCTGACCAGCTCACCTAAGCTGTCGGGTGTGTGAAAGGCTGATCTGAAATACCCAGCATCTGACCAGAATGCAGATTTTAAAAGCCACGGGTATTTTGAACTCCGCTGCAAGCTTTGAGCCTGGCAGGGAGTCAAATAGGGCAGATCTGTTCACTGCTTTCAGCAAGCAATTTGGTTTTGACTCGAAAAAGAACAAAAGGCCAACGGTTTTGGAAAACCTCTCCCAGCAATCCGTGCTCTGTCAGTGCAAACGTTTCTCTTGGTGTCACGGGGGGATTAGCTCTGTGAATCCTGGCTCAGCACGGCCGGAGCAGCCGTTCTCGCGGAGCGCGGCAGCTCTCGCGGTGAAGTTCCCAAGCGCCGGCGTGTCTGATTGTGCTCGTATCGCAGAGCGTGCCTGAGCCCCACGGTGCAGGGCTGGGTTGGAGGAGGCTGCAGGCAGGGCGCGGGGAGGCTTCTGCAGGGCTGTGGGAGGTGAGAGGCCCCGGCACCTGCCCGCAGCTCTCCTGTGCCCAGGGCTCACTCGTGGTGCTGGGGCTGCCCCTCCGGCCCCGCACACCTTTCCCTGCTGCTGCTGTCCTAGCCCAGGGCTGCGGTTCTTGAATCATAAACAGTTTGATTAAAACAGTTTGAAATCTTCGCGGACAGGAGGCCGGTTCTGCATGCTCTGTGGCTGAGATCTGGCAATACATGAATTCCCAGGCCCGTGTGTGTGTGAGCCACGTAACTCCAGCCGTGCTGCCAGGGGCAGGGACTCGCGCTCGCGTGCGTGCCCCGGCTGTGAATGCTGAGCGGCCCCTTGCGCTGGTCAGTGATCAGGCCAGGGTCGGGCTGCCTGTGTGGGAGGTGCAGACCTGCGGAGGGGCTGGGAGGTGCAGAGCTCGGAGCCTTGACCCAGGGGACAAATCCCTCTGTGCCCAAGCAGTGACTCGCACTGATGCTGCCGGCCAGGGGCTGCAGGGCCGGGGGCTCCGGGGTGCGCGGTGCGGGGTTTCGGCACAGGAGGGGGTGGCTGTTGGTGCTGGTGGGTGCTCAGTAAGGGCTCCAGTGTGTGGGTGTGCGGCACTGCAGCCTGACCAGTCCTTTCTCCTTCCTGCCAGGTCTGCCCATCAGCACCTACGCCAGATACTGCTACCGCAAACTGCAGAAAGTGGCCATCACCGGAGGCAAAAAGGTGAGAGTCTGCCCCGGCCGTGGGCCACAGGCACCTGTGCCCCGCTCCGCGTCCCAGCTCCCGGGGCTGTCGGTCCCGCGGCTCCCGGAGCTCTCCGCTGATTCAGCGATGGGAAATGGAGACAGAGCAGGGGGCCTGGCTCAGGGCTCGTGTTCCCATGAACGCGTGGCAGAGGCTGCTGCCCAGGTCCTGCCATCCTCCTGGCACACAGCGGTGCTGCCGCGCTGGCAGCTGCACGGCTGCTGCTCCCTGGCCTTAGAGGCGTGGGGGACAAGCAGATGTTGTCCTGTCTGCAGGGCAGGAGGGACTGTCTGTGCAGGGGATGCCCATCATTTGGTTCCTTCAGGTGAGGGAAGAGTCTTCCTTTGCCTCTGAGAACTTGCATGGGCTGGACCTTGCAGCTGGTTTACCGCAGAGTCGTTCATTCCCAGTTCAAAAAGATCCCACAGTGGACGTGGCTGCATGGGGGGAACCTCTGTGCTCTATGTTATCTGGAGATCCCCCTCCTCCCTCTCCTCCGCACCGTTCTGCGCTGGGCTGTGAAAGCTGGCAGGTGGCCTCAGCCTGCCCGTCTCTGAGCCAGATCCGGTCATTTTTTATTTGTGCAAATCCTGCTGGGGCCTCCCTGCCATCTGGACTCCGTGTACAGTGAGCAAATAGCTGAAATACCTCGGGAGGGGTGCAGGCTCCCGGCATCCCTGCAGGGGCAGGGCGGGAAGCGTCCGGACACGCAGCGCACACAGCGGCAGCTGCCGCCCTGCGAGGGGCCGCGGGAGCTTTCCCCGCCCTCGTGTGTCCTGGTGGGCCGTGGGTTGCTGCTGAACGGCTGCCATGCTGGGCAGCCTGTCACCCTACAACAGCACTCTGCGCTTCTGCGAACCTCTGCCACGGGAGATTCAGAGCCCCTTTCAAGTGTAGAAATCCTTCGGAAGCACCAGGTCCCAGCATCCGCTTTCCAGGGAGCTCTAGCACCTCTGACAGCTTTCCCTGGAGTTGTACATACCTGGAATTCCCTTCTCCAAGGCGCTGTTTTTCAGCTGTCCCGTGGCCAAGTGCTTGCCCAGCACCGGGCCTGTGTACACAAGCCCCTCTGACCCCACCACGGCCGGGGACAGGCTGGGCTCGTCCTTTGTCCCACCACACCAGCAGGTAGAGCTGCAGCTGGAGCGACCCCACCGATGTGCGAAACACGGTAACAGAATCCCTTCAAAACCAAACTCTCCAAAGGGCTCTCCTGCCAACAAGCAGCAGCTTCTGCGCTCCTCTTGGGCCTGATGGGTTGAACGCCCCCTGTTTTTAGGAGGTGGAGGGTGCAGAGCAAGAACCGCGCTGCCAGGAGGCCAGCGAGGGCTCCACGGGTGTGGGCATCCCTGCCCATCCTGGCCGCTCAGCACCACTGTCCCGTGTCACTGTGTCCCTGTGGGCTGCCCCTGCCACAGCCGCACTGAGCTCTTCTCTGTCCCCAGGGCCTGCGAAAGCCGACCGTGGAAGAGATAACGCACGCCAGGAACGCCATCGTGACGCCGTCGCTCTTCGGCAGCTCTCTGGAGGAAATCATGCTGCGGCAGCAGGACATGTACCCGGGGAACAAGCTGCCCTGGGTGCAGACGCAGCTGTCGCAGCAGGTCCTGGCTCTGGGAGGAGAACAGACAGAAGGGATTTTCAGGTGAGCTTTTGGGGCTCTCTGTTGTTTTTGAGCTACCCTCAAAGCCGAGAAGTCAAAACTGACCTCCACATGCTTCCTCTTCCCTGAGAGTAGCACTCTGCTGCAGATAGACAAACCCGACCTTTCCCAGGTTCAGGAATCACTTCCTAAAGTAGCATTAGCCATTTACATACATTAGCACAGTGGGGACAGCAGAGATGTGACTTGAATTACTTAGGACAGCGCGTTCCCAGGCACAGCATTGAATGTTCATCAAGAGCAGCAGTTGGTCCGTGCGGGGAGGGGACGAGCTCTGGGGTCCCTGCAGAGCAGCTCAGCAAATGCAGCTCATCAGCCTCGATGGCACACAAGACATGAGGAGTCAAGAGAGACAAAGAATCTGTGTGGTGAACATTGGAGATTCCGGTTTGCGTTTGGCTTTTTGTTTGTTGTTGGTTTTTTGTGGTTTTGTTTGGTTGGTTTTGGTTTTATTGTGTTAGTGTTTCAGTAGCTAAACTTGATTTAAGGTAGCTAGCAAAAGACTCAACCTTGTAAGGGTTTCCAGTAGCTTGGTATGTTTAGCCGGAGATGATGCTTGTCTTTGCACTGGACATGCTGCAGAGAGGCCTGGTTACAGAAAATAATCACTCCCAGGAACAGAACAATAGTTGATGTCTGAGCTAGTGGGAAGGAGACCAGTGTTTCTTCCACTCCCTCTTCAAAGCTGTGTCTGAACACCGGCAGCCCGTTCTCTCTGAGCAGCCACTCCTGTAATGCCACCGGTACGTGCTCCCTTCTCCGGGGGCCCCAGAAGCAGCTTTGCAGCCGCCGTTTGCCATCCCGCTGCCACACCAGGCCCGTTGCCCTCCTCGTCTCTAAAGCACCTCTGTCGTGTCTGTATGCAGGATACCTGGTGACATAGATGAAGTCAATGCCTTGAAGTTGCAGGTGGATCAGTGGAGAATCCCGAGCAGCCTCAGTGACCCCAACGTCCCAGGTACGGGAACACGGTGGCCGTGGTGCCGTGCGGAGGGGGAGGTACAAGTGCTGCTGCTTGGGGACCTGTGCGCAGCTGGGTTTTCATTCTCTGCCGTTCCAAACGCTGCCCACAGATCAAACCCTGGGTGCGGTGGGGAAGCGCTGGCTGCGGCGCAGTGAGGCTGTGTGAGCCGGGCAGCGTGCAGCGCGGCCATGGGTCCTGCAGGGGCAGCACGGCAGCTCCAGGGTCTCGTTGTCCTCTCCTTCAGGCAGCCCCAGAGCTGCTTCCTGCAGGAGCAGGTAGATAAGAGCCCACGTTTTCCTCTAACGGACCAGTCTGGCTGCCCGAGGATTTCAGAGCCAAGACTGAAATATGGTGAAGCAGCACACGTGCAGAATCCCTTCTCTGTTTCCTAAGGGAAAGTAGAGGGTTTGCACTGCCAGGTTTGCATCTGAAGGTGGTGGGGAGGTAACCAAAGCCGTTCTCATGCACCCCACTTTCTGCCCAGCCTCTCTTCTCAAGCTGTGGTACCGGGAGCTGGAGGAGCCCGTCATCCCCCAGCAGTTCTACAAAGAGTGCATCAGCAACTACGAGAACCCCGACGCTGCCGTGGCTGTGGTGCAGCTCTTGCCGGAGCTCAACAGGCTGGTGCTGTGTTACCTCATACACTTCCTGCAGGTAGGCAGCCCACAGTCCTGCATCCCGCTGCCGGCCGGGAGCCTGGAGCACACGGGACATTGGTGGTGGGACAGCTGCGGTGGTGGGTTCTGGGACCCCTCACCTGTATTTAGGGTGGGATTGGTGGAGACAGGTCTGCTGGCCTTGTCCCTTATGGGAGCAATAAAGCGCGTTCCTGATCTTGTAAAGCATGGGGCGAGTCCCAAAGACGGAGATCTGCGAGGTGTTCCCAGTCCGCTCAGGCTCCCGCGCTGTCGGCTGTGTCACAGCATAGTGGTCTTCCCCTGTAAACATGTGGCTCTTGGGGCATGGTCCTTCAGGGAGGCCACATCTCTGCTCTCCTTGCACCTCTTCTTAGGCCGTGTGTTGGGAATCTCTTGCCCTTTTCCACTGCTCCAGTTGAATGTCGTCTTCTTATCTGCAGATCTTTGCTCAGCCGTCAAATGTGGGCAGAACGAAGATGGATGTGAATAACCTGGCCATGGTGATGGCCCCCAACTGTCTGCGCTGCCAGTCTGACGACCCTCGCGTTATCTTTGAGAACACACGCAAAGAAATGTCCTTTCTTCGCATGCTGATAGTGCACCTGGACACGAGCTTCATCAAAGGGCTGGTCTGAGCCGCTGGCCCTGGGCTCCAAGGCATCGCTCTGGGGAGTCGCTGGGTGCCTGAAGTCTTCTCCTCTCCACTTAGATTACTTTAATTGTCCTTGCCGTTGTCACACCCTGGGTTAGCCCCTGAGCATCTCCCAGCAAATGACCTTATGGGCAAGGACTAGACACTCTTGGAAGGCTCAGGCTGTTCAGCACCAAGAGATCCTTGGACATGCCAGGCCAGATTGAGTGGTTCCTGGCCTTCCAGCGTGTGCCAGGAGGGGCAGCCCTTCTCCTTGGAGCCGCAGGACTGGTTTCTCGTTGAAAGAGCTGTGACATCCATGAGAAACTGCTACCTGGAGCAGCGAGACTCTTCATCTCCCTTCTGGAGTCAGAATTGGCTTCAGGTAGGAGGACATCACTCCTGTGTTGTGGCATGAGCTGGTCCTGGGCGAGATGCTGCCTCATTGGGGATAATCCCACTGCCGTGGAGCCAGCCCGGTTCACCTCCGCAGACTCTTGGTTGGACACCTGAGGGTTGTTCCGACACCCTACGACCTGTGAAGGTGTGGGGGGGTTGCTGAGGTGGAGGGGTTCCTTGGGCTGCCCTGGTCAGTGGAAGCACATCGCAGCCCAGGGAGAGGTGTTTGAGCCTCTGCTGCTGGTGGCTGGGCAGGCAGACAACCCGGGCAGGCTGGATCTGCACAGCATCCATCTCACCCTCTCCTGTAGCAGCACGTGGTCAGCATGTGGGACCAGCCTGTGTGAGCTAAACCAGCTCCCACCCACGCCCTGGGGGCTGGGACAAGAGCGAGGCCCCGCATCTGACAGCAAACAGATAAAACAGCCTCTCTGGCATCCTCCTAACGAGGGCCGTATCCCCTGGAGCGTAATGCCAGCGGCCCTCAAATTCCTTTCTGCTACAGGCAGCATGAGCTGACACCAGCCTCCCCAGAG
Organism: Pampusana beccarii; assembly: GCA_013399365.1. Lineage (NCBI taxonomy): Eukaryota > Metazoa > Chordata > Aves > Columbiformes > Columbidae > Pampusana > Pampusana beccarii. The sequence continues at coordinate 254,029 of VWYH01002240.1, forward strand.
AGCGTCTGAGACTGTGCTCAGAGCAGCCTCCAGGGCTCCAGCGCCTGCTACCAGATCCTCCCCAGAGCGCTCTGCTGGGAATGGAACACCCGCTTCACCCACCCTCCTGGTTCAGCCCAGCTCTGAAGCCCAGCTGGCAAGGTCCCCAGCAGTCAGAAGACTCAGATCTGCCTTCCAGGCAGAGCAGCAGCATCGCTGTGTGCTCGTGAATGCTGATCCTGCCTGGAGTCCCCTGTGGCACCTTTGCTCTTCCCACCAGACTCTGGTAGGAGTTGCAGAGGGGCAGGGATAGGAAGGGGACAGAAGGGAAGGGGCAGGTCAGAGCAGCTGGGGTTGGTGGAGCCTGCGTAGGGCTGGTGTCAGGCAGCAGCTCAGCGTTCTCACTGTTGCTATTAAACCCCTGTGGCTTTCTGTGTGCCACCAGAAGTGAGGCACAGCAAGGACAGTGTCTTTTAGAGGCAGTGCATGGATTTCACCACAGCCTCTGGATGCTGTTGTGTGTTCCTTTGCAAGCAGCAATTTCTAATTCTGTGGCATCCTGGTGTTACTCTGCTCTTCCTTTGACGCGGTTTCCCTGCTGGAGGCAGATCTGCTGCAAAAAGCTGCGCATTTGGATTCCTCATGCGATGCTAAGTCTGCTGGTAGCATCCAAGGCTGCATTTCATTTCTGCATCCACCTCCCTTTCCCACGGGGACCTGGGATCATCCTCTCTCGCTGGCAGTGGAGAACTGGGCCCTGCCAGCAGTGAGGTGTGAAGCTGATCTCTGAATCTGTACCAAAAGTTTGGGAATAAGGTGCCAGGTGCAGGGAGTGCCCCAAGCCTGCTGGCTGCCTGATCTCATGATGCGTGAATGGGGTTTCCAGGCACGTTTGCTTGGGTGGACTCTATAGCAGTAGTTCAGTTTGTGCCCAGCTGAACAAGGGTCGTGGTTCCTCTTGTACCAGATGCTTCCGTGGTCCAGTGGGCCAGGAAATCCTGCTCCCATGTCAGGGCTAGCTCTGCCAAACGTGCCCCCAAAAATGTGCCAGGATCTGTGTCATACACCCACCCCATCCCACCCATCCCATCCTATCCCACCCCATCCCATCCTATCCCACCCCATCCCATCACTTCGAAGCCATTCAGCTCAGTTTGGCCTCCTGAAGCGCTGAACAACTTGTACTTCAGCTGTGGGGCTACTGTCCCAGAAACATAGAGCCGGGCAGTGGTGACCGGCTCTGCCCTGTGTTCTGAAATTGGAATTGTTGAAGAGGCTGGGGTGCCGTGTCCTGCCCCGCCGTGGGCTGGAGCAGCGTGTGGCTCCTGCCGTCCCCTCTGGGCTGCGTGTCCCCCTGCCGGCTTCGCCTGCGGCCGGTCACCGCGGGGGTGATCCGTGTTACTCCTTGCACTTAGCTGTAGCAGTCAGTCAAACCATAGGCATTTGCTGCTATTACGAATGAATGCTTCTTGCCAGGGCTGTAAAATAGGCTAATAAATGACACTGGATATTATTTTCTTTGCCAACAGATTTGTAAATACGAATCATTAAAGCGGCTTCTCCTCTGTTATAATAATAATAATGATAATAATAAATACAATCTCCATGGTTGTCCCTTGTCTTTTTTGTGAATTTCTGAAGCATGATCATGTCTGCCTGGGGGTGCAGATTTCAGCCTGGATGTCACCGTTCATGAATAATGTTTGGGAATCAGCATGATACAAGCACTTGGAAACGAACCCGTGTGCTCTTGGGCAGCTGCTAAGGAACAGTCAATGAAACTTGGAAGAGAACGGGTCAAAACAGATAGAGGACAATAGTTCTTTATAGAGGATCTGCTGGACCCTTTCAGGGTCAAAAAGGGATTAGAGAAGTTCGTGGGCAGCAGCTCCCGAGATGGGCAGGCGGAGGGTAAGAGAGGGATGTGCTGCTGCTGCCCCTCACCCGGCAGCTGCGGGTGCTGCAGCTGGACCACAGGAGGTGGCCACACACGTGGTTCCCCTGCATCCTCTCTGCTGTTGATGTGTTCACAGAATCACAGAATGTCAGGGGTTGGAAGGGACCTTGAGAGCTCATCCAGTGCAATCCCCCCGGAGCAGGAACACCCAGATGAGGTCACACAGAAGGTGTCCAGGCGGGTTTGAATGGCTGCACAGGAGGAGACTCCACAACCTCCCTGGGCAGCCTGGGCCAGGCTCTGCCACCCTCACCAGGAAGAAGTTTCTTCTCATCTTTAAGTGGAACCTCNATCACCTTCATGGCTCTGGTTAGACAGGCTGTTGTGCTGACCCGCCTGGGACATTCTCCTGTTCAGACTGGAGGATTCTCTGATCTTCCCTCCGTCCTCGCTCCAGCCTGCGCTGGTGCTCTGTCCTGGCACTGCTCACACAAGTGCGGTGACGAGTTCCTGCCCTGGGTCTGGCTGGTGCTGCTGTGGCTCGCGGGGCAACCGCTGTCCTGGCAGCACTGGAAGCGCTGGTGTGACGCAGGCAAAGCTGCTGAGGGCTGCTCGGTCACTCCAGCAGTTTAAGATCACCTGCTGGCCGAGGCACTGGGCCTCCACGCCGGCCTTGCTGCAGGACGGATGGGCACGTGGGCCGTGGCCTTTGGAGAGGGGCAAGTGGGAGCAGAAGGAAGAGCAGTAGCATCGTAACCTCACACAGCCCTTTTCTAGTTGGATGTCTGCAGCCTGATGTCTAAGTGTTCCCCACGGCTTTGGTGTGAAATGAGCTGATTTTGGCCAAATTAAAAAAACCACAAACCCAAGAGCTTCAGCTCAGGCTCAGAGACTTGGCCTCGCTTCTGCAGTCACGTTGGTCTGATACCTGGATCGCTCAAAAAACCAACAGCCAGAGTTGCAGTTGGGCTCGTAATGACCTTGTGGTTTGTTCTCAGCTGCCACCAGCAGCGCCGTGAGACCCTGTGCCAGTGGCTTGGGGCGCAGCTCACTTGTCTTTGGCTCCCTGGGGAGAGGAGACACCGGCCGCTTGTCCGAGAGTTGCCCGCAGTGGTGGAGGGGTGATGTGTCCCCATGGGTCAGCACCCCTGCGGTGCTGGGTGCTCTTGGTGATGCTGTTGAATTTCTGGGCGGTTCAAGTCTCGTTTTCACAGAGCCTGGCATGAACCGTTTGCTGTCTCTGTGATGGTGTCCTGGGAATTCGCAAACGTAACTGGTAAGCCTGTGTTCGGTCAGGAAAT
>VWYH01002241.1:0-50380 GCA_013399365.1 Pampusana beccarii
TTTGGGTTAAAATGAAAATATCTTCAACCCCAAAAAGCCTATGGAAGTTAGCTTGAATTTGAGGTGGGGCAGAAGGAAGAGGAAAAGAATGCCCATGATTTCCTGTTTCTGATGAGACATTGAAATAAACAAAATATAAATGTTTTGAGTGTATCATCCCTGTTGGAAGGAGGGGAAAAAAATAAAAAAAAAAAGGCACAGCAATCACCCATGTTCCACAGGAGCCATAAAATCTTGAGTGCCACTTTGGATTTGGTACTCAAAAGAAGTGGGTCCCTGTGGCAGTTCTGGAGCTTCAAAAGCTTTGTTCTCAGCTGGAGTGACAGTTATCTTTATTGTTGATGTTCAAACACTTCCTTGCAACTCAAGAAAATGATTCTTTAAGAAGGCTCATGGGGACCTGCTCCTTCTGAAAGACGGATCAACAATGGCAGCTACATGCAAGTCTTCTGTCAAATTTCTATTGTCATATCAAATTTGAGCACCGTATAATTAAAATCTGTATAAAAAAAACACTGAGAAACAACATATTTTGCCTTAAGTGTGTCATGGATTAAGGAAGATGCACATACTTTCCAGGAGAGAACATGAGTTATTCCCACTGTAAGTAAAGTTCAAGTTTGTGACCACTTGAGGAGTCTGAAAACACATAAGTCTATAGGACCTGATTAAATGCATCTCAGAGTCCTCAGGGAGTTGGCTGATGTAGTTGCCAAGTCTCTGGTAACTGGAAAAAAGGAAACAGTGTATGCATTTTTAAAAAGGGTAGAAAGGAGGACCTGAGAGTTACTGACCTCCCAGCCTCCATCTGTGCCTGGAAAGATCATGGAGCAGATCATCCTAGAAGTTATGCTATGGAGAACAGGGAGGTGATTCAAGACAGCTATCATAGGTTCACCAAGGGCAAGTCCTGCCTGAACAACCTACTGCTCTTCTACGATGGAGTTAACTACATCAAGGGATAAAGGAAGGGCTCGGATGTTGCCTATCTCGACTTCTGTAAAGTCTTTGACATGGTCTTCCACAATATTCTTCTGTCTAAATTGGGAGAGGTATAGATTTGATGGGTGGACTGTTTGATGGATGATGAACTGGGTAGATGGTCACACCCAGAGTGTAGTGGTCAATGGCACAATGTCTGGATGGACAACAGTGACAAATGGTGTCCCTCAGGGGTCTGTACTGGGAACAGTACTGTTAACATCTTTATCAATTACATAGAGAGTGAAATTTAGTGCACCCTCAACGATTTTGCAGATGACACCAACCTGAGCGATGCAGCTCACATGCCTGAGGGACCGGGTGCCATCCAGAGGGACGTGGACAGACTTCAGAATGCAAACTTCATGAGGTTCAACAAGGCCAAGTGCAAGGTCCTGCACCTGGGTTGGGGTAACCCCCAATATCAGTACAGGCTGGGGGACTGAGAGCAGCCCTGTGGAGAAGGACTTGGGGATACTGATGGATGAAAATTTGGGCATGAGCCAGCAATGTGCGCTTGCAGCCCAGAAAGCTAACTGTATTTGGGGCTGCATCAAAAGCAACATGGCAGCAGGTTGAGCAAGGTGTTTCTGCCCCTCTACTCCACCCTGGTGACACCCCACCTGGGGTACTGCATCCAGTTCAGTACAGGAAAGACATGGACCTGTTGCAGCTGGTCCAGAGGAGTTCCACCAAAACGATCAAAGGGATGGAACAACTCTCCTATGAGCAGGCAGAGAGAGTTGGGGTTGTTCAGCCTGGAGAAGAGAAGACTCTGGGAACACCTTACTGTGGCCTTTCAGTACTTAAAAGAGGCCTATAATAAAGATGGGGACAGATTTCTTAGCAGGGCTCGTTACTATAGGACAAGGAGTAATGGTTTTAAACTGAAGGAAGGGAGAATCAGGCTAGACATGAGGAAGAAATTTTATTCTGTGCTATGTTATGGAATCTGTTTTCACACAGGTTTTATTTTTTTCTTTCGTATCTTATTCTTCTGTTGCATACTCAAGAAGCCTAGAGAAAAAGAAAAAAAAAAAAAAAATCTTTCCTTAGGCTCTTATCAGACTTCCAAAGATACCTCCTTTTTAATAAGCAGGCAAAATAACCTGAACTGTCAAGAATTAACGATCCATGGTGCACATTGTTTTAGGGGGAAAAATATCAAGGAATGGTTTTAAATAACATTCTTGACTGGTGTGTGTTCTCTAATTCAACATGATCGTTTTGAAAGAGGGTACTGAGAAGGTGGAGTTACTGAATGCCCTCAAGAATCTGAGAATCTGGAAGTAAGACAGAAAGTAAGGAGAAAGGAAGACTTTCCCTTGGTCAATGGGTATAAAGTCAAAGACCATTTAGGCAAACGGAGGACCCACAAATCCCTGGGCCCTCATGAGATGCACCCATGAGCACTGATGGAGTTGGCAGTTGTTATTGATAAGCCGCTCTCCATCAGCTTTAAAAGGTCATAGAGAACAGGAGAGGTGCCTGAGGATTGAAAGAAAGCCAACATCACTCCAGCCTTCAAAATGACAAGAAAGATGACCCTGAAAACTACAGGCCAGTCAGTCTCACCTCCATCCCTGGACAGGTGATGGAACAGCTCATTCTGGATGTCATGTCCAAGCATACGGAAAAAAAGAAGGTTGTCAGGAGTAGTCAGCATGGTCTCACCAAAGTGAAATCATGTTTGACCAACCTGATAGCCTTCTGTGATGGTATGACTGGCTGGGTAGATGAGGGGAGAGCAGTGAATACTGTTTACTTCGACTTCAGCAAGGCTTTTGACACCGTCTCTCACAACCTCCTCATAGGCAAGCTCAGGAAGTGCAGGCTGGATGAATTCATGATGAAATGGATCATGAACTGGTTGGATAGCAGAGCTCAGAGGGTTGTGATCAATGATGCAGAGTCTGTTTGGAGACCTATAGTTAGTAGGGTTCCCCAGGGGTCAGTGTTAGGTCCAGTCCTGTTCAATCTGTTCATCAATGACCTGGAAGAAGGGGCTGAATGTGCTCACAGCAAGTTTGCTGATGATACAAGCGGGAGTAGTGGCTGATGCAGCAGAAGTCTATGCTGCCATTCAGTGAGGTCTGGACAAGCTAGAGAGCTGAGCAGAGAAGAACCTAATGAAATTCAACAAAGACAAGTGTAGGGTTCTGCACCTGGGGAAGAAAAACACCATGCACCAGTACAGGCTAGGGATTGACCCTCTGGAAAGCAGCCTTGCAGAGAAGTACCTGGGAGTCTCAGTGGACAACAAGTTGACCATGAGTCAATGTGACAACCTTGAAGCACTTCCCCCCCCATCATTAGCAGAACAAAGGACCTTGCTATACCTGTGTTTTGTTGCTTTGGAAGGACAAGGCAGATGGTTGTGCAGACAGCCATCCCCCTTATCTTTCCCAAGGTATTGTGTTTGGCAGCAGAAGAGGCAGATGGTTACGGTGTCAAGCACCTTGTTAATTGCTGTGAAGGCCTCATGGCCTAGTTAGAATGAGATGATCTCATCTGTTGGACAGCCAGCTACCTGAAGAAAGCCATGAACCAACAGCTACCCCTGATGGAGAAGACAACTCACTTCTGGTCAGCACTGTGAACTTCGCCCAAGTTTGCAGACCCCAGACCCATTTCCAGAAGAGTCTCTCTAATTAGCATGAAGAGTGAGTGGAGGGAGGAGATGAACTGCCCACATGTAAATGAACTGGGTTATAAAATGACCCCCACATTAGGAAGAATGTGGTCAGCAGGTTCAGGGACGTTATCCTCCTCATCTACTCTGCCCTGGTGAGACTGCATCTGAAGTACTGTCTCCCTTCCAACCCCAGCCGTTATGTTATTCTCTGACAAGCAGAGATTTAAGATAACCCAAAACAGCCCAGTTTCCTCAGCCACTCCTCATAACACTTGTTCTCCAGAGTTTTCACCAGCTTCATTGCCTTTCTCCGAATTCTCTCCAGCACCCCAATGTCTTTCTGGCAGTGAAGGGCCCAAAAATGAACACAGTATTTGAAGTAGGGCCTCAATACACGGGGACGATCACTTGCCTGGTCTTGCTGGCCACACTGTTTTTCATACAAGCCAGGATGCTGTTGGCCTTCTTGGCCACCTGGGCACACTGCTGGCTCATGTTCAGCCAACTGTTGATCAACAACCCCAGGTCTTTTTCCTCCATGCAGTGTTCCAGCCACTCTTCCCCAAGCCTGCAGTGTTGCATGGGGTTGCTGTGATCCAGGGCAGGACCTGACACTTGGCCTTATTGAACCTCATACAACTGGCCTCAGCCCATTTATCCAGCTGGTCCAGACACCTCTGTAGATCTCCAGCAGACCAATGCTCCCACCCAACTTGGTATCATCTGCAGACGTACTGAGGGTGCACTCAATCCCCTTGTCCAGATCATTGATAAAGATATTAAACACAACTGGTCCAAATACTCAGCGCTGGTGAACACGACTTGTGACTGGCCATAAACTGGATTTAACTCCATTCACCACAACTATTTGGGCCCAGCCATCCAGCCACTTTTTTTACCCAGAGATGAGTACACCTGTCCAAGCCATGAGCGGCTAGTTTCTCCAGGAGGCTTCACAAGACTGACCATCATAGAAAATAACAATGTGAGGCTGGCAGAAGGGACATTACCATAATAAATCAGTGCACTTTTATACCTTTCTTCACTACAGAAGGAAAAGCTCAACAAAAAAGTGTATACTTTTAATGTATAGATCAATAAAAATTCTGTGCTTTAGTTTCCCAGTTTTGTTTCCCATGAGAGTGAGACAGGATGTTCTTTACGGAAGATGCAGCTTATGCATGGTGGGTTAAGCTCGGTGGACACCAAGTGCCTATCAGAGCTACTCTATCACTACGCCTCCTCAACTGAGAAGCAAGACAAAATATACTGAAAGGCTTGTGGGATGAGATAAGAGCAGGGAAACAACACTCACCAATTACTGTCACAGGCAAGAAAGACTCAACTCAGGGAAATTAGTTTAATTTATTACCAATAAAATCAGAGTAGGATAATGAGAAAACCTGTCCCTGAGTGTTTCCAAGGATGGGGCATCTACTACTTCTCTGGGCAACCTGTTCCAGTGTTTCACCACCCTCATTGTAAAAAAATTTCTTCCTCATATCTAGCTTGAATCTTTCCTCCTTTATTTTAAAATCATTACCCCTTGTCCTAATGCAACAGTCCCTGCTAAAAAGTCTCTCCTCATCTTTCTTACAGAGTCCCTTTAAGCACTGAAAGGCCACAATAAGGTCTCCCAGCCTTCTCTTCTTCAGGCTGAAATGATGCTCTGTAAAATAGAAGAGCATTTTTTTTCTTATTTTTGTTTTGTGTAAATGTTATTCTGTTTCTCAGCTAAATCAGTTCCAGATCACTTGATCCTTACAGATCTAGACCCTTACAGATCCAACCTAGTAATACTACAGTTTGTAGTATTTTTTCACTAGATGAGAAAGCTTGCCAGTTCAAGATTTCCACCCTTTTCAAAATCAACTTTCAGTTCCTTCTGAAAACATTTTTCCCTGGTTCAGCTCTTCATCAAGGGGATGACAAGGAAGAAGAGAAAAATTGAGACAGGGCACACTTGTATCACTTTAACTTTTTCTAAAATATGTTCTTTGTTGTTGTAGTAGTAGTAATTGTTCCTCTTCTTTTTTTTTTTTTTTTTTTNNNNTTTTAAAGAGAGAATCAGTCAAAGATTGTATCCAGATAATTTGCCTTATCTTTCTCTAGTATAGATGGAAGGCACAAGTTAGGAGAAAAAGAAAACGATCACTCGCATGTCTTAGAAAATAAAAGATACATATATATATTTAATAGTGATAATATCTTCTTATCAAGTATTTCATAAGTTCTTGTCTATCAATTAGTATGGATATTAGGATAAATCCCTAGAAGGAAAAGATAGCAGTAGAAGTAGGTTCTTCATCTCACTTTTCAGGAAAGATAAGAGGAAATTACTGATGGAGAAGAGTGAAAACTAAAGAAATTCAAGGAAACTTTGGTAATTGAGTTCCTGAACAAGTGAACAGTTGAACAAGTGAAAGGTTATAACATGAGTCTTTTACTCTTTGCTTGTCCCCATCCAAAGAAGGATTTGAAAGAAACCTGTTTTCTGTTAAGACTTGTGTTTCAGGTGCTCTTGGTTGCTGTCGTGTTAATGCATAGGGATTTCTTCCAACGCATGTTAACACTTTAAAGCTCTACTTACAGTTCTCTTGGAAAGTTGTAGCAGGATCATTTAGTGCATTGATTAAGAAAAATCCTACCGTTGTCTTAGGATAGCAGTAAGGAAGGAAGAACGGGGAGTATTTGCCTTTTTTTTTTTTTTAATGACTTAACATGAGTATGTCGTATTTTGTTATGACTTGGAGATTTATTTAATTCTTAAGATTCTTGAGTGTATTCAGTTGCTTAGCAGTATCTCTTTCGAAATGTCCTAAGACCTTGGAGATAATTTTTTAAATTGTGTATTAACCTTGGAGACAATAATGAACATATGATAATCATAAGTCCTCTAGATCTATTATTATCCCTCACAAATATGGAAAAATATTCATTCATTCAATACAGATCCTGACTAAGGGCATTCACTCATTTTGAGATAGTTGTAGTTCTTTTGCTCTGTATGCCTCTCCCATGCTTTATTGTACCATTTTTCTGATTTCTGCTCAACGACTTTGATTTCAAATTTCCACTACTGTGCTCTGCCTAACTCTTTTCTCAAATTCATGGCAAAGGTGTAGTCAACAAAAATGGAGCTTTTAAAGGCTCAGTAAATTTGCTCTGATATAGTTCCAATACAGCTGGCCAGACTTGTGCAATGACATATTGCTGTATAGAAAGAAGTATATGTATATGTATATGTATAGAGTATATGTATAGAGCAACTATCTACTCTTAGCAGTTGTCTCTTGGAATGTCCACAGTCTAACCCAGAGCAAATAACTAGACATAAAAACTCATGCTAATGCTGTTATGAGCAGGCACAACAGGAAGATGTTTGGCTGTTAAGGCAGTACAATTGAACAGCCTTTTGCTATTTCACCTAAGAAATACATGGCAAATTGCTTTCAATCCATAGTCTGCTCATTGGACCTCTCCAAGTTCCCATATATTAAATCACTTCCAGTGTATTTTAATGCTTTGGATCAGTCTTTTATTTTTAAATATAAATCCTGTCTTCTTGTGTAGATTTGCTAAGAATAATAGTATAATTGAGTAGATATTAATATGAAATATACACGAGATATTTTACTATGCAGTGGTGTTGGAGGTACTTGTAATTATCCCGTTGACTTTTGCTATAACAAGGCTTTTTTCAGCTGATAGATAGTTGAGCTCTGTGAAGATAAGTGTCGACGATCCTTGCATTTCCAACTCTGCATTGTAATTAGGGATACTGAAATAACTCTGCAGTTCCCAGATTTTGTATATTGTCTTGCAAATCTGTTTCAAAGTCTGCTTGTCAAAATCAGCAAAGCAGGAAAACTAGCTTTGAATAGTCTTCTGTGGTGCAGAAAGAGAAGTTGTTCTACCTGCTACAGACATTATAAAGGCTCTCAGTGTAGAGCTGTTTGTGCAGTAGTTTTGAAGCCACTGGATTTATTTTTGAAATGAGATAATATACATTGTTACCTAGGACAATGTGATTTTCACTTGTCATTTGTATTTACTCTTTGTTATAAACGTTCTTATTCAGTGACAGATTTTCTGTTTGATATTTCACTTCAGGAGTGGTTCATGCTGAAAGTATGTTGAATGCAAAAATATCAATTAATGGGTTATGCTATAAACTTTTTATCTGTTGAAACTGAAATGAGTGAATTTATTAAAATGTTTTGGTTTGTTTTTCAGAAAAATTCGTTTGTGTCATGCATGTGTGTGCTGCTTTTCACAGTAAGTAAAATGCCTTTAGTTGGTGTTTGTGTGAGAAAGCAGCTGGAATGCATGGAGCTTTGTCTGGGGACAGATAATGAGCCAGCAGAGAAATGGTGACTCGAGATTAAACGGCAAACCAACATACATAAAGTTGTAAGACCACTTAGTTAGGAAGCAGTGTACGAGGCCTTCTTCAGACGACTGGAAGAAACCTTGTGTTTGGAGGCCTTAGACCTTGTGAGGAACTTCCTGACATAGGTGATCAAGGAGCTGATGAGGAAGATGTTCTCTTGTACCTGACACATACAGATAAGGAAGAAGTCATCAGGGATGTGAAGGGCAGGGGTATCTTTGGCTGCCTACAGTGAACATGGGATGGTGGAGCTCAAGCTCTTGGGAGAAATAAACAAGGCAAATAGCAACATCACAACCCTGAACTTCAGGAGACCCAACTTGGACCTGTTCAGGAATTTGCTTAGAAGAATACCATGGAATACAATGTTGGAGAGAAGAGAGGTCTAAGAAAGCTTCTTGATTTTCAGTATTAAGCCACTCCAAGCCCAAGAATGTTCCATTTCTGTGTGCAGTAATTAAAACAAATGAAGCAGGATATTGCATGGATAAATAAGAGGCTCTAGAGAAAACTCAGTCGTAAAAAAGTGGAACCAGGATCAGGTGATCCAGGAGAAATATAGACACACTGCAGTAGGAAGAGTGTTGCCACTACATCAAGGGAGGTGATTCTTCATCTGCTTAGCCCTGATGAGGCCACATGTGAAGTACTGTGTTAGATTCTGGACTTCTCAGTACAAGACATGGAGCTAGTGGAGCAAGTGAAGGGCCGGTAAATTGATTAAGGTGCTGGAGTACCTCTTCTATGAGGAAATGCTGATGGAGCTGGGACTGTCCAGAATTTATAATCACACAACACAAATATTCCAATGCTCAAGGTTCCACTCCAGCATTTAAATTACCCTGTGCTTAGATTACCTAGAACTGTTGAGACAGTTGTGATGTAGAAGAAGAGATTATTTTATCCTGTTCAGTATATTTGTATGATCTACCACTCATGCATCTCAACTAGGAAGCCACAAATTAATTCCAAGTTCAAAGCCAGCCCTAGTCATACGACTGGTCAATGGTCATTTGAGATTATCAGTATTAGATGTGAAAAGCACTTTGAAATTGTATCCAGAAGAGTCTATTCTATACGAAAAATGTTGTGTAAACTAGAAGTTGTATACACTGAAAAAACAAACACTCAGAAGCAAGCAAACAGTATTGGCTTTGTTATTTCTGTTTAGTTCACCTGTACACACACACCCCTTAATCTTTTATAATACACTTTTCTCGCAGGTTTCTCATCTGTTTCAGTTCGCAAATTGGAATCTGAAAAGGAAAGTGCATGGATTGTAAAGATAATTTTAAATATTGCATTTTCTAACTCTGAACTATATGCATTCTTAACTTCACATATTTACTACTTGAACTAAAGCCCTTTAAACATTAGCTAGCAAAATACACAACTTGTAATGAAAATTGATGGGTGTCATATTTGAGTGCAAGGCTCATATCTGTGTAAAACATCACATGCATGTTTTTTTTCTGCAGAAAAGTGACTGAATAGGAATATGAGTTCGGGCTCTCTTCTTGAATGTTTTCTTTCCAGGCTGAGTTAATGAAATGGACAGTATGAATTACAGGTAGCTGCCTATGTTTCTTCAGTAGAGGCTGAATATGGTTAAGTGATCATAAATTAGTGGTTTCTATGTTTTTCCTCAAATTATTATGTGCATATAAGTCTGAAAACATCCCAGTTTCTAACTGGCAGTTACATGATTGAGGCAGAAAATGAAATAAGCAGCAAGCGTGACATCCCACACCAGTTTATACCTTAAGCAGGTTTTCCTTGAGTTTCACTGAAAAAAGAGACAGTTCTGCTTTTATTCATAAATTCTGAGCCAGAAGAGATTCCAGATGTGCTTTCTGTTAGTACACTAGAAATGTTAATAGAAACAGATGAAAGATATGTTTTGGGAAGAAGTCCAAGACTTAGAGACTTTTACACCTATAGTTTCACAGAAATTCTGCACTGATCTGGAACTTTAATATGTATAGGGTCTTTCTTCCTTTTTTGTTTTTCTCTGAAAACAATGTGTTTTCCAAGGTATAAGGTCTCTGGCCAAAAGATTCCTTCTCTACAAAGTTTTTCAAACTTTGCTAGAACTGTGTATTACATATGAGGTCTCAGGAGTTAAAACTTTATCCTTTAAACTACTCGTATAATTCTTTTGTAATGGACATCTAGAAAAATTGGGGTTTGAGGCCTACAAAAGACCAGCTGAGGAGTGTTCTTAGTTGGCAGAGGCTGCACTTCAGGTGGGACACTTGCAATCTGCTACAGGCTTAGAGGATGCCTGTGACCTAGAAACCAGAGTGTTTAGAGGAAGAAAGATTTGGAGAGACACTGGACTTAAGTGACAGTATTGAATAGAATGTTCATTGCAGAAAATCAGGTATGGCACCAAGGTGTCTTTCAAGCGTTCTGAATGAAAAGCATTGCCTCTGTTACTTCTAAATAAAAGGCCTATTGTTAGGACTTTACGAATTCTTACTTTTTTTCAAGTTTGGTTCTTTCAGGAAACATACTTCAACACTGGTGAATGGGATTGAGGAGACTCTGCCTTTTGTTGTTGTTACTGTTCTTATTGTGATAATCTCTTATTAGGCTCCGAACAGTCAGTGAACCCCATCTTCTAATTATCAAATCAATAACGGATTGGTTCCAGGACTTGCCAGTTGATCCGAATTGCTCTGTTGAGATGGAAGGAGAGGATGGGTTTAATCATCAATGCTTCATGCAACAACAGGTTGGGTCTTTGGATATTACATAGTCATAATCACCAGGATTCAAAATAAAAAGCGGTTTTCACTGACTTCGAAATTACAGGAGATAATAAAGTGTAAAAGAAGGTGTCTATGAAAAATAGGGAATTAATACGTACCTGAGTGTTTTGATGAAAACTGATCTGAAATAAAAAGCAAGGTTTCTTGTTACCCAGGATGCACTAATTTGATTGGGCACATATAGCACCACACCGCTTCATTGCATGCTCTGTTCAATAAAACAGGCACAAACATAGGTTACAGAGCACAGAATGTATATTTCTGCACAGGCTGGTAAAACTCTTAAATATTTATCCAGTGGTTTGTACTATTGCCATGTCAATCTACTAGTTCAAAGGAGTTGTGGGAAAAGATACGAGAGAAGATCTGTCAGATGAGGAAACACTGTCAAAAGAATGATGACATGAGGCTCTCTTATTATAAGGGCTATGGCCATATTTCAAAGCAGGTGCCCTCTGTAATGTGCCCTGCATTTCTGATTGACTACTTACCCAAACAGGGGTTCTCTGTCATGCATAAAAGTTCCCTTTCTGCCCAAATTCTGTTCAACCCAGATGTGGGAATTCAGGCTACAAGGTGCTATTTTGCATTTTCTTGATTCAGTGATTATTTACGTCTGCTGTAATTACATTTTGAAGACTTAAACTGTACTTTCTGCAAATATGTTTAACATGGTGGGGTTTTTTTTAGTATTGGTCCACATGTCAATCGATACCCATTGCAGTTCTTCTTTTTCTGTAACAATATTATAACAGCACGAGCATATTTTTTTTTAACAAAAGTAAACATTTGTTGTCATGCTCACTGAAAGGAGCACACCAGTACCATGTTCTGCCTGTAAAATGGTGGGTTTCAAAAGCCTAAAGAGTACTTTCTCTCCTTGTTCTTTCCTTACTCTTTCAGTATATTTTCTTGTTCAGTTTAGATCTCTGTCTGTTTTGGTGCCCATACTGTGTGAATGCTCCACTACACCTGGTATCTTTCTGAGGTCTAGCAGTGAGGTTTTGCCTCAGACAAAACTTAAGGCAGAGATTCACCTGGTCTAGGAGCTGCTTTAAAGGACAGTACCATACCAGATATCATTCCTTCTGCCTGCTGTAGTCCTCCAACACAAATTGAAAGGCAGCTGCACTTTCAGCTTCATTCTATAAAAACACATGTATGTCAAGTATCTAGGTAGCCTTACCATTTCAGTGTGTTATAAAATAACTTATAGGCTGCTTTTTTAAAACACATCAGGCCCTTGAAGAGCTTACACAAGGTTCAGAAGAGATATCTCTCTTGCTGCAGTCCATCTCAAGCTATCTTGGAGTGAAGAGTTTTGTGCCTTCACAAATCTGCCTTATTCTTTGTAAGCAAAGCAACCTCATCCTGAGAGCTGGAGTGGAGTTCTGAGCAATCTGGGTAGTAAATAAGAAGTAGTGCTAAAAACAGAACACGTTAATGACTATCGTAGGGTGGCTTGGTCATGTGGAAATACAGGGAAATGAGATGTGTTGTATAGGATGTGACAGATATATGGAAGAAGTTTTTGAGCGTGCACTGAATTCGCAGTATGTCTTTCGATATCTGACAATATTGCTATCAGAAGGGATAGTTATGATATAAAAAAGTGACTTCATCAGTCCTTTTGCTTTCTTATGTATGTTTCCCATGTAAACTGACGTAATTTCACCTCAAACTCTTCGATATGATGAGACCACATATATGTCCTGGGAGAAGAGAGTGTGCAAGTGGGTTAGTGGTGGAAGAATGGGGTTTTCAATGGGACTTCAAACAGGGGAGTTCTAACCCTAGTTGAATACAAGGAGTAAGTGAAAGACCTGGTGAAAACAAGAGAGACAATGCTTGAATAGAAATTAAATACAATACTAGTGATTTTTGGCAGTGTTGGAATAGAAGTAAGAAAAACAAATGGAGTGCATAACCCAAGTAAAATGGATTGAGGTCTGTAGGTAGAGTTAAAGAGCTGTGTAAAGGCTAGATGTGCGATACAGAAACTAAATTATACTAAATTGTACTTTTAAAAGGTTAAGTCCCAGTGAAATATCTTCTCAGTAGTATTTTGTTTGGTATTACCTATTTTAGGTTTCAAAAAAAGGGGAACTGAATCACTGTCTTACTGTCTTACTGCTACAATTCAGTCCCTTTTCTGGATAATGTTATCTCATTGAATTATTTTCTTCTTAAAAAGTGTTTTGAAAAGTAGAACTTTGAGGTTTTGATAGATTACATCTGAAAAGCAGCTGACATTTTTTCCCCATTACATATAATAAGATATGCCAAAAAGACTGATCACAGATATTTGAAGTTCTTTTCTGCAGTTGCTCCATTTTCAGGATAGTCTTGAAATCACAAGAACTTTAGAGAATTTTTGGAAGAGAAACAGGATCAGGTGAATAGAATGAGGTTTTCTTGTTAAACTTTTGTATTTATTTATTCATTCAATTAAAATGACACCCACAGGATATTAATTTTCAGTGTGAGTATATTTCATTATTACCTCAAATACCTAACTTGATATGCAGCAATGGGACACAACTAATGCCATTGATTGCCGTTACCACAAGAACCAGACCACTTCAGATGAGAGACCTGTGCTTTGTCTAAGCAGTCTGGGAATAGTTTCAGTTTATGTTGATTTCTTAGCTGCCTCTGGCAAATAGCAGATTTCAGGTACTAGTCTTTACAAATTAATGCAAAACTAAAGTAATTTTTAAATGTAATGAGTCATGAAGTTTCTGCATTAAAATTTGAAAATGAGAACACTGAAAAATTAGATGCTCGCTGTCAGTGTTTCTGAGGCCAGAAGATTTGAATCAAACACAGGCTTCATTATGCAAGCTATCTGCGTTGCCATGTAGGTCATGTCTGCCTTCATATATGTGTGTACATATATATATATGTACTAATGCAGATGTTTAGGTGACAAAGAGGAAATAAAACTGTGTAGTTCAAATAAAAGAAGAGTTTTACATATTCCATCTTTTTGTAGCTACTAGGTAACATTTCAACAGTGTTTTACTGAAAGTGATATAGTGATCTTGTTTTTTAAAAAATAATAGTTTGTCTGTATCTAGTAATGTTGTACAGTAGTTGAAATTTAGCTAATCTGAATGTTAACTCAAAATGACATAATTCAGATATTTTTTTTCTTAGACATCTGAGAATTCTGGAGAAGAATGCATCTTCACATTGCAATGCACTCTTAATCTCTTGGGTTGAACTGTGTATTAAAAAGTGAGTATCTAGAGGTCTTTCTGCATTGTTTTCATTTGTAAAGTATCACATTCCTTGTGATAAATAGCTAAATTCAGGAATCTCAGCAGTGATGAATGACTTCCTCACTATTATAAGAAATGTGAAAAAAATGAAAAATACCATTTTGTCCCTCTGTCATTTAAGTGTTTTTATGACAAAACATCTCTTTATGTTAGAATAAGAGAACATTTACTGCAATTGTGCAGTGAAAGAAAGCTATAGGGAAAATTTTAATATATTTAAAAAACCCAGCTGTGACTAGATTATAGTCTATTACCTTATTTATTGGAAGTTGGGGGCAGGGGAGAAAGCAAATCATTGAATGGAGGATAACATCCATTCTGTGGAGATACACAACCTAAAGAAAAATGATATAGGCTTTGTTACAGTTTTCTGTATGAGACCGATGGAACCCTGAGATAACTCGAACTTTCCTGAAAAAATTGAAGTAGTTTGGTGTTTGTAATTAGTTGTAATGTGGAAAAAGGGACAGATCACCTGAGAGGAATATAAAGAGACTGTTAGACTGTGCAGGGATGTAGTGAGGAAGAGCAAGCTCCACTTAGAAGCGAATCTGGCCAGAGATGTCAAGGACAAGACCTAGAGCAATTTCAACCTTTCAGCCTGTGGTGGTACTATTGACTAGATGAAAGGACTTTCATTATTTGTGAAGCTGGAATACATTCCCATTGTAAAGGGATTTGACGACTAAGTTTGCAGCATGAGCTACCGGCCTTTTCCTTTGGTAGTAGGGAATTGGGAGTAGGGAAAGAAGGAAAGAGGTGAAAAATGGAAAAGTATAATTCTCCCAGCTTCTGAGTGCCTGAAATGAACAAAATGGATTAAAAAGCTTGTGTAAACAGTTAAGATAGGAATAAATAGATTTTGCTTGTTTATACTTGTGGGCAGAAATAATGTTTTCTCTAATATTTGTTGAAATCACTGCAGAATTTAGGTATTTTTCTTGCTCTGAGGTTCTGGGAAATATTCAGGGAATAACAAGAACTGAGCTATGCTGTATTTCTAGTATCCCTTGTGACTATGCTTCGAATGAAACTACAAAAGATTGAAAACGGTACCATACAGTTAGTTATGAGGGAAAGTTATCAACAGTAATATAGTTAAAGCTTAACAAGAGTCTAATAGATGCTTTGAAATTAGTATTTTAAAATAAATTGCTTATAATAAACCCTCTTACAGTGGTAACTCCTGAGTGTTAACGGATTGCTTTTACACAGAAGGGCTATTCAGAGCAATTTGTATATTGTAATACGTGCACTTCTGTAGTTCAATACAGAATATAAAATGAGTCTTAGCCAAGTTGCATTTAATGGCTCTGTTCATTATTCTGCTTTGATATTTTGTGTGATGCACTGCCTACCGGAATTGTAAGGGTTTGGTCATTCAGCCTGCAATCTTTAGGGAGGAGTCAAGGATCTTGAAATGAATACAGTAACATGTATTACAGGAAGAGATTTACAACTTTCTATTTCAGTGGAATTCATTGAAGCAGCAGAACCCTTTAGCCTGCTGCAGGTGAATGCTCATGCCACTAACAAATGGTGATGCAGAAGTCAAGCTAACAGTTTAATACATCAAAATGTTACCTTGTTGATTCCACAAAATTGATGAAAGCAAAAATCCTCAGCATCTTCGTACTGGTGTGTTCTGTGTTTCACAGAGTTCTTGCCATAGAGCGCAAATGCTAGAAAGATTTATTTAAAACTACATTTGTGTTAAATATGTGGATCGGCTCTGGACAGTATTCAAGGGTGTGGCATTTTGAGTGACTGGCACTGTCAGTCTCCTTTTTTTGGTCATATAACTACACTAGTGCTGCAAAGATCCTTCTGCTGACTTTGTAAAGCCCAAAGGAAATGTCTGTATAAATTTTCACTGGTTCCTTGAAATATAGGCTGGCATTTGTATCAGTAATGTCAGTAGCCTATGGAAGTAAAATCTATGTTATTATTTCTGTTGGAAGGGTTTTTTTCCCCTCATTTTTTACAATCTTCAAAATTACACATGCAGCAGAAGGCAGTCAAGTAAGTTTCGGAAACTATACAGACAATGGTTAGCTTTGGTGCACTCTCAGTCTCATTAAGTACATGTAGTTTATTTAGGCATCAGTGTAGTCACCTATTTTCATAAGAACTGTGTAGTAACATAACAACCTAATTCTCTCTCTAGCTTGAAAGATAGCAGTGTCATTTAATTTATATGTCAGTCTATATAAACTGACTGGCACTATAGCTTTTTCTGATCGTGTATTTTTATGATCCCATTATGAATCTACATCACAGTCTAATTGCATTTAATCCTTTAATTACAATGCTTAGAACTGCCTATATTAAGCATAAGCTTTTTATAATTATGGCTATTCTAAAATCAAATAATACTTAAAAATTATCAGTGATTCAGAAATAGTAGCTTAGGCCATCAGCTGGACAGAATACAAAATTCTGGGATCATACATGTTCTTTAGCAAGACGTTAAGCAACTGTGAGAATAATGTGAATTTCATGACATTGTAACCAGGACTCTGCTAAACATACTAAAATTCTAAAATGTCAAGTGTTAGCATTTTATGTAGACATTTGTAATAGAAATGTTAGATTGACATGAGTAGAAAAAGAAGGGTAATGTCTAGTTGTGAAATATCCAGATGGCCACAGTTTCAAGAATGGCTGGCTTTTGACAGCACCGAGATTACTAGGACTGGATAGCTCTTGTCACTTGTTATTAGTGTCATTGCGAATCCTGACTAGACCATTGGATATATGTCTTGGTGCTTCAGGACTGGCCAGACTACTTAGGTTCACGCATCTTACAGCCAAACTGCTGCCCAGGCTACTTGGACTCAACTGTTTTGGTGGTTGCTGATATCTGTGAGAGTATGAGTCTGAGTGAATAAAACTGTGTTTTAAAATAAACTCATCTTCCCCTTCTGTAAGATCTTGCATTGATCTTTACTACATCTTTGTTAGCATTACAATTTTTTTATTTATATAAAATAGACTACATCTCTTAGACTTTCTACATTTAGCTTTCTTTTTAAACAAGATCTTCATATCTGCAGAAGGCTCTCACAAACAACTGGATAGTTCTGTGAATGTATTAAATTGCCCTATTCCCCAGGGAGTCTTAAGTAAATATAGTTCTAAATTATTTCAAACATCGGAGATTAAATTTAATTTGTAATAATCCTAAAGCAGTTGAACTTGCAGTTTATCACAAGGTTGCATTTGATATACTTGGGTACAGATTCCACATGCGGTGCTTCAATTTGATGTGGGCACTGGTTTTTTTTGGCAGCATTCATATACATCTGTTTGCTAGACTTGGTCACCAGTGGTAGATTAAGAAATCACAGTGTTATCATGTGTTCATGAGGATCATCTTGGTGGGAAGCAGTCCAAAAGGAGAACCATATTTGTGACTAATGAAGACATTCTGCTGTCAAATGTTTGCTGTCCCTCCCAAATCAGTCTGTCACTGAGAAAGAAGACTACAAAGGAGAAACATGTTGTAAAGACCCTCTTTGAGAGTTCTTTAAGTTTTCTAAACTGTGTTTTGAGGTTTTGCTTCAAATTTCAAATCAAATTTTCTCATATCTCTTTCATAAATCTCTGTGATCTTTGTTCTTCTTGCTTTTTCCCTGAATCTACAGTTTTCCTAGCAGAATTTTGTGGTTAAACCCTTCTTAAATCACAGGGCCTCGTTGTATTGATCTGATCTATAGTTTTAAACGTTAATTTCTCTTACCTGTGTATTTATGTTGATAAGTTAATGTGCAGGTGGAGACTTGAGAATATAAGTTATTCAGTGTGGAGGAAAATAAAATTTTTCATAATTTGTATCAAGCTTGTGCTACTAAGAGTCATGGACAAGTTCATTATTTTACAAGCTCTTTTCATTAAAAAAAAAATGTTGATTTCCTAAGGAAGATAACATAGGTCTACTAAAAGCTGCAGAAATGTGCCCATTTTACTGAATGTTAGTATGAGAAATAATTGTTTCTCGTTGATCTGTAGCTCATGCATAAAATACTACATAATTACTGACTGAATAATACAATTCTTAAATTTAGTTTATTTGTCCTTCCTTTCCTTTGATAAGCACGCCATATAGCAGTTCCTTAATAACATCAAAGAAGACTGCATATTTGTGACATTTGACTGAAAAAACAAATTACAAAAAACTGAAAAAAACAAAATACAAAAACCAAAAAACCAAAAACTGTTTAAATTAATGACTCAAGGTATTCTTGGAACAATGTGACACAAGGTTGAGAACAGGTGTTATATACCAACTACTAGTTGGTCATAGAACCCCAGTGATGGTGTGAGCATGCCAAATATGCTGCTCCATTCTCCCACTCTCGAATATATGAGAGACGGAGTCAACTCAGTGATATTCCAAGTAATGCAACATCAATGGAAAATAATTAAATTATTCCTATCTCTAAACTTGTATCTGCCTCATTTTTAAGGTACTACGCTTAAAAAATATCACCCTTTCTAAAGTATAGAAGTATACCTTCGTGTGCACAAATATAAAAATCTCCTTAGGTCCTTCAGTGTTTGCATAGGATTCTGCAGTTGAGGGAGATAACTAGCTAACAGTCTTAAGAAGTTGGCCTTGCTTTATGCAGCTTAGTAGGTGAAGACTATATACTTAATATTAGACCACCTCTTTAGAACAAATACTGTCCATAGAACCATAGAATCATTCAGGATGGAAAAGACCTTTAAGATCATCCAGTCCAACCGTAAAAGTAGCACTGCCAAGTCCACCACTAACCCGTGTCCCTAAGTGCCACATATACACATCTTTAAAATACCTTCAAGGATGCTGACTCCACCAGTTCCCTGGGCAGCCTCTTCCAGTGTTTGAGAACCCTTTTGGTGAAGAAATTTTTCCTAATATCCAATGTAAACCTCCCCTGGCACAACTTGAGACTGCTTCCTCTCATCGTGTCCCTTCATTGCCCTCCTTTGGACACACTTCAGCAACTCAATGTGTTTGCTGTAGTGAGGGGCCCGAAGGTGAACACAGTATTTGAGGTGCAACCTCAACAGTGCCCAGTACAGGGGGACAATAGTTTCCGTAATGTTGTTGGCCACACTATTCGTGATGCATACCAAGATCCTGTCGGCCTTCTTGGCCACCTGGACACACTGCTGGCTCATGTTTAGCCGGCTGTTGACCAAAACCCCTAGGTCCTTTTCCTCCAAGCAGCCTACCAGCCATTCTTGCCACTGTTGCCCAAGCCTGTGGTATTGCATGGGGTTGTTGTGACCCTAGTGCAGGACTCGGCACTTGGCCTTGTTGAACCTCACACAAGTGACCTCAGACCATTGATCCAGCTGGTCCAGACACCTGTGTAGAGACTTCCTATCCTCAAGCAGAACAACACTCCCACCGAATTTGGTGTTATCTGCAAACTTACTGGTTAGCCAAGACTGCTGATAAATTGTGGAGAGAGCCTTGGTGAGCACTTCCGTCAGCTCCCTTGGTAGCCTTGTGTGAATCCCATCTGGCCCCATAAACTTGTATGTACCTAAGAGGTGTAGCAGGTCACTAACCATTTCCCCTTGGAATATTGGGGCTTTATTTTGTTCCCCATCCCTGTCTTCCAGCTCAGGGGGCTGGGTACCCAGAGAACAACTAGCCTTGCTAGTAAAGCCTGAGGCAAAGAAGGCATTAAGTACCTCCACCTTTTCTTCATGCTTTGCCACTATGTTTCCCTCTGCATGCAATAAAGGATGGAGATTCTCCTTAGCCCTCCTTTTGTTGCTAATGCATTTATAGAAGCTTTTTTTATTGCCTCTTATGGCAGTAGCCAGGTTAAGTACTAGTTGGGCTTTGGCCCTTCTAATTTTCTTCCTGCATAACCTCATGACATCCTTGTAGTCCTCCTGAGTTGCCTGCACCTTCTTCCAAAGGTCATAAACTTTCATTGTTTTCCTGAGTTCCAGCCAAAGCTCTCTGTTCAGACAAGCCAGTCTTCCCCACCAGCTTGTCTTTCAGCACACGGGGACAGCCTGCTTCTGTGCTTCTAAGATTTCCTTCTAGAAGAATTCCCACCCTTCCTGCACTCATTTGCCCTTCAGAGCTGCCTCCCAAGGGAGTCTGTGAACCAGTCTCCCAAACCAGTGGAGATGCCTCACTCACTTCTACACCTATCTCAAAATGATGACACAGCATGGCTCAGAAGCTGTGTAGAGACAAAGATGCACACCTACTTGGTGGTCTAATCCTTGCCTCCTGATATCTAGAGTGATCTGGAGAGCTGGTAACCAGAGTAATTTCTACACTTCTTCGACTAAGAAATTTTTATTCAAATAAACATAGTGAAAAAAAAAGGTAGATGAACAGACCTGAAAATAAAACCACAGTCACATAGGTTAAGTATGTATCACTTGTAGATATTTTCAAAATATTAATTTCTAAAATTCTGGCAAATTATTTCTGTTATACAAAAGGATGTCTGTGATTTCTCCTGATGGAGGTTAAAAAAAAAAATCATACCAAAGCAGAACAGTCACTTTTCCATTTCTAGCAGCTTTATAGACTGCAAAGTCCCAAGTGATGCAAAATTGGTAAGGTGGGACATTTAAAAAAATGAAAATCTAAGATCACGCTAAAGCAGTCAAAGTGATTCTTGTATAATTATAATAAAAATTTGGATAATTCTTAGATAAATTTAAAGAAATTAACTAAATAGAAACCATAATCGTAAGATGAAATGGGAGTTTTCTAGCAAATAAAAAAAAATGTTCAAGTTCTAGAGATTGAAGTGAGATTACGAATTCTCAGCTGGATGGCATAAATTAATGGCATTATTTTCTATTTTTTGGGTAAGAACTTCAGTGAGAGACAATATTTTAGAAGATGATAGAAAAAGACGATAGCTATGTGTAAATGGTTGACAAATTAGCTTGAAAGAAACTCATGTACTTGCATGTATCCCATCCCACTCAGTGGGGTGAGGGTAGAGTTAACTTTTAAATACTCTGCGGTAACCAGGAGTAAAGACAATTACTCAAGAGGTTAAATTAAATAATGAATTTACTAAAAATTCAATGGAGTTACAGCAAATAGTGACTTGGCAAAACTTGTAACTATATCACAAAACTTAACAAGACTTCATCAACAAAACTCACAACGGTGTTACCCTTATGTTCCCAGAATAAAGTTAGAAAAAGAGAAAGCCTCCCCTGGCACATCTTCCTGCCATTCCTTCAGGTTCTGTCATTGGTTGCCAAAGAGAAGAGATAGGTGCCTACCCTTCTTCCTTCCCTTGTGAGGAAGCTGTAGACCACAATGAAGTCTCCTTTTAGTATCCTCTTCTCCAGGCTGAACAAACCAAGTGACTTTAGCTGCTCCTCGTACAGCTTCCCCTCCAAACCCTTCACCAACTTTGTAGGCCTTTTCTGGACAGTCTCCAGTAGCTTTATATTTTTTTTATACTGTGGTGCCCAGAACCGCACACAGTGCTCCAGGTGAGGCCACACCAGTGGAGAGTAGAGTGGGACAATCACCTCTCTTGCCCAGCTGGTAATGCTGTGCTTGATGGACCTCAGGACACGACTAGCCCTCTTGGCCGCCAGGGCACACTGTTGGCTTGCTTACACTGTGGCTTACTTACACTGTTGGCTTACTTACACTGTGGCACACATGTGTCACTTATCTTAATCTAAAAGGTCAAAAGTATGAATTTAAATGTTGTGTTGGAGTCTTCGTTAAAAAGCTGTCTAGAAGAAAGTATCTAGAGTATTATAATTAGCCATGTCAAGGGGGGTTCTGCGAAGCCGAGCACTGGCAGCAATTTAACTGAACATCTTCATTCAAATAATGATTTCTGAACCTGGTACAAGCTGTCACACACATACACATACACATACACATACACATACACATACACATACACATACACATACACACACACATACACATACCTCAAAATTCTGTGAAGGATCAAGTACTGAATGAAAAAGTTTCGAAATATGAAGTCATTCATGTTGGCAGCATCCAAGAACAGGTGAAATGAGTAGAATATAAGGAAGTAAAAAGAATTTCTGGGAAATTACATTCATATTGTACGTAATGTGTTATGAAAAGTATAGTTCGTGTTAAGTGCAGAAAGTACAGCTAAAGGAATTGCAATGAACTGTAGTCAACTACAGTCTTCAAGATTATTGTTTATGGATTCTGTTGCTCATCTAGTTATATCACCTGTGGTATGAGAGGCAGAAGTAGTGAAAAAAGTGTGGATTCAGAGAAGATAGAGTTACAGTAAGTTAATTTGGAGAAAAAAAAAAAAAAGATAAATTTCTGTAATAGCAAGTGCCTGTACATTGTCAAGTCTATAAAATTATACTTGAAAATCATTTAGTTTGTGCTGAACATAAAGGATAGTAGACTGAAACCTAACCTGTGCTTTCAATCTTTCCAGATTGCAAAGGAGAATAAATTGAAGCCAGAAGGCAATTTTAGACTGTATTCTGTGTTCTGTTTACAGGATTAATAGTTTTTATGGATGTGTGAAGACAAAAGTGATGTGGATTTTTTCCAGAGAAAATAGATTAAGTAATTTCAGGTGTACTGCATATATTTAACATTACACTAAGATGGAGAGCTTACTAAAAATTGAGATTATTTCTACTTGATTTTTCAATTTGCCTACATTTCAAACATACTCACATAGAGCTTCATAATTTCTCTTGCATTTCTTTGTGACTGTAGTATTGTTTTTGATGGAAAGACTGAACTCTCACTGTGAGAATCAGCAAGTGTTTTCACCAAGTTGAGTGAATAAGTTTACAACTTGGCAAAAATAGCACCGGCAATGATTAAGTGCATGTATATGTGTTTTATCTTCTTCGTTGATGGACTAAGCCACAATGTATTACACAGCAGGTTAAATTCTGAGTATTCAATATGTCTTCTTTGCCTACTGAAGTAAAAATAAGAAAATAAATCATATGTTTTGTTGGCATATATTACTACTGACAATAGTGATAGAAGAGGAAAGAAATTGAACTGTATTATCTGAAGAAATTAATTCAGTAGTTGAAGTGACTTACTTTGATGCTTCCTTTGGTCAATTGCACAACATCAAGAACATATTAAAAGGGAAAGGGCATCAAAAGTTAACCAAACTCATACAATGGACTATTTGAAAAGGTTGAATCAACTGAAATAGATTATTTTTTTCTTTCACTGAAAGGGTGAAGATTAATGCTTTAAGGTGTTTTTTAATCCAGTTTTAAATATAAGATGAAGGATGCATTCATATTGAAGTAGGACAGGTCATCGATAGAGTTTATACCACATTTCTTTACTGTTTAGATCTTATTGAATTGACTTGAACATATAAATTCAACCTCAAATCTTAAAGCATATGGAAGTAAATAGTCCAACTAAAACATACCAGAGACATCATGTCAGATTCTCCTCTTCTACTGTTTCTTCTGGTTTTGACCAAACTAAATTTAGCAGATGTTATATGGTCATCCATAAAGCACCTGGTATACTGGGTCAAATGGGAAGTAATGGATTAAACTGAAGAATAAGCACTTACTCAACTGATGTGCATCTCATTTTGAAGAACTGGCTATATGAGACAACAAGAGTTTTCATCTAAAAGAAAACTAGTGGAGAAGGTTCCTAATGGATATCTTCGAAAAACTTACTCTTTGGGAAGTCTATTTTCAGTTTAAAATCTTCACAGAAGAAAAAGTAGAAATAGGCTAAAGATACCTGCAGGCAGAAAGGTTAGAAGCTTTATCAAAACAGTCAGATAATTGTATCAGCTAGGAAGAACTGAATAGCCTGAAGAATTATGACAGTACAAGTGACATAACATTGAGCACTATAGCACTTACAGAGAAATAACAAGAGTATTGACTGCAGCCTGGGACCCTGCCGTGTTTAAAGGAGGGAAAAAAGTCTTAGTTCTTTTGTACCACATCATAGATGTAGGTCATAAAAGTGAAGCTACCGTGAAAAGAGTAAGAACGCAGTCTTAGTCTGCACAAAACATTTACATAGATACAGGGAAGTATTAACACACTGAAGAAACATTAGAATGTCTTGATATAGAAGGAATACCGGGAACATTTTTGCGACATGTATTCTTAAAAGAAGATGTTCATAGAACATGTGTGCGCATATATATTTGCGTATATGTATGTATGAATAAAAATCCTACTGGTTAAAGTCAGCAATCTTGTCCCAAATTCTGGCTTCTATTAGCAGAATGAGATTGAAAGTGCATGTTTAGCTAACATATCAGACTGTGACATATCATACCAGTAATGTATCAGACTACAGGGAAGTTTATCTCGTTAAATCAGTAGTGAAGGGTAAAGGAGTGGAATGTCAGAGAGAAAAGCTGTTTAGCTAAAGGAAAAGTGTGGCACACTAGTATATAGGACTGGCCATGGGCATTCTAGAGAAAGCTAGAAGGTATTTGATTAATGGTACACTACATTTCTGCTAGGAATTCAGAGGTAAAAATCTTAACAAAAATGGTGCGTGCACAAGAGGAAATATGTAATTAATGCCTTTGATCGTGGTAGATGGAATTGATTCAGGGTGCTTTCTTCTGCCATGGTGTTAATGCATATATGCATATGTATGAGGAAAAGCAGGCAGAATTTAAATACTGTCTTGGGCTAAAAATGTCTAGCTTACACAGCCAGCTAGTCCCCCTCTAGACAGAATGCAGAAGCAAGGAGTGTCTCTTGAAAATTGTTTTCCTTTGTGTCTGGACAAATTAAAATAGGACAATGTAAAACAAAACAAAAAGCAACAAAAAACAGCTGTTCAGAGACAGATTGAGATGAAATAGAGTTGTTTTGATAACAATAGAAGCACACTTGATATGCAAGTGAGGAAAAGAGAATACATGCTAGAAAAGGGAATCAAATCATACAAATCATATATGTAGTGTTCATTTCTATGGGAAAATTTTAAACCTACTACTGTGTAGAGTATTTCGTGCCTTGTATTTTAAGTCACTACATCCTTCTGTGAACAAATCTTCTGCCTTCTTTGCTTGGGTATATCTTATAATCTAATATTACACATAAGTACAATATTTGACCAAAGAACTTGAGGTAGTTTTGTCAGGTCTTTGGTTTTCGTTAACTCAAAGATTATAAGTTGTCAATGAAACAACTGCCTCTACCTGCCTTGTTATGCACAGCTCCTGGCTAGCCATCCCTTACAGAAGCATTCCGCGCTTGCTGTTTCCTGATAGTCTCCTGGTATTTTATGCAGATGAAAAATAAATATGAGTTTCTTCCAAATGGTCCCTTTTTGATTCTGAGAAGTAAATAAGCCATCCTGAATGGCTGGCTAGTCTTCAGTAGTACTAAAGAAGTTATCAGTAAATATAAAACACCTGAATTTGGTGAAAACTTGAATACTCAAACAAAAAGATCTGAGCTCACATAATGCAGCAGTACAAGCAGATTCACCCTCAGCAAAAGGAATGCTATCAGAGTTGAGCTAACACCATAAAATGATTCATGCAAGTCAGAAATCCAGAAAGTATGAAGGCTTACACAGCCTTCTGCTGGTATGCCAGAACCAGCCCTGTGCAGGACTTGACTTTTGGATATATCAACTGAGAGAACTTCAAAGTGGTGGGAAGGATACTCTGAGTCCCTTAAAACAAAAACAAAAACCCAAACCACAACAAAAAAACAACCACCAAAGAAATGAAACAAACAAACCAACCCCCAAAACAAACAAACAAACAAATAAAATCTCCAACCAAAACGAAACAAAAAAAAGTAAGCAAGCAAACAAAAACTCCTTAGGTTTTTACTGCTTAAGCAATTGCTTTGCAGCTTTACATGAAATATGGGAAAAGATCAGACAAACGACTGTAAGTCTCTAATGTGACATGTACAGTTGTTGGAAGGAAAACAAAAGAGCAGAGTAACATCTAAAAGGCTTAAGGGAGTTAAGGGGAAGATTTTTTCAAGCTTATCTGAAATATAGTAAGATAAAGTGGCCTGATAAATGGGGAATTAAGCTAATGATAATTCAAAAAAAAAAGTAAAAGAAAAAAGATGAGTTCAGTTAACTATATTTAATAAGAAGAAAAGATGACTGGGTAATTAGAAAGTAATGAGATTTTTTAAAGTAGGTATGAATAGGCAGTTATATTAAGGAATACTAGAAGATGTTGAGAATACAAAAAGTTAGCTTATTTCAGTGATGTATATCTTGGAGCATTAAGGGACATAAAAAATGTCCAAGAAGATTTCAATTGATGTTGACATTATTGATTTTAGTGACAGAATGTTTTGAATAAGATAAACTCTGAAAAATTAGTCTTAGAACTTTTAAAGAACAAAAGAAATCTATCAAAACTAGAGAAATACGGAAGTCTTTATGAAGACAGAAAAACTTATTTAGTATACATCCTAATAAGCTAAGGTAAAGAAAAAGAAGAAAGAAGCAAAGTCTTTACGTTAGAGATCCATATACAGAGCTACTTCTAACCAGGGAGGTAATTCTAGTTCCTCAATACTTACTTTCCTGTTCTTGATGTCATTTCTCTTCAAATAACCTAAGTTGTGCAAAAGGATAGTGAAAACAGACTTAAAATTGAAATACAATAAATGTATCATTCAATTTATGCAATCGTTCTTTTGTAAAATGAATGATAAATGTATTTGATTTCAATTATCATAGTATTTTTTCACAACAATATATTATTTATATATGCCAGAAACAGAAAAGGTTTCCCACAACCACTTTTTTTGACAGAGTATTGGGAGATGTGTTCAGCTGGGGCCTATCGAAATATTTCATTTAATATTTCGGGGATTCAGAAGCAAGAGTAAACATCACGTTGATGAAATTCAGAGATGTTACTGAATTTATGATGTCGTGTCATGGTTTGATCATGGGGGGACAATCAAAAACTGCAGCAGATGTATTTTCCTTAACCCTCTTCCCCCTTCCCGCCCCCTGCCTCTCCTCCCCCTTTTCAGTAAAGACAGGCGGTTTTGAGAGGAAAATAAAAGCAGGACAGAGAGAAGAGAGTTGGAAAATTTGAAAAATGTTTTACTAATGCTACTAAATAAACGTAGAGAAAAATAAAGCAGAACACATATTATAGAACCAGCCTTGCAATTCCCAGCAACTGCTCCGGCAGGATCCTGCAGCCAACCAGAACTAGATTCAGTCTATTACGAAGCCTCAGCTTTCAAGGATGGCAGAGATGAAGGAGTGAAGTGCAGCAGTAGACGACCAGGCAGAAGGAGAGCGAGAGAGAGGTCCTTCTGGTCTCCACCTTTTCTATCCAGGATGTCGTGATTGGGATGGAATACTCCAATTGGTCAATTCATGGTCACCTGACTCAGACCACTTCCTCTTGCTGCCCACTGCAGTGACCCAGGACATGCTGAAACAGCAGTGATAACAAAGATTTACTTCTGGTTTTAAAGACATGACAGGAAAATAGACAGAATAAGACTCTATTAGAAAAACAAGATAGTAAATATTAAATTTAAAAAAATGAAATAAGATATGCAGTAGAAGAAATGACACTCAACCATAGTTTTTAGAAGGCTGTGGTAATATGGACAATAGATTGAACTTGAGTGTGCAATGAAATATGGCCAACACAATGACCAGTATTGTTTACTTGTCTTTCCTGGATAACTACTCAGCTATAATGACATCTATGGTTTCATCTAGCACAGGAATTGCAGTATGATATTAGTATTTATTGAGTCATCCATTAGATACTATGGTACAATAATATAATTGTACTAAGGTTTTTGCTAAGCTGAGTTGTTGGAATCATTAAGGTACACTTCCTAGAAGATGCAGAATTAGTATCTACTCCCGATTTCTTGCAAATGGAGCTTGTCTTTTCATATTTTGTATGTGCTGCAGTTGCTTGAATTACAGTCAGAACCCTCATGAGAGAGATTAGATTATAAATCTCAAGAAATGTAGTATTCATAATGCTCCAACAGTTAAACATGGGAATAATTTGCGGAAGAACTTTAATTGGAAGGCTTAAAATAAATTGTGGCATGGCCATTGAACAAAATGTTTCTTTCTCATCTGCAGAAATATCCAAAATGATGTTGTTCTAGAAATTATGCTGCTCCTTTTTTTCAGAGGTTTCTGTTTCTGATATCTACAGTGCTATCTTTTAATGAATTTCTGGGGGTTTAAAAGTCTATTTAGAAGAGAAAAAAACATGTCATGCATAATCTAAAGAGATTCTAAACTTCACCACTGATACCCAAATACAGAAGCCATAGAACAGAGTAAGGATAAACAACATATTATCTTGAAAAAAATCATAATTCCAGTAGAAATCATCTTGTTGGTACAGTGTGTTAGATAGTTACTTATTCCAGCAGAAGGACATTTCTTGGTAAATATAATAACTGAAGACTTGCTTTATGCAGAGCTTTTTATAATTAAACAAACACAACCTTAATTCTAGTCTAGCCAAGACCAGAAATGTGCTTGTGTGTTAAAAATTTGGATGAGGATATGCAGTCCAGAATACTTGTTCATACTACGTGAGATTCAGAACATTTAAGATCTCCTACCTGAAGCTAAGAAATGACATGGAAAACAAGAAAAAAACTCTCACTTCTGAGCTCTTTTATAAGTTTTCAGATAGCATAATTTCCTTATTGTAAGAAACTTTATTTCAGAAACTTTTCTTCTATTTTTAGGTATTTTCTGTTTGCATGCCAAGAAGAGAACATCAGGGTTTGGATGAGAGGGTATCTTTCTGTCACTTTATTAGTAAAATCAGTGTGTAGTCAGTTTCTCAAGATTAGTATTTGAGTCCTAAAGTTAGAATCTCTTATGGTCCTCCATTAACAAGTACATGTTTGTAAGTTTAAAATGAATCTGTTCATGCTGATTAACTAAAAGCATTGGAGGCCAAAGTAATTTCACAGAGATTACATCTTCTGACATTTTGTTTCCCAGATGTCAATACAAGTAAATGTTGTTAGCTTCTTGTATTATTAGTGTCATGTGACAGTTCATTTTGCAAATCAGTATTCATTTTCCATGTATTTTTTCAGAGACATGCTTACTGTAAATGGCATCTCCATGTTCGGGAAATAGTAATTATGCAAAGATTTTTTTCATTAATTTTAATGTTAAAATTTTAAATGTTCCATTTTAAAGAATTTGGCTTGGAAATTATTTAAAAATTATATTCCTAAATGAATTCTATTATAGAGCAAATTGTTTTAATTGAAAATTTCCATTCCTAAGATAATGTTCTCATACTGCTACTTACAGTAGTTATTTCTGACAGTATTTTGAACTGCAAAACAGTTATGTTCTTCATGTCTATTGGCTCCTAAAGAGCTCTTTGTATTGTTTTGTGATTTTCTAGGTTTTGTATTAGTGTAATTATGGGTATAAAAGAGTTAAACAGCAGACATTGTGAAATTAAACCTGTGTCTAACTAATAGAATAATTAATAACTAAAGCATCCTCACCTTCATTCCATAAATATACAATTAATGTATGCTCCCCTGCCAAGTGACAGCTTTCTTTTTTTATTCTCTATTCTGGCTAGATTGCTAACACATTACTGTTGGATTTCTGAGTCCTGGTCTTATATTCTTCTAGTTTACCAGGTCTCATAACTTGGAAGGATAAATTTAGCCAAATCCAGTTACTGTATATTTGTCTTCTGTAATCTTTCATTATGTAATTGGCTGAATTGGAAGCTTGTTATCTCACAAAATCTAAATCTTTTCTCAGTAATTTACCTTGAGTCAGGTAACACTAGAATTCACACAACAGGTGCAAACCAGTTATCTGTTCTTCATTTCATCTTCAAACCAGCTTCAGAGCTTCTTCAGTGAAATTATGTCACCCCCTTCTTTGCTACTCAGCACATACCGTTTTTCCAGAAGCATTCTACCTCAATGCCTGAGCACACTTCTTGGAAGTGCAGGGTAATAAGACAAGAGTCAACAAACAAAGTAGCAGCAAAGGAAATTCTCATTAGATATATAGGAGTTATTCCAATGCAGGCAATCAAATGTGTTGGAATAGTTTGTTAAGAAAGAGAGTGGACTGTCCATCCATGGAGACGTTTAAAACTTGACTGAACAAGACCTTGGACAACCAAGCAAAAATTGAACTAGATAGCTTCCAGTGGCCCCTTCCAGCTTAAATTATTTTATAATTCTATTGAATGTTAAGAGAAATTGCTTAAAGCAAGATTTGGACTTGCTTCCCTTGTTTTGGACTCAGTCCTGCATCATTCAAGCAGATTCCTTCTCTGACTGGAAGAATATAATGAAAACCTTTCTTGACTCAAAATACCTGGGATCGAATTAGGGGTAATCACAGATTCCACTGAGATTGAAAGCTGTGAATGACCAATAATTCTAGAAAAATGTTTATTTTTTGAATTTGGAATTCAGTCTTCATGGCATTTAAATAACATATTTTCAACTAAGACCACAAAGAGTCTATCTGTGACATGGGAACAATAATTCCTTCTTCCTTAATGACTGTGTTGTGAATGTTAAACTCCTTAAATGAATATCAGGATACAACAATAAGCAGTAGTATAAAAAAATCCAACAGAAAATTATTAATTCTGTTCTTGGTCCTGCATTAGCATGGAAAATAATAAGGTCTGGTTGTACATATTGAATTATGCAAATACAAAATAAAATTGAAGATCCGCTTAATTCCCTTAGCAGTTTTTAGCCTATAGATGGAATCAAGTAGAAGACAAGAGATGGGAAAATATGACTTGAACTACTGTATAACTTGCCTACCTAATAGACCACTTTTTAAATCTGAATTCTTAACTAGGTGCTCTTAAGCATAATGTGACCATAGAAGTTTTGCAGTGTAACAGATGTATCTGGAAAATCAAAATAAGATGCTGTGCTGGTTTTGGCTGGGATATAGTTAATTTTCTTCATAGTAGCTAGAATGGGGCTATGTTTTTGATTTGTGCTGGAAACAGTGTTAATAATCCAAGGATGTTTTAGTTATTGCTGAGCAGTGCTTACACATCATGGCCATTTTTGCTTCTCACACCACCCCATCAGAAAGCAGGCTGGAGGTGCACAAGAAGTTGACAGGGGATAGAGCTGGGACAGCTGACCCAAACTGGCCAAAGGGCTATTCCATGCCATATAACATCATGCTCAGCATGTAAAGCCTGGGGAAGAAGAAGGAAGGGTTGTTTGGAGTTATGGCATTTGTCTTCTCCAGTTACCATTACTCATGATGGAGCATACCTTTCCTGGAGATGACTGAATGCCGGCCTACCAATGGGAAGCAGTGAGGGAATTCCTTGTTTTGCTTTGCTTGTGTGTGCAGCTTTTGCTTTAACTATTAAACAGTCTTTAATTTTCTCACTTCTATTTTTCTGATTCTCTCCCCCATCCCACTGGAGGAGGAAATGAGCAAGCAGTTGTGTGGTGGTCAGTTGTTGTCTGGAGATAAACCGTGACAGGTGCTATTTCTAATAGTTTGCCTGCATTAACTTTCAGTGATTGAACAGTACAAAGACTAACAGAAGCAATACAGTTACATCTACTAAGAAATGCTACAGATGTTTCCGGGACCTCAGTTTGAACAGGACACAACACCTCACAGCTGCATGAGTTGTGCTGTTAACATCCAGAATAGAGAGACTGCATGGAAATTGTCTCTTGTCTTACTTTCCTTGAATACTCTCACCCTTAAACTGCACTCAGGAGCTGGTTTGTAAATAGCTGGTTGTCACTGGGTCAAAATCATACCAGTGAGTGCTCTAATCATCCACTAGTATAGTCAATTGCATTTATATTTAGCTTTCCTCTTATGGTCATAATGTAACTGTCCATTAGGTCAGGACTTTACCTGGTGTAAACATCCATAGACTTCACTCAGCAATTAAAAGAAAGGATATGGCTATGTTGCACAATAGGGAACTGTAGCAAAGACAGCTTGCTCAAACCCAGATTCAGGAGTCTCACGATAAATGCAGTTTAACTCTTTTATAGCGTGTTATCCAAGTCTTGTGAAGGCTACTGTTTTTTGAAGGGCTAATTAGTCTAAGCAGAGGTCCATATTGTTTACACCACTTAATCTATCTCAGGTATCTTTGTTCAGCCCTGCATTATGCCCTGAGATCAGTTGAGTGTCTATTTCTTGCAATACTCAACAGATACAATGTAGGTATAGAAGAAGGTGTATTACCACAAATATGGAATAAGTGTGTTTTTTGAACTGGCCAGACTGTGATTGCCATTAATTTCTACAAAAAGTGAGAATGACATTCGCATTTTACGTGCTTTTCCAGAGGTTTAAGATTACATTGCATTAGAAGAAATTAAGCAGAATGCAGTAAAATGGAGGTTCCAGGAAGCAGAGAATAATTTTGATTTTAACCAAATCCATGGGCAGTGTACACAGTTGTAAGCACAGGAATTGTCACTGTGGTCTGCACTGGTTTTGAATCTGCTATTGAGAACAAATGTGCTTGAGTGGAAAGAAAATCTTCAGAAATTGGAATGCAACCCAGGGGAATGATTTTACAGATTTTAAGGAAAACTTATTTTCATAATAACAGGTTTTAGAACAGGTAATCCCCAAAACTGACTTTTGGATGCGTGTGTGGGTATATGCTACAATACATCTTTAACTTGCAGATGTGTGAGTAGGCAAGTAATTTTACACCTTTCTCTATTCTCCCTACTGTATTTTTTCCTGCTTCTCTATGCAACAATGTCTTTAGGGTAAGGATTTTTTTCTTTTAGTGTGTGCAATACCCCATGTAAACTTTAAAGGCTTTGAAGGCTACCATTCTACAAGTTAAAAGGTAAATAATGATGAAGCTTACACGGCACATACAATAACAGTGGGCTGAATGTTTCACAAGATTAACACATTTTATGTTCACATATGATACACACATACTACATGTACTCACATATATTTTCACAGTATATTCACATATACTGCCTTCTGTTATAAAAAACGTGTGTTGCTAAAATTTTCTTTTAAGGAAAAATCATAGAATCATAGAATGTCCTGAGTTCGAAGGAACCCCCAAGGATCACCAAGTTCAATTCCTGTTCCTGCATAGGACAACCCCATAAATTTCCACCATGTGTCTGAGGGAGTTGTCCAATCACTTCTCGAATACTGACAGGCTTGGGGCCATGACTACCTGGGGAGCCTGTTGCAGTGTTCCACTACTCTCTGGGTGAAGAAACTTTTCCCAATGCCCAGTCTGAATCTCCCCTGGCACATCTTCCTGCCATCCCCTCGAGTTGATTCGAATCAGCTCATCCCTGACATTGATCACCAGAGATAAGAGATCAGTGCCTTCCCCTCCTCCTCCCCTTGTGAGCAAGCTGTAGACCTCAATAAAGTCTCCCCTTAGTCTCCTCTTCTCCAAGCTGAACTCACCAAGTGACTTTAGCCGTTCCTTGTAAGGCTTCCCCTCTGAACCTGTTACCAATTGTGGCCCTCTTTCGAAATGAAAGCTTATAGAAAATTGCATGACCATTGAGATGATTTATTATTCATTATGTACAAGCAGACTTCTTCGTGAATCTTAGTCTTAGAATATTTATATCACATTGCCTTCTCCATTTCAATTTAGATTTGCACTTCAGCGTTCAATTAGTTCCTCTGTTGTTCCATCTCTGTACATTCTGAAACTGTTTTTTGTCAATTTGGTTAATATACTTTGGAAACTTGATGTGAACAAACCTACCGAAAATTCCATAAACTTTGTTGCAGTTTCAAGGTCTATATATTTTCATGGACAAGTACAGATGTTAAGAATGCACATTGATATTAATGGTTCATTTTGCAAAAGGTAATCCTTAAAACACCTAGCATTTCAATTTTAACATTACCTAATGGTGAAGTGTTTGGATTTTTTAATAGATAACACGGAGTATTATAATATAACAGCTCTTTGTAACAGTTTCGGTTTTGGTTTATATTTTGGTTTTATGTTTGTATGTAAATTTTCAATACAAGAGATACATGTTTTTCAAAGATTTTCAATTGAGATTGAAACCTCTGTATTTCTGGTAGTCAGTAGCTGGCTGAATCTGAATTTCTCCATCTTACTTCTGCCTTTTGTTTGTTCTTATCTAATCTTGCATGAATTGATTCGAAATATTTTGAACTTTACAACAAATACCCTACATAGCTTGATATCTGTAGATCTGTTTTAAATGTTAATATGACCATTCAGAAGGTCATAATTGTATATTCCTGTCTTCAAAGACGCTAGTGCAATTAAACAAATCTGCCTGACATTTTAAAAGGTTAACTGGTGTACATTATTGTCCAGTGTAATGAATTAACTTGCCAAGAAATATAAGGTGATTTTATTTTTGTTTATTTAAGTGTAAATAGGACTGCAAGAATGATAGCATTTTACTGAAATTTACAATGTTAAAGACTATTATGCAAAAAAATTGCCTAATATTAAAACTTACGTAGAAAGCCATAGACAGCGTTAAAGATCTAAGCGAGAAAAACTAGTTGTATTAAAGGGGAAATAGAAGTATTTTTTTGCCTTCTAATACTACATAAAATTTTCTGTTACGTAAGTAAGAAATACTGGAGTGTAGCCCAAATTGTCTTTTGGGATTTCTCAAGGTTTTAGGAATTTTGTTTGTAGTCTGGTTTTGAATCACAAATTACATAGACTTTTTAGTGCCTGCCTCTTTTGTTTGTATTATTCCTACCCCCCAGTGCTCCTATGGTTCTAAGGTTGACAGCTTCAAGTCTTCTTTAGCAGATAGGATTGTTTTTAATTGTTTCATAACACCAGGTTTTTTCCTAATTTACTATCTATGGATACGTTGTAGAGTTGTTCTTTGTTATCTCTAAAACTATTTTTACCCAGCTACCCAAGTTGTATTCATAGAATCACTAGTAATTTTTAGTCACTGGCCACCTGTAATCAGTATGTAAAGTCCTAGAGCGTCTGGTGTCATCTTGTGCTTGTACTTTGAGTGGTCCTGTTAAAACTCCCAGACAAACTAATACTATAATAGCCAAATCTGTTTTTATATGCACCTTCATTCTAAGGTCATTAATAATTCAGTCTAAGTATCTACTAGTTATGACAATATCAATCTTATGGTGTAAAAATTTACACACTTTACACAAGTGTATGAGGGTGTTTCTTTCTACCACATAAAAATGCAGCTGCCGTGTAAAGTGTCTGGAGATGGGCTGACCTGAGGGACAATGCATTATGTGTTATTAAAATTTAAAGGTCTCAGTACATCACATTGCATAGATGTGGGAAATACCCTGAATGAAGACATTTTATAAAAACGGAAATTAAATTAGGCATGATAGTTGCAATCTTTTGTTAACATGTGTAGTTAAAATACACAGTTACAGATAGGAAACCATTTCTATCCCTCACTACCTTTTTATAAAGAGGAGTTATGAAACAGTGCACTATAGAAACACAGATCTGATGCATAACCTGATTTCTACAACATGAGGCAGTAGCCTACTGCTAGGCTCCATGAATTACTTTCACAAATCTTAGTGGGCAATTAAAAAAATCTGGGTTTTGTTCTATTTTTCTGCAAATTTCAAAGCACAAAATCTGAATTTTGTAATGACATCATGTATATTTTGAGTGACAGTTCCCTGTATCACACATAAACCTAGGGTATTAAGTAGGTAGGACTTACAAGATCACTAAGGCGTACAATTAATTGCATGCATTTCACCTATCTGATATGATTAATATTTCTAAGGAGGAATGTTATTATTAAACAATGATTATCTGTTAATAAAAATCACATTGCACAAAATAGCTTTTAAGTAGGACAATAGCTTCCTGCAAAAAGATTTGGAACAGATTGGAATATTTCATTGAGTAACTATTTTAACTTTTTTACTGTAAGTGGTACATAAAACCTTAAAAATTGTCAGTGTCTCAAGAATGGAGCCAGACTCTTCTCGGTGAGAGTGGAGCATCTCCCTTTTGAGGAAAGGATGAGTGAGCTTGTTCTCTTTAGCTTGGAAAAGAGGATACTGAGGGGTGACCTCAGTCATGTTTATAAATGTGTAAAGGGTGTGTGTCACGAGGATGGAGCCAGGCTCTTCTCGGTGACAACCAATGATAAGACAAGGGGCAATGGGTACAAACTGGAACACAAGAGTTTCCATTTAAATATGAAAAGAAACTTCTTCATAGTGAAGGTGACAGAACACTGGAACAGGCTGTCCAGGGAGCTGTGGATTCTCCTTCTCTGGAGACATTCAAAACCTGCCTGGACGCTTTCTTGTGTAACCTCATCTAGGTGTTCCTGCTCCAGCAGGGAGATTGGACTAGATGATCTTTTGAGGTCCCTTCCAATCCCTAACATCTGTGTGATTCTGTGATTCTGTTGTGTTACATTTTGTTTTCTGTGTAAACTGGAAGAAAATTACCCCCAAAATTTCTTAATTTCTTGTACTACTAAAACTACGATCATTGCCACTAAAATGATGAAAAGTAAGTAGGATTAGTGTAAGTAGGAGTGAGTAACAGTTTGTATAACTGTTGATTCCAAAGGAGGCTGCACTCAGAAGTACTATAGCTACAGAGTCTAAAAATATCATATATTGGGGTTTAGTAGGAATGTGGTAACTTTCTGGGAGAAATCATACTACTGCTGCTGCCTAATAGTGGTTTTTCAGAAGAGTAACTTCTGGGTTTTTTTCGGTGTTTTTTGTTTGTTTGTATGTTTGTTTTTGTTTGGTTTATTTGGGTTTTTTTAATACAAGTAGATTTTTTACCAAGTTTTTGAAAGTAATAGGTAGTGTAGTATATACAGGCATTCCATTCACAAATACAATTGCTTTAGTGATGAACTGAAGTAAACCTTTCGGTCAGTGAAATGTGTTTTATTTTCATCTCTGTGTGGGTCCTCTATTATATGTTTACGTATTTCTTCCTGATTTTGATGTAGGGCACCATCTTACAGTGGATGCTTTGTTACATGTGGACAATATATCTGGTCTTGTAAATCAGTTTGTCTCTTGAAAGACCTGAACACAATACACTTTGGTTAGCATTTCACAGAACTTAAGCCCCAATTATTCTTAAAATACATAAATTAATAAACTTTGGTATATTATACAACAGTGTCCCTGTGTATCACTATCATTACAACCAAGAAAGGATGTTTTGCATACTCTTCTGGACAATAAACTATGTTCCTTCCCT
Organism: Pampusana beccarii; assembly: GCA_013399365.1. Lineage (NCBI taxonomy): Eukaryota > Metazoa > Chordata > Aves > Columbiformes > Columbidae > Pampusana > Pampusana beccarii. Next base: position 37,293 of record VWYH01002241.1, read on the forward strand.
TAACATTTCCACTTCTCATATTTGCTCCTGACTGTCAAGATATATGAATTTTACTATGATAAATGTTTTATCATCTTTGTTCATAAGTCAGTCCCAAATCCCTGACCAGTTTTCTTATTGAGCCCTAGAGACCTACAATTACGTTTATCATGTTTTTTTCTTGTCAGTTTGATCTATTCTCCCTGTTTGGGCAGAGTCTCCCTTTCTGGTCATTTTGTAAAACACATATTTCTGAAAAGAATAGCTTCATTAGATAATATTTCTTTCCATCTGTTACTCCTTCAATTCAAACTGTGCGTTGGGCTAAACTGTATGTTTTACAAACAGCTTGCTGTCAAGAGCAGCTTCTAGAAGCACCTTGTCTCACAGAGGCACTATGCCTGTTGCAGTTCATACGCAGACTGCCCACTGAGACTTATTGAGAATGTGATGAAAGTCATACTGGATCAGACCAGAAAATCACTTTCTCAAGTATTTTCTCTCTACCAGTGGCCAAGCCCACCCAGTTCCAATTGCTGTGAGGGTAGGGAACATAAAAAGAAGGAGCTACTTCTGCAAACTTTTCTGCAGGATGAATACTGTCACTTACCAACACCATGTTCTCATCATCTTGAGACAGCCAAAGCCCAGCTGGAATTGAATCTCTTGAGGGACATGGAGGGCAGCACGGAGGGCTTCTGTGAGCACAACAGCAAAAGAAAAAACAGGGGAAACTTGTTTCTGTTTGGGGTGGGGGCCCGAGTGTCAAAGAACATGGAAAAGGCTGAAGTTTACAATGCCTTCTTTACATCAGTCTGGAGCAAGAAACACAGCCCTGGCAGAAGAAGATCCAGTTAGGTAACATTTAAACAAATTGGTATCCTGATTTCAGTTGAGATATAGTTAGTTTCATTCCTAGTACCTGGTATAGTGCTGCATTTTAGATTTAGAATTAGTATAAAGTTGATAACACACTGATATTTTAGTTGTTGCTAAGTAGTCAAGGACTTTTCAGCTTCTCACGTTGTATTAGGTGCAAAAGAAGCCAAGAGGGGCACAGCCAGGACAGATGACCCCAGATGGCCAAAGGGATATTCAATACCATATGATATCATGCTCAGTATGTATTTTGGGTGAAGAAGAAGGAAGAGGGGGACATTTGGAGTTATGGCGTTTGTCTTCCTGAGTAACTGTTAGGCATGATGGATTCTGGGTTTCCTGGAGACGGCTGCACATCTGCCTGCCCATAGGAAGTAGTGAATTAATTCCTTGTTTTGCTTCAATTGTGTGTGTGGTTTTTGCTTTATCTATTAAACTGTGTTTATCTGAACCCACGAGTTTTCTCACTTTTACTTTGCTGATTCTTTGCTCCCTTCCACTGGGCGGGGAGAGGGGTGGAGGGTGGTCAGTGAGCAGCTGCGTGGTGCTTAGTTGCTGATTGGGGTTAAACCATGTCAGTTGGACATGCGTAAGTTCATGGGATGTAACAGGAAGCACCCATAGTGTCAAGGGAGCTGGTTGATGTGATTGCAAGGCCGCTTTCTGTTATGTCTGGAAGGTAATGACAATATTCAACTTCGCTGTCATTGACAAGTGAGCATTATAGTTCGTATCTCTTAACTACACCTATATGTGAACTATGTCTATGTCTCTCACTCTATCCCTTCTCAGGGATGCTTCCTTGGATTTGACTAAAGATCAGTTCTTGCTGAAGCTGTCAGGGACAAGTCAGCAAAAAGGACTGGGAAAAGTGTTGTGTGTTGTACCCCAACAAAAAAATATTATCATTGCTAGTAACAGGTCACAGGCATTGTATTGATTTTGTAAGGCCCCAGGATTGAGGATTGCCAGGATTGCTTTATCTGAGATCACCATGACCTGCCTGGAGCTTTGTTTCGGCTTGTTGAGCTGTGATACCAATTTACCTAATAACTAGGTGGTTATGACTGACTTGTTTTACTTTTGCTTAGCTTTGCATGTTATAGCTACAGGCTTTACATAGATAGTAGTAATGAGCAGTTCTGTGTAAAAGTAAATACTTACAACATAGCAATGTAGAGGAATACGTATTTAGATGAATACATGTTTAACATGACAGTAGAGGTCTTAAAATTGGGGGTCAGTGTAGACATGTACAGATGTAGGAACAGAAGAAAAAGGACCCATGTTTACATTGGAGAACTATGGGCTATAAGATGTTGAGTAAAGATCAGCCAAAAAATTCAGATCTGGGAGCAAGAGTAAACCAGTCAGAGAGCTAACAATGAAGAACAAGTATTTAACATACATTAGTGTTGCTCAAATGATAAATTTCAATGTAACATGGACTTGCAGACAGTGAAGAAAACAAGGCATAGAATTTGTTAGCAAGCATATAAAAATAACTCCAAGCAGATCCTAGAATGAGGAGGAGGAAACCATCAACATGATAAACAAACATTAACTCATCAGCAAAAGGACTCAGGAAATAACAAGTTTTGGCTTTATCTCCTCCCCCAAGTCGAGACTGAAGACATAAACCTTAGGGCTTGGCAGGAGAGCAGAGAGTGACTATAACATTGGAAAAAGGGATAGCTACTGGGAAATGTGTGTAGTTTTAACTGTACTATTATGATTGAAACTTTTTCATATAATAGTATTTTTAAATTTTGTCTTATCTTTCTTTTTCCAGAATTAGATCTGGATTATTAGTAATTAATTGATGAGACTGTTAGAATTTCAGTTATACTAACTAAATCTTGACTTTACATAAGAGAGGTTTATTTTTTGCCCGTAGCAGTGTTCTGAGTATAACTCTTTACATTTACTATTTTCCTGTTATTAAAGAACCATTTCAGATCTCAGCAACCTGAACCACGTTTACTGAAAAATTCAGTTTCACGATAGTGAGTTTGTAGTGATAATCCCCTCGTTCAAGAAAAAAAAGACTAGTTCCCATTTCTCAGTCTGAAGCTCATTTCCAGGTCTCTATGAGCTTTTTTGTACTTTAAGTGCCCTAGATTCACAATAGGCCAGGATCATTAGGTATTCACGCTCCTGGCCTTTGGTCTTCACTTGTCACTGAATGGATTTAATGTGCAGGTGTTTACTAACATTCCTTGTTCCAATGACAACATGCTGTACTGTAACCTTCAGCATGTCACTTCAGACCTCATTCGGTGCAGCACAATGGTGTGGTTTTGACTCAATTTTTTTTTAAATGAAGACTGTTACTAAAGCATGAGAAGAGATGTGAGCTAAAGCCATATATGACAATAAAAGGAAGAACACATAAATTGTTAAGATGGTAACAGTTAGCATCTCAAGGATTCAAGAGAAAAACTAAGAATGTATGAGAAGCCAAAGAAAAAGCAGGAAGCCTGAATATAACAATTTGGCACGAATGAGGTTCAGCCCATACTGAGAAACAGTGGAGGACACTTTTCCTTGTTTGTCCGAGACTGGCTGGCTACCAAGGATGCTGTATATATCATGATAGCAGAGTTTTGATGCATGATGTGGAAGATGCCTGAATAAAAGCTGCACAGTAAGGTTATAAATCCTAAATGTCAGATATTGAAGCTACATCCTTATTTTCATAACTGACTGATACAGGATGAGTCTTTCATTTTTTTTCCTAAAACAGTGAATTCCATAAAGGAAACCATAAGAACCCTGAGTTCTACGAACTGCAGGATGAATGTTCAAAAATCATGCCTAGCACGCTCAGCAGATAGAACTCCTAGGAGCATTATTGAAGGTTACAGCAGCTAGGACTTTGATCAGTCTCATCTTGTCTGTATATGCCAGCCACCATGCATTGACAGAAGTGTCTTATGTCTCTTGTCTATGCGGTAGCATATAGTTTCATGACCCCTTGGTGCAGGAAAGTGACCATTGAAATTTGGCTCTAGATTAAACATCAGATATTTGCTCCACAGATATGTGAATTCAGGCATAAATCCGTGCACTGGAAGCAAAGACTTAAGCAATGTACAGACAGTATGTCCTTTCACGGAATCTCCTCCAGCCATAGGGTAACCTTTCATTCATCCATACTTGGGCAAAGAGCAGTCAGAAGAATGTATAGCCCAAGACCTCTGTACTGTAAAGATTTGCCAATCATCCTTTAGTAGCATTCAGGAACTCAGACTAGCTGGGTACATGTATCCCACATTTCTTACAGACATTGCAATTTCAAGTACTCATGACAACTAATGTTGCTGTTGTCTGTTACTGCAGCAGTAAATTTTGCACCTAAAGAGGGACTCTTTGGATTTGGTGCGTGTACTACATGATTTATGATCCAAATCTATCTCTTGGACTCTTTGCAGTCCAGCAGACAGCCTCAGCTCTTACAAACTCCAATAAATGATATACAGACAAATGTCCTGACACCGATAGTTGGGGCTGAGGTATCACTGGAATTGCACTCTTAATGTCGGAGTCTATCAAAGAGCATTATGTTTTCTGGCTCTAAAATCCATTTGAAATGACTAGTTGCTTTTAATGATTACGATTGATAGTGAATAAGAAATATCCATTGGCAATGTTTTGTTACTGAATGTCAATCCAATAAGTGTTTTGAAGCATGAAAGTGATCTGGTTGTTCAGTCAACACTGTCAACACAGTAATCTAACAACTCCCTAATAGATAAAGATTTTTTTCAATAAATTTATTTGTGATATGAGCAAAATATTTCACTTGAATTTCAGTGTTGCTCATCTAAGTGCCAGGATGTTGATGCTTCCTAGGATTAGACAGTAGCTCTTCCTGCTTAGTAAGGAACTCTTTTTAATAGCAAAAAAAAGAGTTTATCAGATTGATCTGGCAAAGCCAAAGGAAGACATTCGTAGCTGGGTTTTCTCGTGATTTAATTTCCTCAAGATCAAGCTTTTCTCTACTTCTAGGATAAAGAAATCTAGCCAGTTGATTGAGTAAACAGTATTTCAACAAGACATCTTTCGTAAGATTCAGACTTACTGATTATTAGCTTCAAAATCTTTTTCATAACAACATCATTTTCTGACTTCTGTCAGATCAGGAATTTGCTGTGCTCCCACCACCCCAATCTCAGTCTGCTTCTTTAAAGTCACTCTATCACATATTAGATGCTTGCAATTTACTATATTACTCTATGCTACATTCAAAATAGTTATTAGAATGGGGGTTGCAATTTGATTCTAACTAGCCAATTTTATTTCAGAGTCTTTAGGGGAAAGTAAGTAAACAGAAAACATTAAAACTTCAATTATAACATGAAGCCTCTTGAACATCCTCAGTGAATTATTTTATTCTCTTAATCTGAAATTCAAATTAATCATCTGTGTTTGCAATTTTTTTTTAATGACATAAACTTAAAGGTATAGAATTATATTGTCTTTTCAAATATTTGGTTGTTGGTTAGCAATTAACATTTATACTGTTTGGATAAGTTATATCATTGTCATGAAAGTTTTGCTTTTTATTGTCAATAGTGCATCCTGGAAGAGCCGAGTTTAGAACCTATTCCACTTCATTACTGATGCCTTTGTGTGTATATACAACTTAAGTCCTTAGTGGAGTAAGAGTCTCATCCAATTTTGATCTAATAGAGAAAAGTCGACACTTGTCATCTTAGCTTTACATAGTCATTGCCATAGTCATGCTCACATGCTCAAAATGTGCTCCAGTGCCCCTTATTAATTAATTTTTTTTATTTATGCTAGGCAGTGTTGAGGATAAAGCAGTGTGCTAGGGAAAGTTGGTTTTTAAAAAAAAATATTTTTAAGTAATGAAAATGTAAATACAGCTAGAAGGGGTGTGGTCAGTAGGTCGAGAGAGGTTCTCCTCCCCTCCTACTCTGCGCTGGTGAGACCGCATTTGGAATATTGTGTCCAGTTCTGGGCCCCTCAGTTCAAGAAGGACAGGGAACTGCTTGAGAGAGTCCAGTGTAGAGCCACAAAGATGATTAAGGGAGTGGAGCATCTCCCTTATGGGGAAAGGCTGAGGAAGCTGGGTCTCTTTAGCTTGGAGGAGACTGAGGCGTAACCTCATTAATTAAAGGGTGAGTGTCACAAGGATGGAACCAGGCTCTTCTCGGTGACAATCAATGACAGGACAAGGGTCAATGGGTACAAACTGGAACACAGGAGGTTCCACTTAAATATGAGAAGAAACTTCTTCACAATGAGAGTGACAGAACACTGAAACAGGCTGCCCAGGGAGTTGTGGAGTCCCCTTCTCTGGAGACATTCAAAACCTGCCTGGATGCCTTCCTGTGTAACCTCATCTAGATGTTCCTGCTCTGGTGGGGGGACTGGTTAGATGATCTTTCAAGGTCCCTCTCAATCCTTAACATTCCGTGATTCTGTGAAGATGAATGAAACAGCAGCTAGAAAAAATAGTTCAGAAATGTATCTACATTTTAATCTAGATGTTTTGTTTGCTTCAAATATTTTATATTAGCAAATCTCATTAACCTTAATAGTGTATTATAAAAAAAAAATGTTATCAGTCTATAGGGTTAATATGTACTACTGGTGCAGACTTGAGTATATGTCATGATATTTGCTCTATATACTTATTTTTTCTTCCTCACTTTTAAGAATTCAGTTCTTGATACTCTTTGGGGAAAAGCTGAGTACCCAGCATTACACTTAGAAGACACATAATGAAACTCAGCATCTCTTGAAGGGGAAGCTGAAGGCTGTAGACATAAACTTATCCCTCAGAACAGAAAATCTTAAAAAAAGCCACAAAGCCACAACCAACCAAATTCCTGTTCTGGTAGCTGCTCTGAATATTGTTTTGTCTGTATTTCCTTCCCAGCTCTGCCCTATGGTGATATGCTGGGGTGGCCAATGGCCGAGGCACCTCTACCTGAGTGCAGCCCACGAGAGAGAGGGGTGTGCTTCGAGGGCCCCTGCTTTAGGAAATTTCACTACAGGCTTTCCCACTGGGTATCTGATGGCACTGTGGCAATTTACAGGTACTCTGAGGCAAGTCAGTGCTGCAATACTTGGTGTTTGATACATGCACGTAATTATTGTTATTTCAACATGTAATTTCACTTTGCATTCTGAACACTTTCTGGGCACCTGATTAATCTTACTGTATCAGAAAACTAAATTTCACGAAGTAATGAAGTATTAGTAGCATAGAAGCCACGCTTTAACAGAAAAATAAGGTGCTTAAAACAGAACGAGCACTTCAGCAGATTCCAGCCTGAATTCAGCGTCGGACAGGGAGGATCTCCTACGCACACCCATGGTTTTTTTTCCTGTGTCCGGCCATGGGGGTGGTGAAGGTCGCTGTCTCCTCTGTACACTAAAGGGTCGGCAGAAGCAGTCACTATGAAATGCTGAGAGTTAGCAGGAGATTCTCAATGCACTTCATAAGAAATGCTCTGGCCTGATGGTTGTCTGCCTTTATGTGTATTCTGAGGAGAAAGCAGTTCATTGTATTTTAAATTTAATTTGTGGAAAAGCTTGTTTGGCATGATTTTACAGCCTGAATTTTTGTTTCTAAAAATTATAGCTTCTTAGGCTTGCCCTTTTTTCTTTCTCCCTCCATTCTTCCTCCAGCTTTACTTATTTTGTAACTGAATACTTGTTTCTAACTGTTAGCTGTGTAGGACTATATTCTAGAACTTTTTTCCCTCTCAGAACCCTACAGCTTTGTCTGCAGCAGTGCCAGGAAGTCTGGTTGTAAGTTTGGGATGTGAGACAGAAGTACAAGAGGACTGAATGTGTTATGTGCTATAACATAGGGGGTTTTGTGTGATCTTGAGGAAGTCTCTTAAATTCCTTGTTTCTTATTTCCTTATCTTTGAAATAGAGAGGTAGACCTGAAGTTATTTTGAAGATTACTGTAGCTTAAATACAACAGTTTGAAAGTGGCAATCTCTTCCATAGCGCTAAATCTGTCTCTGACTTGGTAGCTTTATACAAAACCAGAAATCCTTACTCAGGTGCAGAGATAGGAATAAATTCATACAAGCTGAGCTGTTGAGTAACTGGGCAGTACACCACTGATGACTAAACCAAATAAGATTAATCTAGAGTTCCATAATGTCTCATGACAAAAATTATTTTGGCAGTTCAAAGGCATTGCAGGAAAACACAAACACAGCAAGCTTTTTATCAAAGTTATTTCAGAAGAAGCTTATCACTATTCTAGACATATCTCAGATGTGTCCTTTGTTCCACTAGTGCTTAAAGGACAGAATAACATTCTATGCAACTAAAAATATATTAATTGAGCTTGTGCAATATAGTATTGGGATGCTGCATTTTTAGTGCCATTTAATCAATAAGACCTAGTTGTGTTTAAAGTATGAATTACTCTAAAATGCATTTATTCATGAAAACTTTCTGCGAGTTTGCCACTGACCTCAAGTAAAGGTCTACAGGTTTTAAAAAGGTAACATTTGTATTACGTGGAGAGGGATGACTGCTGAGCTGAACAAAGAACTTTCTACTGAAGTTTGAGTTGGATTTGAATTTCTAATCTGATAAGACATAAAGAAAAAAATAATTTAGTGTATTTCTTTTAGTTGTATTTCTTTCTTGAAATATGGAGTCATCCTCACTGGTGACACTGTGTATGCAGGTAAAGATGTGCCATAATAGGTTCTTTTCATTCAAAGGGTAAATCAAGATATAATTGAAGAGTAAGAGACACTGTGTTTTCGTGATGAGAAATCGAAGTTTTTCATTGCATGAGCAAACCTCGGCCGGAATGGTGTTAATTTTGACTTGAAATAAAAACACTGAAACTGTTTCAAATATGTACTTTATTTGTTACCCTTAAAAACCTATATGATGTTGAACTAAAACAACTCCAGGACATAGTTTGAAACGTTTTGAAAAATCACATTTGCAAAATACCACCAGAGAAATGTTTTTACTTTTACATTTAAATGAATTTCATAAAAAATGATTCAGTTACCTTTTCATGTGGTTATGAAACTACATGTTTAACCAATAATATGTTTGCCAAACTTTACTGAAAAAGAAATTATTCTCAGCAAGTGTATGTTTCTTAGTGCAAGTAAAAAACAAAACAAAACAAAACAATATTTTTTATTGCAGGAGACTACAGGGCCATCCTAAATTCATCCAGAAGCTGCAAGAAGGGCTCCATAGCTTTTTTAAGTGGAACACTCTGCTGAAATTATTTCATCCAAGGCAGGGTTGTTTTCAGGACCCAGCTGCTGGTGAATAGGTAGAACTGGAGGCAGCACAGAGGGCAGCTAAAAGCAGAAGCCCTCAGATAAGATAAGCCTCCCCATCCTGTTCAGGTCCAAGCTGCAGCTCATGGGCAAAAGGATCTCTTCCTTGCAAAAGACTTGAGCACAGAGGTCACTGGGGCTGATTAGAAGTGCTCACCTTAATTGAACACCTAAATGGAAACTGACTATCTGGCCTTCAGCCTGTCAGGAGACTGCCTTGCAACCCTTTCTCCAACACCATCTCCCCGCAGCTGCCTGTGTCCCATCCCAACAGACAGGATGAGGGATGAGTTAACTCTGAACTCGACATGCGCCCTGACTCAACAGATGAGATCAGGTGTGAGTTAACTCTGGGTTAAATCTGTGCAGTTATGCAAAGTGAATGACAGACAATCACTCCAGGGGGCCAATTCAGTTATGAGTTTTATTAAAAGTATGTGTTGGAATACTAGTTACAGCAAATAGTGGCTTGGCAAAAGTATTTTATGATGTCACAGAACTTATCAACACATTAACAGCAAAAGTGCTTCTACAAGTGATATATTGGCAACCATTAGTAGCTATGATATAAAATTTGACAAGAATCCAACAACAGAGCTTAAGGTGATGTTACTCTTATGTGTTCAAAAGGAAAAGAGAGAAAGAGAGTGGTAGAGAGGGAAGGAAAACTAAGGTATAAGAGATAAAGAGAAAGTAAGATATCACCACTCCACAGGTTATCGATCCAGCGATGTCCAGTGAAGGGAGGGTGGATGCGTTGAAGACTTCTGTTATGCTGCACAGCATATATGTGCCACAACCTGATGCCACGTGGGGGGTCATTTTATAACCCAGTTCATTTACCTGTGGGCAGTCCATCTCCTCCCTCCACTCGCTCTTCATGCTAATTAGGGAGACTCTTCTGGAAATGGGTCTGGGGTCTGCAAACTAGGGCAAAGTTCACAGTGCCAACCAGAAGTGAGTTGTCTTCCCTGTCATGGGTAGCTGTTGGTTCATGGCTTTCTTCAGGTAGCTGGCTGTCCAGCAGATGAGATCATCTCATTCCAACTAGGCCATGAGGCCTTCACAGCAATTAACAAGGTGTTTGGCGCCATAACCATCTACCTCTTCTGCTGTCAAACACAATACCTTGGGAAAGATAAGGGAGATGGCTGTCTGCACAACCACCTGCCTTGTCCTTCCAAAGCAACAAAAACCAGTCGTTTAAGGCATAACAAGGTCCTTTGTTCTGCTAATGATGGAGGGGAAGTGCTACAAGGTTCTCACACCAAGGATGATAATGTATGGCCTCTGGTGTCCCACGGTGAGGATGCTGGGGTTTGCAGTTCAGGAGCGCAGAGTCCTCCAGTTTCTGGTCCAGTTCCCGCGGTCAGGCCGCTGTGCAGAGGGTCCTCAGGGTGGTGGTTTTTCCCGGTGGAGGGTCTTCAACGTGATGGTTTTCTGTGGCGGTGCTGTTTTAGATGAGCTTTTTTATAGCTCTCCGAGTAAAGGAAAGCCTGTGGGGAAGGGGTGATTGTGAAAGACTGACAAGTCCCAGGCCACGGTGAAGGGTCTTGGCTTTCCCCTTTATGTGCCAAGCTGGGCATATCAGAAGATGGAGCTATGTGCCCTCCAGCACATCCCCCACCTCTGGTTTTGGCCAGCTGGCTTGGACTGTGGCTCGTTAGCTTGTCATTGATATGGAAATCGCAGTTCACCCTCCCTGAATGTGTCATCTCCTGTGGCTGGATGAACTGGCTTCGGCACAATGTTTTGGACATGATCCTTATCGATTCACAACAACCTGGGAGAGGCAAGGGTGCTTGCAGGGACTCCTGCAGTGTCCTGGGAGCTGCACTGAGCCTCAGGTCCTTGCCTTGCCTGTTACTGAGCCATGACCTAGTCTTCCCAGTATGTTGCTGGCCTTGATTCTCCCTTGTCCCCCAACCACCTGGGACCTGTCTTGTCACTGTGGCCCCATCACTGTAGCCTTGACCATCTGCCCCACAGCTGACCTTGAGCCCCAGCCTAAGCCCTGGACCTGTTCAGCTCATTGGGTGGGACTGTGGCCCTGGAAAACACGTTTTTTCTTACAGGAAGTGTCAAATGAAAATCTGGCTCTACCAAAGGGTGGCTGTAAGTTACCTGGTGTGCCCTCCAAAAACTTAAAGGTGAGGAAATGGTAATTCCCAAGAGCTTGCAATTTGCTGCCAGTTGTGATCCGAGTTAGCTCCAGCTGCTCAACCTCCCAACGGTGCTGCAGCTCAAGGAAAATTCGTGGTAGGAGGTCAGATAGAGCTTTAGGCTATCTATACTAATCATACTTCTGGGAACAGTTGCACTAAAACTGTTTGCAGCTGGCTATTGATAAATCAATACATTATGAAGCAAGCCCAGAAGATGTAAAATGCACATTCCCACTGAGAGGGCCAGTGGTGATAGCCAGAGAGTGCGTGATTTGAACATGTAATATGAGAAACAGTTGATTTCTCTTCTCAGTGGTGGTGCTACGTTTCAGCAAGAGAGCCAGTTTTTGTTTGTGCTCTTGTGAGTGATTGCACTATCTCTAATGCTACAATATCTAAAGTCCTTCCGTAAATTCCCTTTAATATGTATTTATTTTTAAATATTTTTCATTCTCTGTACATTTTTTTCAAAATGATATGTAAACCAGTTTATATAAGGGTTAGAAACATAACAAGTCCTGGTTTTAGTACTGTTGAGAATACTTTTTATTTCCCCATATCACACCCAATATGATAAATAATCTCTGCTGTACTGTGTAAGTTTAATGTGAAATAGCAAGTGCTGCTGAATTGTGTGCTTTACCACAGCTTGAAATTATATGGAGAACTAACACAGTAGCTACATTTTACTACTACTTGGTAGCAGCTAAAACTGATTATGATTTATTATTAATATAGCAAACTGCAAAATAGGTGTATTTCCCAGTTAAATGGTTTTGATTTTGTTTTTTGGGGCTTTTTTTGGTTTTGTTTGGTTGTAGGGGGCTTTTTGTTGTTTTGTTGTGGGTTTTTTTGTTTGATTGATTTTTTTTTTTTAAACAAACAATTACTTCTGTGTGTAAAATAATTCCAAAAAGGTCTGTTTTACCAGTCTTGGGAGCTGTATTTACCTAAAAGACTTAGGCGAAAGCCTTGGAGATACTTGGTTGTAAACATTTTTATCAGAAAAGAAGACAGGTAAAGTGTCAAATTCAACTGTGTTTAAAATATGGGGAGGTACTAAAACAAATGGACAACATCAAACTGACAAGTAAGTACAGCCATGTGCCTTGTCACTAAAATAGTGTAAAAATAAAAGTGGATTTTCAGAATGTACTATGTAAAAATATGCAGCAAACAGAAGGTTTCAGTAAAGGATTCTATTGAGTTGCACCTTGCAAAATCCTTGAGATCTTACTATTTACTCTTTTTAATAATGTTTATTTGCAATTTTAAATGTGATTGTAGCTGGTAGAAATTTACTGAAGTAACTAAAAAATTGGTATCTTATCAGAATAAACCGTAGTGTTCTGAAATGTGCACATATATTCTCAAATCAGCAAAATGTGATGCTGGACTTTAATTTTTGTACAAAAAGAACTTACTCTTATTTAGTTCTGCACTACTGAGATCATTGGGAGTTTTTCTGTAGTAGATTGCCACAATTACAGTTAAAGTTTATCAATATTGTTATTTATCAGCAACATGGTAACTATATGATAGTTAAATCTCACCACAAGAAGTTACAAACAAATCAAAACAGTATAGTATTAAACAAACAAATCAGTATGATTGAGCTGCATGGTAGTATAAAATCTCATATATTGACCATTTTGTTGGAGTTTTTTTTTTCTAATTACTTTCTTGAAATTTGATCTCAACGTTAAAGAAGGATTCAAACAAAAACAACTCTTTTTTTTTTTTTTTTTTT
>VWYH01002241.1:50388-78485 GCA_013399365.1 Pampusana beccarii
TTTTTTTTTTTTTTTTTTTTAAGTAAGGGTAAGGAGGGACTTGGGAGATAAATCTACAAGCCCAGAAAAGTACAGGCAATTCAAATATTTAAAGAGTGAAAGAAAAGAGTGAAAGAAAAATATATAAGATCACCAGGTGTGGGAACACTTACATAAGTTGCTAAATAAGCTTCTTCATTTAGCATTCTCTTTTCTCCTTTTGGGCATTCATCAAGAGAGCAGGTCTCTCGGTCTTAATCAATTACAATGAATTATGCTTGATTTTGGTCAAATACTTTGGTCTCAGTCCAGATCTGTGTGGTATTTCACTGGTTATAAGTCTCCAAGTACAACTCATTAACTAGTATATCCTCTGAATCAAATCATCCACCGTTTTCTCTTGTTGATCTACCAGTTCAACCATCCAGACCTTAATGTGGGAAAGAGCATTGAAGGCCTTGTTACACTCAAGGTAGTTTGCATCCACGGCTTTCCCCTTTTCTACAATCTAGTAGTTTTATTATAGAAGCATAATATGGGCCTTTAGGAATGCATTTGAAGACCAGGACACCTGTAGTAGCACTCTCTTAAACTCTCATAGTACTCTGTGTTGTTCTGGAACCTGGATGAAAGGCAGATTTTTAGTGCCTGGCTGTTGAAGGGGTGGTGAGCAGGAATTCATATTCTTCAGAGAGTGGGGATGTCTCTGTAATGAAGAAAGCTGATATAGAAGAGGTGAACTTAATTTGGATGAAGAACTAGGACATTTGAAATTGAAAACTGATTAACTTATATACAAATTTAACATGGTAAAGTCAGCAGAAGTGAGAGAATTATTCAGCATAGAATATCTGTTGTTGATGAAATCACAGAAATTTTGTATCTTTGAGCAAAGATGCAACAAGTCTGAAATCTTCAGTTACAAGGCCTCTCTATAACAATAAGCATGATGAGTTTATATTCAATGTCCCTGCAGACTCAATTGAAAATCACTGCATCTCTGCTCAGTTTCGAAAGGTGAAACTGCATGAAAACAAGATGAGCAAAAGAATCCCTACAATGACAGTAAATAGCTATTCCAGTTTACCGTGACAATCTCAAGTACAAATATAGTGACTCGTTATGTCGCTAGTCACCTAATGTGCAATTTATTTTCAGCAGCTGCAGAATACATTAAGTATGTTATAATAACATCTGTTACAAATAACAGCATGTTTAGGTGAGATCTGATCCAATCTTAAGTACCATGTAGGGGACTGAAAATTATGTTATTTCTTGAGTTGTGGTGGTCCTTCCTGGATGCAAATAGCTCAACATCTTTTAATACTCTCTCCACTTTCCTCACCCCATCAAGGATTCTTATAAGGTACTGGATGCTTTGTAAACTACATGGGACTGGCTGCCTGGGATGTTCAGGACACTGGAGGACTGTGTGAATAACATTGCCTCCCATAGATTATATGAAGTATATGATAAAGTCACTATGAACCAGTGGTGATTCAGAGCAGTATTTCTAAATGCAAGAATATTAATAATTTGTAAATTAAAAAAAAAATATTCCTTCAAACATATTGTTTTGCTTAGCAGACTCTGCTGATATTGGTCTACGAAGTCATTTTTGCTTTTCCCTTCATTAATGCTCCTGTGTTTTATCCTCTGAGTGTAGTAAAGATTTCACCTAGTGAAAAAAAAACCCTTAAAAAACTTATTTAGAATAAAATACCGAGTTTCAAGGCTGTAGTTTATTACTATTAAGATGATAGTGTGGCAGTAGCAGATAAGTAGCCATTGCTGCTCTGATTGATAAGTTGTGCTCTCTACTTTAAATTCATACCTATGGTTTAAAATTGTCACAATCATTTAGTTAAAGTCATATTCACATTTGTATGTACCTATAATGACATCTTGTTCAGTAAAGGGTCTTTTTATACTTCCATAATAAGTAATGTCAGAGCCAAATCATGAGTTGTAACTTAGTAATAACAATTTTTCCCTGGAATCCAAAATGCAAGGGCATTATTTTTATTAATTTTTTAAATAAAGTTTTGTATACCCTTCCGTTTCTTGACTGGCATTAGTAAGCTGTTCTTGAATATGGAAAGGATAAAAAAAAATATTGAAAACTGTTGGGGTTTTCGGTTTTGTTTTATTTTTGTTTGTTTGGGATTTTTTGTAGGGTTGGTTTTTTTGTTTTTTTTTTGCTTTTGTTTGGTTTGGGTTTTTTTTGTTTTTGTTTTCCACAAAAACCGAATACACACTCATAGTACATACTTGATCTTGATTATTGAGAGATTTTTAAGTAGCTTTTTGGAGAAAGGTGATGGTGGGGAAAGTAAAATCAATGAGGAAACTGCCCTTTTGTGTCTTGGGTTTAGTCTGCTTGGTTTTCTTTTTTCCTATGACTTAACAGAAAGCTTGTGTAATATATGAATAAGGACATGTATTTTCCCACCAGTCGGACCTTCTAGCACTGCGAGGTTTTCTTGGATAAATCAATATTGAATGAAGACAGCTTTTTTGACATCTGACGTCTGGGGGGTGTTTGTGTCTTTGCTTGGATATTTTTTGTGTATTTGTTAATTGTTTGTGTGGCCAGGACATGTGGGATCTGATGTGTCATTCTTTCACTATTATGTATTTTGTTTATGTCAAGGGTATACAAAGTAGCTGCAAACGTTTCTGGTAATGCAGATATATCTGATGATGGATATCTTTGCATATATTAATTTTGTAAGCATTTCCTATATTTTGAATAAAGATAGAGCCCAGATTTAAGATAAAAAACACACAATTTTCAAGGACTAATGTAGTGTTTTCTTTTGGCATGATATTGGATATACCCTCACAGTACATGAACTGTTGTATTATATTTTTGAAGGTTTTTCTTTACCTCTTACATAGTTTTCAATTTGCTATGGGCATCTTTGTAGGTTTTAATAGCTGTATTCAAACTTAGTTGATTGCCTGTCAGGATTGTTCTTTGGAATCCAAAGCACAGGGTTAAGCAATGCTGCACTCCCGTTTTGCTCTCATGAGAAGCTGGACTGAGTTATACTTTCTGATTTAGAAGTACAGGGAAAGGGCACAGACAACTCAGTAGAACCCAAAAGACTTCCATTTCAGATGTATGTTATAGAGAACTGGCATACATTTTAACCAGTAAGTGATGAAGGGGTTTTTGTTTGTTTGTTTGTTTTATTCCTAAAGAATTGCCCAGTCAAATTGGATATTTTATGGGGCCAGGGAAGAAAGTGTCATCCATGTGAGCAGTAAGAACTTGTACCATCCCTCTGCTGACCAGTGAGGCTGGTTAATCCAACAAGATTTCAGTGAAGGCTCAGCCCCAGATAATGTTCTTAAATGGGCTCCTGTCTTATTTCCACCTGTTTTACCCCTGAAGTAAGTCCTGAATGCTGCCTAGTGGGACTGAGGTACACAGTGTATCTGAGGTGTTATAGTTTCATGACGTTAAGCTTCATGTTATCTGACTGTTCCGTGGAGGGTATGGAGTAGCCCATCTGTCCTATGTGAAGGAATCCTTTCTTGGTCTTGGCTAATCCACATGATCACAGCAAGTGTTCAGGCCCCTGCAACTATATTCCCAGTAGACATGTAAAAGGGCATCTCCTTTCTTATCTTGTTGTAAGTGAAAAATAGCACTCTCAGGAGCATTTGTCTCAGGTCATATGCAACTGCCTCATTAGGCCAAATAGGACCATACCACCTTCCCCTGAGCTGGAAGCAGCAATAGTGACTTCATGATAGTCACCACTGCTCTCTCTCCCTAATACTTTAATGAATTTAAAATTTATTCTTTCAACTGATGGTTGAAGTAACTGACATCTATCAGATATTTAATTTGCTTTAATTCTTTTCATTATTTACTGCAGATTATTGTCTGTAGAATATAGAGTGGTAGTTATACAGTGAAGAGGTAAAAGCACACACCCTTCTATATAAAATAATGCCTCTCTTTTTGGTTTGCAAAATTCTCCCAGTATTTTTAGCACTTAGAAACCTTTATGCCTATCATTTTTGCTCTTTTGAGTTGTAAATGATTGCTTTGTAGTTCACTGACTATTTTATGGAAGTCTGTTTCATTTAGCATCCTAAATGATGATCACTGTAGTTCAAACAAAATGTAACTGGATTAGGTTCCAGATATTGGTGATGTAACAGATCAGATGATCTTATAAATTCCTTCTGAAATTAGATCTAATGTAGCTCTGTCAAAATCATTGAAATCCAAAGCGGACTTCTATGTCTCTCACTGTCTTCTTTCCCATCAGCTCTGTGTACACTGTTGTGCAAACCACCTCTCTATGCCTGATGCAGCAGCACTTGCAGTCACACCCCCTTGCAGTCCTGTTTGCTTCCCCTGTTTGGCCTGGATTGCTTCCTCTCTTAGCTTTTACTGCTTGAATATGTTAATTTAGAAGATTTATTAGTTTTAATAGGTTATTTATAGGTTATATAGGTTATATAGTGGTTTTTTGTGTTCTTTTTTTCTTTCATTAAGCATGACCAGTAAAAGAACAGTAAAATGTAAATAATGTACGCATTCTGATGAACAAGTTCCCTGAAGGTTCATTGCAATGCTGTGACAATGAATGATTAGTGATGCCCAGTGTGCCAAAGTCCCAGGTGCACAGCTTTCAAGAACAACAGACACAAAACCAGAAGTATGTTTTTCTCATTCATCAATTTTTTGAAAGCAAATTGGCTTTCTGGAATCCCCACAGCAATTTGCAAGTGATGTATGAAATAAAATATTCCTACCTGCACAGTGCACAGGGAAAAGAAAAATGAAATAGCTTTCCTATCAGTGCTTTGACATGCTATTTCAGTGATATTTGATATTCAGTCAGACACTGCCAGAAATAAGATACTAGTTCCAGATGCCGAGAAAAATACCATTTACAAAAACCTTCTGCACATTTTTCTGCACAGTTTTCCTGTTTGTTATCTCAGCGATGTTAACCTTTGTAGTTTCATCTTTTAGAAAACATATTTGCTTGTGCAAGCCCATGTCAACAGTTTTCAGAATTATTGGAGTATCTTCTTCTTCTTTTTTGAATGGATCTTGGCTTGGTGAACTGTATAAACTGGATGACCTCTCCAAGTTCATCGCTCTCTCCTGTGATTCATTAAGATTACCCATCCATTTTTTTTTCCTCTGCTGTTTTGCTTACATAGTATTTAATTCCCTAGATACTTCCCAGCTGTGCCTCTAAAAACCTTGTCGATGTTAATTTGTCTTGGTTTGTGTTGTTCTTGTAATTTTAATAGTAAAAATTTGAGAAACGAAAAACTTTCCCATGGAAAATAAGCAACATTTGATGCTGCTTGTTGAAGATAACTGAAGGGTAAGACTTTAGCCAGAATAAAAAGATACATATCTGTAGATGTGAAGGTGACAGGTGTCTATGATTAGAATTACTTTTGGAAGGACCGTAAACTCTAACATTGTCAAATAAATCCACATTTTTTTGTCATTTGAGGTTTAAAAAGCATTATTTTATAACATGTTATCTCTCTTCAGGCTTTCGTGTACTTGTTTCCCAAGAACTCTGAATGCCCTTGGAAAGAAGTGCCAACATAATGCATCAATGAAATGAGGCAATTCCTACAACTCGTGAAATTGCCAAAGTCATTGGGCATCAGTTGATGCCTTCTCTTCTTCAAAAAAGTTGGGAAGCACTGTCTAACAGTTACTGGGGTCAGTGAACTACTAAAGCAAATACTCCTTCCAGGCATTCATAATGTTTAACTGCAGCCACCAACTGTATAGATCTGTGCCACTGAGAAAAATGGAGAAATATTCTGTGCAGATCTTCACATGAATATAGCTATATTATTTTTGATACCTCAGAAAGGTTGTTTCAACTTTTCTCAGGTAATTCTTCATGGTACCACATTGTACAGTGTAGTAGAAAAAAGAAAGACTCTGATTATTTTCTTCTCAGAAAGTCCCTGTCAATGCTGTAGTATCTTTATCTCTTGTATTCAGCATTGAGGGAGAGAAAACATATTCAGGAAGGAAAGACTTTATTGATTGTTCTTGTTCTTCAAGGTTAAATATATTTACCCACAAACCCTGATGTTTTAGTGACAGAACTGTATGTTCTCAGGATTTTTATGATTTTACAGCAAGAACATCAAAACCTGTAAATGAATTAACAACATCTATAACTAAGAAACTCTACCATTAGTGGTGGGATTTACTATGCTCACTATCGTTTAGAAATAAAGCGTGATTAGATCTCCTAATGTCTGATAAGGTGGAGTGCTCTATTGAACATGTTTTTGGGCAAGTCTGCTCCTTCCTGGCTGGGTACTTGATGTCTGAAGGAAAAATGTCATGTGAGCTCAGCCATTTTTTGAGCATAAACAGCAATGTGGTCTCTCTTCTCTGCCAGGCTTCCTGTTTTCGTGCAGCTGCTAAGAACATAATGCATTTGAGATTTCTGTGCTTTTGGCAAATGGTACGAGTTTTCCATGGGAAAGTAAGCTAAAAATGTTTACAGGTCAAACTTCAATTATATGCTATTTAAAAATGTCTCATCACATGTATTTATGCCGTATTTTTCCAATTTTTTTTTTTTCATGTTGATACTCTGATTATCCATGCCCGTTCAAAAGTAGGTATCCCTTTAACCTGAATCCCTAAATGGATCTTCAATTTGAACTCAGTCAACCATGGTTAGTGCAATTTAGTTTATTTTCTTGGTAGTAAACTTATCCTTCCACTGTGTGTTCGGGTAATGGGCTTTGTTTAAGATGAGACTTCATATACCTGACAGATCAATGACTCAGATCAAATTAACCATGTACCTTGAAATTTGATTTTGAAGGACTGGAGTATCTTTCTTTGCCAAAGTCACAAAGATATCTCTGAAGCAGTATGTATAGTGTATCTCATTTATAGTTAATTTGTCCCAAACCCACAATGCCTGTTTAAGCAGTCTCTGCACTAAGAAAACTGCAAACAAATCTGTACAAAAAAAAACGTACATATGGTCTCTAAGTTGATTATTTTCAGATCACCTGTTACACTTGGGTGGAGAAAGTCCTGACTCGCTCTGCATAATCAAACTCTGCTTTTCATCCTTCGTGAGGCAGATAGGGAGAAACCTGCAGAGAATTAACCATTAAAATTCAGATTTTACTTTGTGTGGTATGTGTAGCTCCCCCCCGCCCCAAAAAAAAAAGTCAGTTCAGATTTTACCTGTCTCTAGTGTGGTTCAAGCGGGTTCTGGAAACATACTCTTATAGTAAGGAAATGTATTTGCCACAGATATTGGAATGAGTTCCTGCTGTGATTTTCATGAAGGAATAATCTTAATAGACTATAAATAGATGCATTTATATACAAGGAAGGAATGAAGGAAAGAGGGAAGGAAGGAAGGGAAGGAGTGAAGGAAGGGAAGGAGGAAGGAAGGAAGGAAGGAAGGAAGGAAGGAAGGAAGGAAGGAAGGAAGGCAGGCGAAATTTTCACATGGATGATGTAATGTGAACTCTGAATAGCCAGTGTTGATTTTGCTAAACTGTTATTTAAGAGCACACAGGTTATGCATTAGCAGGGGTTAAAAATGGCATTAATAGAAGAGAAAAAAGGTGGTGGATCAGACCAGAGATTCATCTAGCCTACTAACCTGTGCCCATCAGAGCACATAAAGCAAATGTCTAATAATGACAGGACACATAGTGGTTTTCATTTGAACTATTCTCAATTTTGAACTGGTTTTGGCTCACAAGACTTTTTGAAACAAATGTCATTTCAGTGTGTTTTGCTTGCATGTGGTTTTATAGTTTACTCTGGAGGATCTGTAAACTTTTATCATTCACAACATCTTGTGGCACCCTTGCATGGTCTGATCAACTCCCTCCTTTGTTATGAGTCTAGTTTATCCTAGTTTCGTATTACGCCACCTTGTCTTATAGTGGAAGAGACAATGTACAATTTCTCCATATCTACTACCTCTGCTTCAGTTTGATTTTATAGTCCTCTGTTATCTCTATGTCTTTTTTTCAGGAGCTAGTTCTTTTGAAGATGTCAAGACAGTCTGTTGTTTTTCGTACAGGAAGAGTCTAATGCCACTGAATGTTCTTACCAGTGTGCTCTGAACCATTTCCTGTTTTATTAGATCTTACTCTGGAGGACTTAAATAGTGGCATAATGATATTCTTGTTTCATTTCTATGCTTTTACTAATAATTCCTAATGTTTCATGTGGGTTTTGACTGCTAATGAATATTGAGCTGCTGGTTTTACAGAACTGTCATAATTTCACAATTCCCACCTAACCAACTCAGGCCCCGTCATTTTGTTTGTACATCACTTACCTATGCACATTTCCCTTGTGCTTCACTTTACATTTACCTGTGCAAATGCGTTTTTGCTACTACTCCCTCTGTTCCAGATGAGTAAGACCCCTTTGCTTGTCATGGATAGAACAGAACAGAGAAATCATGAACCTGAATAGCTAGCTTGTTTTTTCCCCTCCTGACAAGCAGTTAGCTTCCTGAGGATTTGAAAATGCTGATTTGTCTACTAAGAAGCCAGTACACAGGCAACAAACATACTTGTATAAAGAACTGATGTTGAAACTTACGGTTTGCTAGTTCTAGAACCACAAGCATCAGATACCTGGCCTAATGTTTTGCATCAATCCTTTCTTGTCTTTTGCAAATCCAGAAAGCAAGATCATGTACTATGTAAAGCTACTACCTAGGTCTGGTTGTCATAAATGCTCCAGATGGGTAGTATACACTTAGCTCACTGCTGCACCTGACAAATTTTCTTTTAATTATAGATTCCTTTCCCATATTACTGTGGTCTTTATGTTTATATGTACTATTAATGTCTTCAACAAGATTTAATTAATTTTCTTCATGATAATTTATTTTACTAATAATTTTTCCCTTGTTTTCATTCTCTTCTTTCCTCTTGAAATAGTTTACCATTAATATTGTCCAACAAATTCTGCCCAGTTTCACCAAAAGTTTTATCACTGTCATTCTAGCAACTTTTTTACAAATTTGTCTTAAGAGTAGAAATTATGTAGACTTTCATAATATTAATAGTTCACCATCAGTGTCTTTTGAACTGATATTTACAGCTTTCTTGGAAGGCACAGAAAGGTCTTAGTGGTATTTACCATACTACTAAATTTCTCAACTGGCACAATAGTGTGTGTGCTGTACAATATCTTCAGGGAGAGGGAAAAATGATTTATCAAGGTCAGGTCTTATAGTCATTGATTTATTTTTAGTTTGGATATTATAAAAGTTGCATCTGTTTGAGGAAGAAGCTGCATAGGTCTCTGACTCAAAAGTTTCTGATTCAAAAACACATTCATTATGGCAACTGGTCTCATTTCACATGAAGTGTTCACAAGCTATTTATTCTATCTATTGACTTCAAAAATTATGTATGTCAGCTCTAAACATTATATGCAATTGTTATTATTTTTTTTCCTCCCATTGTACTTTGTGAATTTCTTTAAAAGGTGTTTCTTCAGAGCTCTGAATCTTCAGATTTCATTTCCTTGCACAGTTGTGGAGGGTATTAGATCCCACTTTCATCCAGCAATGCACACACAAACTGTTTTCAAATAAGTAAAATAGTTTTATTTACATAATATTACTTATCTTGTATGATAAAGTCTTCATTGAGCTTATTTCTTCCTGGTTTCCTTGTACAAATTTATAGAATTACAGAACAATTAAGACTGGAAAGGACCTCGAGGTCTCTCCCATGCAAAGCAGGGTCAGCTACAAGGTCAAACCAGGTTGCTCAGAGCTTTATCCAGCTGAATTTTAAAAACCTCCAGGGATGGAGACTACACAGCCTTTCTGGGCAACCTACTCCACTGCTGGAGTGTCCCAAGGTGAAAGTTTTTTCTCTTATATCCACAGCTTACCAGCCATGACTCTGGTCATTCTGTCAGGCATTGCTGTGAAGAGCCCACCTCCATGTTCTCAATAACCACCACACAGGTATGGGTAGGCTACAGTTAGGTCACCCGAAGCCACCTCTTCTCTATTCTGAACAAGCCCCACTCCCTCAGTCTCTCTTCACAGGACAAATACTCCAGACATTGTTCACTCTAAGGGTTCTCTGTTGAACTCGCTTCAGTTAATTGACATCCTTCGTCTGCTGGGGGGGGTGTCCAAAACTGAAAATAGTTACTAGATGTGCTCTCATGAGTGCTAATTAGAAGGGGATATTTACTTCCTTTGACATCCTGGATGTGCTCCTGTGAATACTACCCAGGGTACACTGCTGGCTCATGCTCGGTATTTACCTTTTTTCAGTCACTACTAACTTCCCCTGATCTTCATTACTATTTCAAGATTATAATGGTCTCTCTATGAATTTGTCCATCATGCAAAACACCCTTGGATTCAGTCTGTCACAAGGACTTCTATGGGTTGATTTCCCACATGTGGTCCTCACCTATTGCTGGTAGTTCCTCTCTTTTAATTTTTTCTCTACCACCAGAGGTCTGGGATACCTTGTTGGTGAAGACTCAAGTAAGCCATGAAGTATTTCAGCCTTATTTGTGTCTGCTGCCACCCCAGCCAACCGCCCCATAGAGCAATAAGACCATGTTTTCCTTTGCCAGACTATTCCTATCAATATAAAACTAGAAGCTCTTGTGCTTGATATCTCTTACAAGTATCAACTCTAGGTGAGCCTTGGCTTTCCTCACACCATCCCTGCATGTCTGGGCAGTATTATTATAGTGCTCCCTCGTAGCTTGTTCCTGCTTCCTCCTCCCACATACTGTGTGTTTGCTTTGAAACACAGTCATGAATTCCCTGTTGAACTGATCTGCTAACCTGTTTCTTTTCCTGGTTATTGGGAGGGAACATTCTTCAAGAGATTGCTCTTAAAGACCTGCCAGCTTTTACAAGATCCTTTGCCTTTCACAACTGCCTCTCATTGGGTCACTCCTACCAGTTGCTTGAACAAGCTCAATTCTGCTCTCCTAGAGCCCAGGATCTGTAGTCTGCTACTTGCCTTCTTCCCTCCACAGGAGATCATGAACTCTTCTGTTTCTTGGTCACTATTACTAAAGCTGCTATTGACTATCATCTCCCCAGTAAGTCCCTCCTTATTAGTGAATAGTAGATCCACCTGTGCATCACCTGCAATTGCCTCATCCATTACATGTGTCAGGGAGTTGTCCCTGATGCTTCCGCAAAACTCTGTTCATTTACTTGGCTGTAGCTGTGTTGCTATTCCAGTAGGTTGCAAGAAGATGAAAATCCCTCCTAAGAGTGGAAGTTCTTGATTCTCAGACATTCTTAAATTGTTTAAAGATTTTTTAATGTTTTCTCATCCTAATAGCTGATCTGTAACAATGACCTCCTACAGTAGCACCCTTACTGGCATCTCCCTTGAGCCTGACCTAATCCTTCTTTGAGCCTGATTCTTACAGGAGGTATAGGGAGAGTCTTTGAAAAACCCGTTATCAGTAGATTGACTAACGGTTGTTTGTATCATTTGAGAATCAATCTTTCAAAGACTAACCATATCCATTAGTAGTGTGTAAATGTTGTGAATACTTTACAACATATAATACTAGTAATCGTAAAACTTTTAATAGCATACTTGTATCTGTTTATTAAGTAAAAATCTGATATCCATACAGCTTGTACCTAACTTGGTTTTAGGGAAACTCTAGAAAAGCTAGTCTAAGAATCTGCCTAAAATTCTATGCAATAACTTTAGTCAATGGAGACTTTCTTCCCTCTGTCGCGTTCTCTTTTCCTTTTCAACAGCCCTTCTCTTTGCATTTCTTTTCTATGTTTCCTTTTAAAAATCCATAGAAAGAGACACAGACTGGAGTTTAGAATTATTACTGCAGTGAGTAAGAGGACAACTTCCATATCCTTCTGCTATGTCAATTTAAAATATGTTAAGAAACTATTGATTTTGGTAGTCAGGTAACACAGTGACACATGGACACATAGTAGCATGACTGAATTTATATTATTAATAATACTGAAATGTTGTTGATACTCTGAAGTTATTTGAAGATAGTCTGAAGCAGCATGAGTAAAATATTTTTAAGTTGCTGCTTATGCAAGATTTTACTCATTTTGGTTCTCAACATTGTCCAATCACATAGTTCAGATAACACAGCACTCATCATGCCTTGCTATTTCTGTTTGAATTGTCATCACTTTGTTATATTCTACATTTTAGTGAATCTTTTCTTGGCAATCTTTCCAAAATTCAAGAGGTCACTTATTTACAAAGTGGGTTTTCACAGGACATCTAGGTTTTTTCTTCCATACATAGAGTGAGAGCAGAAGTAAAAGTAGTGGTAGTCTTCCTCTATAGAATGGGAAAAGTTAGTTTATTTACAGTTCTTTGGTTTGTTTATAGCAGTGAATTAGCATTTGCAGTGCAATTTAAATCCAGCTTTCTGTAATTCTCCTTTTTATAGTTGCAAATAATTGCTATGTGAAAAATGAACACATAGTAGAAAATTGCTAAATGAGTAATCTCATTTTAAACACATTTATTCTATTAGCTATAATTTATTTGAGAGGACTACACTGTGTTATGGTGTATACCCTGGGGTGCTAGAAATCCATAGGCATAGAGTTTTGCATAATCCATTTATTTAGTGACACCATGAATTTAGCAGATCCTGGTGTTTTAGAAGTACGTAAACTTTCTTTTTTATGGGAAACACTTGATTGTCCAACCGCCTTGTGATTCGATCATTCCATAGCTGAAGAGATGAGAAGTGTTAACCTTTTTATTGGAACAAACAGCCTGAAACTGTAAGTTTCAAGAATAATAGACAAAAGAGGTCTGCAACTGACATGTTCTTAACACAAGTGGGATGCTACCAAATACACAGATAGATGTAATTAACTCTTCCCCTGTTGTTTGTTTTAGTGAACCTTTAGTCTCAAAATACATTGTGTGAACTTGAATTGCATGCTTGTGTGCAGCATTCATAAAGAGGATTTCACGAGAAAAGATGGACCTATGTGAAAACTATCTTCTCTACACCCTGGAGGCAAGAGGAATAGACAGTCAGGTGAGATAATAGTTAGCCACCAAAGTCGGGTTTTTGTGTCCAATGTCCTTTTTAACTTCTTTCTTCAGCTGCATTGGTAAAACAGTCTGTTACACTGTCAGTTTTGTCTGCTGCCCCTTCACTAGTGCTTTCCTACACTTTCACAGTCCTTTCAGATTCTTTACAAATGGCATTGCCGGTACCTTCTCCTTCCGGAGTATCTGAGCCTGAGAGACTGATTTCAAACATTTTCCCCTGTACACAGCTGTACCAAAATCTGCAGTTATATCAGTGTCACCATCTCAGTAGAATTATTTATGCTCCTGCAGATTAGGTTATCTTGAGATATATACTAAAATGGATTCAATTCACAAATTAAGCTTAAATGAGTAAAAGTAGTTTTCCTATATAAACATGACCTGGTATGCTGAAGCACAGTGATGCTCAGTACAGGCAGTATAGCTTGGCCTCCAACAACAACAAAGTAAAACTGGGCCAACTAGAGACAAGAGATTTGCAGGGTTAAAGTCCTGTTGGGTATTGATGAAATCTGTTGGAAAACGAGGCAACGCATTTATAAAGAAAAATCTGTAACTAGTGTTATCATGTTTCATTTTGATTTACAGACATTATTAAGGAATCTTAAATCGGTGATGTTGTGATATATTAACCCTGTGGCTTTGTCTCTGATGAGTCTTCTGCTGTTGCTTGTAGAGTTCATACTTTTTTCCAAGAAAAAAGAATTTGGGTTGGGTTGTCTGTTTGCTTTTTAATGAGCCTGAAATATAATATAATTGCGAAGTTCCTTTTCCTAAGAAGAACTTTTTGTTAAAGACCAGATTCCTGTACATGTATTTTTTTTTTGAGAGCCAGACTGTGGCTTCACATTTGTGGCTGCTTTGCAAATTAACCATACTAATAAAGGGTCTATTCCGTCTTCTTCCTAGTATTCTCTGGCAAAAATTACATCTGCTTTATGAAAGCGGGACTGAGGTTAAAAGAATTGTCATTATTTCTGTTAATTTTGCTTGAATTATTGACCATGTAGGAATTAAACAGAAACCTACGAGATGTGAATCATTTCTTAATTTTAGAGGAATATAAAAGTTTGTGGTTTTTGTTGTTTTTTTTTTCTTTTGGTACAAAAGTATAATCTCCTTGGAGTAGTTATTTTATATTTATGTCTTTATTTTGGGGCATTTGATAGGATGTTTTATAGAATCATAGAATCATAGAACGTCCTGAGTTGGAAGGGACCCACAAGGATCATCAAGTCAAACCCCTGTCCCTGGATATGAAAATCCACAGTTCACTCCATGTGTCTGAGGGTGTTGTCCAGTCTCTTCTTGAATACTGACAGGCTTGGGGCCATGATTACCTCCCTTGGGAGCCTGTTCCAGTGCTCCACCACCCTCTGGGTGAAGAACCTTTACCTAATGCCCAAACTAAACTTTCCCTGGCACATCTTCCTGCCATTCCCTCAGGTCCTATCATTGGTCACCGAAGAGAAGAGATTAGTGCTTACTCTTCCTCCTCCCCTTGTGAGGAAGCTGTAGATTGTAATGAGGTCTTCCCTTAGTCACCTCTTCTCCAGGCTGAAAAAACCAAGTGACTTTAGCCACTCCTCATACAGCTTCCTCTCCAAACCTTTCACCAGCTTTGTAGCCATCTTCTGGACACTCTCCAGTAGCTTCATATCTTTTTTATACTGTAGCAACCAAAACTGTACACAGTGCTCCAGGTGAGGCCACACCAGTGCAGAGCAGAGCAGGACAATCACCTCCCTCGCCCAGCTGGCAATGTTGTGCTTGATGCACCCCAGGACACAGTTGGCCCTCTTGGCTGTCAGGGCGCACTGTTGGCTCATGTTCAACTTGCCATCAGCCAGAACCCCCAGATCCCTCTCTGCAGAGCTGCTTTCCAGCATCGTGTCCCTCAGTCTATATGTACAGCCAGGGTTACTGTGTCCCAGGAATAAAATGTGGCACTTGCCATTGTTGAACTTCATGTGGTTGGTGATTGCCCAGTTCTCCAATTTTTCCAAATCCTTCTGCAGATCCTCTCTGACCTCAAGAGTGTCAACAGCTCCTCCCAATTTTGTGTCATCAGCAAACTTGCTTACTATTCCTTCAAGTCCTACATCCAAGTTACTTATGAAGACACTGAATAGTGCTGGCCCTAAGATGGATCCTCGCAGAACCCTGCTAGTGACTGGTCACCAGCCCGACATAACCCCATTTACCATAACCCTTTCAGCCCAGCCTGTCAGCCAATTGCTCACCCGTTGCATTGTGTTTTTACCCAACTGTTAGCTGGACATCTTGTCCAGAAGCATACTATGGGAGGCAGTATCAAAGGCTTTACTGAAATCCAAAAGGATCACATCAATAGGCTTCCCTCGGTCAACTAGGTGGATAACCTTGTCATAGAAAGAAATCAAGTTTGTTAAGCAGGACTTTCACCTCATGAACCTGTGCTGGCTGAGACCAATGAATGCATTGTCGTTCAGATGTTTCTTGATAACTCCTGGAACAATCTTCCACATGATTTTGCCAGGAAGAAATGTGAGGCTGAGAGGTCTGTAGCTGCTGGGGTCACCCCTGTTGGGCATTCTTGTAGATTGGGACAATGTTTCCCAGCTTCCAGTCATCCATGACCTCTCTAGATTCCCAGAAGCACTGAAAAATCACAGGGAGAGGTCTCATTATGACATCAGTCGGGTCTTTAAGCACTCTTGGATGAATCCCATCAGGCCCCATTGGTTTGTAGGGATCTGGCTGGAGTAGCAAATCCTGTACAAGTTCTAGATCTATTGGGTGTTTATTGTTCATGCAGCCACGGTCTTCTAAGCCAGGGTTATAGGGGGCCCCAAGTCCATTATCAGTGTTGAAGACTGAGGCGAAGAAACCATTAAACTTCTTGGCTTTGTCTATATCCCTGTTAATAAGGTGAGCATACTTATCAAGTAACGGGCCAATGTTATTTCTAGGTTGCCTTTTGCCATTAATATATTTAAAAAGGCCTTTTTTATTGTCCTTCACGGTACTGGTCAGCTTCAATTCTAATTGAGCTGTGGCAGTGCAAATTTCCTCCTTACAGTGGCGAGCAGCATCTCTGTAATCCTCCCATGATGCCTGACCTTGCTTCCACTGACCATGTAATTTATTTTTTCACTGTAGTTTTGCAGTCATCGGTAGTATTATGTTCAGACACAGAGGTGGTAGATTGTTTGTTAGAATTGCCTAATTCTGTCTCGGTCACTTATACCATAGTAGACACTGAAGAACCAATCTGTCGTTGACCCTCACCATTTGAACATGTCTGCTCACTCTGTCTAGTTCTTATCTAGATGATGGAAAGGGGGAATTTCGTCTGTGGGGCTCAAGAGAAAAGAAAAAAAAAGCTTTAATTCTTTTGTGGGTGGGGTTTTTTTTTGAGTTCTCCTCTAGCTTCTTCCTGATGCTAGAGTATCTCTTAGGATTTAGTACCTTATATGCAATTTCTGAACATGTTATGAATATGTTATTTCTGGAGTGAAAGAGGATCATAAAAATATTTCAGGTTAGAAAAATTTACCAAGATTCCAAATATCTTCTAGCTTTTCATCTTGGAAAGGTAAGTGCAATAAAATCTGGAAGAATGTAGGTTTGTTGATTTCAGAAGAGGGAAATGGTTATTAATTCTTGGCTGGATTTGAGCTACTTTTATTCCCTAGAATAGTAATATCCTCTCTGGTTCCTCTTTCTTTTAATAAAATGCTCTTAAACTATGCATGATCCACTGAAAAAAAGCTCAAAGCATAAACACGAGCATAATCAGTTCAGTCGTTCTTTTTCCTTCTGATACTGCCTTTTGTAACACATTTAGTAAACGAGGAGGTAGCAGGAAGACATTGATTTGAGGTATGTAATTCTATACTGTAGTTTCTCACAGTGAATGAGAATTATGCAATCTTTTCAGAATTTGTTTTTAACTGAAATTCTGCATCCAATTACAACTAACGGTAATTCCCTATGCTTTAAAAATGTTTTATTTATTCTTGGTACGTATTAACTTTTTCTATACAGTATTGCAGCTCCTCTAACACAGACATTATACGCACTTTTAGAAAATAAAAGTTTTATCTTGTTGCATAAAATTTTGTTCTTTGAAATTACTCCACTTCAGGTTTTTGTCGTTGGGTTCTTTGGGTTGGTGTTTTTTTCTTGGTTGGTTGGTTTTTTTGTTGTTACTGTTGGTTATTTTGTTGTTGTTTTGTTGTTGTTGTGTTTGTTTGGTTTGGGTTTTGTTTTTTACGTTTTCCTACAGCTCTACTCAGTGGGTCTCAGGAAATATCTTTATTTTATTAGAGACTTTTTTCCCCTTTTCATTCTGCTTTACTGTGGAATTTAGAGATATACCATTTTCACAGATATATTCAGCCAGAATCATAATCCATTGTAAGTTATTATAAATTTATTGAATGTGGTCATGAAAACATAAAATGATGCATTCTGTTTTCTGATTTGTTTCACTATGTGAAGATCAGATATTTCTCTTTTATCTTTTTTTGGTTTTAGGGCACTACTGCAAAGATTAAAATAGAACAAAAACCTCCTTGCCAACAACTTTCCAGAGTCCTAGTTCTAGTTGTTCTGAGGCTTCTTTATGGAATCAGTGAGCTTACGTATTCTGACTTCATTAACACTGAATTTCATCTTGAATTTTACTTTTAATTTTACCTAAAAGAAAGGGTAATGTGATTGAAACCTGATGTATTTCTTTATGCTTTTGCATTTATTTAATCTGGATAGCTTATGTCTTTTAAGCATAACATTAATCCTATAATGTACTTGTGTACCTGAATAAAAATACTCTTTTCTATGAAAAACTAAAGGGAGTGTTTGCTATCATAAACCAACTGTAATATATCATTGAATTCCTATAGCAAAGCTTTTCATGATGTAATCTCTTGCTCTATATCAGACTGAGCTTTGCAGAAATGTTATTCTCACTCCATTCTGAGTGTGCTTGGCTCTTTTTTTTTCCAGTAGGCCAACATCATGTGCAGTAAAGCATAAGGAACAGTGAGAGCTAATGAAACGAGCTTTTATTTCCTGGTTAGTCTCTGGGTTACCCTGGCTTCATTAGGAAACTGGGAAGGTGCTCTGTTGGAGTGGAATGGATGTCTGATCTTCAAGAAGTATTTCTGTTCTCTTTCCTTTAGACACTAGCAAGAAACAAAAAGTGTAATCTCCTCCAAACTCACCTTTGTTGAACTGGCACATGGGAATGTGGGAGATTGTTTTGAGATACCCTGAAAAGCTTCTCTACTAGTTTTTAAGGCAAGGTTTGATAAGTACAATATTGCACACACCTACAGTGTTGAAATAGCACATAAATGAGTTTTAAACTCGCTGGCAAGTGGGGATATCCCATTTATCTTTGGCATTTTGTCAAAGGAAATATTAAATAGGGACATGAAGTAAGTTGCGAATGTGTTAAAGTTCAGGTTTTGTATATCTACATATACAGAAAAAATATGTTAAAATATATTTTAAAAGTATAAAACTTATTTGCTAAAACAAAGGAAAATTCTGTTTATTCTGTGTTTGCAGTTAACTTGCTTTAATATATTACAACAAATAGTGTGTGTGTGTGGTTGAATACTTATTGCTTGTTAAATGTTTTGCACATATCTACATATTGTGTGCAGGTCTAAGATATTCCTTTCATGAAAAAAGAAATGTAGAAAACCAAAGCAACTTAGAAAAAAATTTAATATTTGAAAAATACTTGTTTTTTTCAGTGGGTGATGAATGCGTTTGATCTACCCCTCCCAATGACTTCAGAAGTTTGGTTGTGGAGTTTTCACAGATTTCTGTAATCCAACGACTAAGGAGTTACTTGAACACTTTTGTAACATGAATGTGGAACTCATATATAGGGTAAAAGGAATACAAGTCAAATGATGTGTCCGGCAGCAATTTAGTAATTGCTTAAACAATGTTGAAAATGAACTTACACCACATTGCTTTAGGATTTTGAATACTGAAGAGCCACGAAGTAAACCTGTATAATAATATAACCAGTATAATAATAGTAATAACATGGAAGACTTTGATGGCAAACCTTGTTTATATTCTATCCTTTCATGTTGCTGGCTGTATGTTACTCTGGCTATACCTACAGACCGGGGAATGAGATGCTGGAAAGCAGCTCTGTGGAGAGTGATCTGGAGGTTCTGGTTGACGGCAAGTTGAACATGAGCTAACAGTGTGCCCTGGCAGCCAAGAGGTCTGTGTCCTGGGGTGAATCAAGCACAGCATTGCCAGCCAGTTGAGGGAGGTGATTGTCCACTGTACCCTGCACTGGTGCAGTCTTACCTGAAGTGCTGTGTACAGTTTTGGTTGCTACAGTATAAAAAGGATATAAAGCTACTGAAGAGTGTCCGGAAGACAGCCATGAAGTTGTTTTGGAGAGGAAGCTGTGTGAGGAGCAGCTAAAGTCACTTGGTTTGTTCAACCCAGAGAAGAGGAGACTGAGAGGAGACCTCAGTGGTCTACAGCTTCCTCACAAGGTGAGGAGGGAGAGTAGGCGCTGATCTCTTCTCTTTGGTGACCAATGATAGGACCTGAGGGCGTGGCAGGAAGATGTGTCGGGAGATTTAGATTGGGCATTAGGTAAAGGTTCTTCACCCAGAGGGTGGTGGAGCACTGTAACAGGCTCCCCAGGGGCAAGTCAGTCAGCCCCAAGCCTGTCAGTATTCAAGAAGCAATTGGACAACACACTCAGACACATGGTGTGACTTTTGGGGTTGTCATATGCAGGGACAGGAGTTGGACTTGATGATCTTTATGGATCTCTTCCAACTCAGGACGTTCTATGGTTCTATTATTCTACTCTCTCTTGTTCCTCAGGCTTGCAGCAAGTTATCACCCCTTACTGATTGCTACTGATATAATCACTCTTTCATATTGGAAACCAGATTATGGACATCAAAACCTCCTAATTTGGATCGTAGATAATATTTTATTGTATTAATAACAGGTTTTCAGAATCAGATTGATTTCAGAAAATAATTTTCTTTGTCATGGATGAGGAATTTGATGTTCTCACCAACTCTTTTGCTGCTTATAGGTTACATGATATGTGGGAATGAATAGGCATATTGCTGCCAAATGGAAAACGTTGCATGGTCTGTGATGGAGTTGTCAAACCTGAATAAGTAACCTTTCTGCTTACCTAACTTTCAATGATAATTATCTGACATACAGGTGAATCACACTGTCTTGAAATAGAATTAATGAGCATTTCCATTGAGGGTGCAATCTACTAGATTATTAAAGAGCATCCGTGTTCTTTCAATTATGGTAATTTCACTGTTTTAAATAGTGTTTTACATTTCCTGATGGGAATGTAACTATACTCAGCATATGCTTATTAAGCCACTTAGCAAACATAGGTATATTAATAAAATCCAAGGTGTGTAATTTCATTCCATATTCTCAAAACCTGCAAAATATAAGGTTCAAACACAGGAACTGAGTCTCACATACAGTGCAGCCTATTTGGAACAAGCAATGTCTAAGAACTGCAAAGTCTAGCTGACCAGTTTTCATCTTGTATATCCCCAAGGGATTCACGAACTCTAGCCAAGGAGTACCACTGGATAGTGTATATATAGATTTGCTTGTATACGTGGAATTTCCAAAGGCAGCTATCTATTCATTAAAAATGCTACAAAACTATGTGTCTTTTTGATTGCAGTTGTATTTATTAGATGTGAGCAGTAGTTAGGCTAGTCTTGCACATTTTGTGGAGCAAGTGGTAACAGTTTCCTTTGACTTAGACAAATCTGAAAAGATCCTCCACACCTCAAAAGCCAGTAGTGTTTAAGAAGAAAGTTAAGATATCTGTCACAGAAGGCCTGGGTCTTCTCCAGTTCTGCCCATGGGACAGAAACCTATCTGTGCCCTGTAAATGCCAGCTGGAGCTCAGCAAAGTTCACAGAATCACAGAATCACAGAATCACAGAATCACAGAATGTTAGAGATTGGAAGGGACCTCAAAAGACCATCTAGTCCAATCCCCCTGCTGGAGCAGGAACAAGCTGGAGAACAAAGTTGGAGACTGAGAAGAAGATGTAGTCTCTGGAGTAAAGGAAATAACCCATTTTTTTGTATGGCACTTAGAAGCCATGAGGAAGAGCTGCTTTGTGAAAATTGAAAATGGGTAAAAAACCTGGGAACTTCAGTTTCTGAAAGACAGAAGAACTGTATAATGTTTGGGGATGTAGTCAAACTTTGTTTTTCTCCTTTTGAGACAAGGACCTGTATCATGTTGAAGTATATCGTCAGTACAACAGCCTGATGGGGTGATCCAAGAGTGTACAGAAAATATTTTTAATAATGACATCTTTGTTTACAGTAAAATTATTATTAGCATGGTAAGCCTCTTCCATGGCGAACATCTTGCTCCACAGTTAGAGGCCCAGCTGTTACCAGGAGTCCAATTATTACTGATCTGCAGACAGGACTTTGCTACAGTCCAACACGGAACTCTATGTCCCGAAGAGCAGTGGATGCAAAGACAAAAACGTTTGTTTTATAGTTTACATGATATTTAGAAATGTTTCAAAAGACTCTCCAGGTATGGCTGATTTATGATTTATTTTATAGTAAGTCACTCTGCTACTGCATGATGGCAGTTAACTGGATCCTGACAGCTTATTATAGAAGGGTATTATTACTGGTGATTAGCTGGGACTGAAAGACATTAAGGTACAGCAAACTCGGTATTTTTTTAAGGCATACGCACCTGAATAGTACAGATTTGCCTTCAAATGCCGTGTAGTAGTGTTTAATAAAAAAAAATTGTAGGACTCAAGGGAGATGGGTGAGAATGTGGAGTCACAGTAAGAGATGAAAATCTAGGCTGTTATTCTGTATCTCCTTATGGAAGTTATTGCTTTGGAAATGTATATCCCAAATAATTTTGCTTCCCAATTTTAAGAAAAAATAAACACAGTTATTCTATTTGTCAAATATCTCGCCAGATAATTTGAAGTGTCTCAGCAAATTTTACATAGTCTGGACACCTTAATATCTTACCTGAAAGGAGTGGTGTTGTTTTCTTAGGTAATTGATACAGTTGAGAGAACATCTAGGATGGAAAATATCTAATTAAATACAGTTCTCATTTCAAGAACATTCAAAAATTTTGTTTTGATTGTTATGTCTACAGAGCTACAATTAATGTGATTAATTTGGACCAATAATCAATTCACTTCAGATAGATGAATATGGCAAGTAATGTTAAAGTGACTACAAAAGCCAAACAAATGAAACAGCGTTTTCTCTTTGTAAAGAGACACAGGTAATTATATTACGAGAGATGGCAGTTGTATTATGAAAAATGTTACTACAACCCCTCTGTTCTTCAATGAGCTTGAAAAATTAATTTAACTTTCAAGAATATAGTCAATTTTGCTCATTTTCTCCAAGCTTTATAGTACTAAGTGTAACTTCATAATGAATGGCAGAACGTTTTAAACTTTTATTGCATTTATTCTACATGTAAAGAGATTTTAGATTCTATCGATAACATATTAATAGTTGGAACATGGCATGACAGCTAGTATTTTAATGTAAAAAGATTTAGTGGCATTCACGAAATTACAGGAGATGTACGCATGGATATAAGTATGACATTAGATATTTTTAAAAATTCATTTTGTTTTGGCCATTAGCAAATGAATTCTGGAGATAAGAAGTCAGTTCTTGCTGTTTTCCTTTGATGCAAATCAAAAGAAATAATTGGGAGTGCTTGTGTATTGTACAAACCAAGCTTTATAATTTCTCGGTCATTCTTGAGTCAGACCAGTAAATTCATCACAGAGGATCAAGTTTTCCTAGCTTGCTACATACAGTGTACTTCCCTGTACAGAAGTCTTGGCATCTTGCTGTGACAGTCTCAGACAAAGAATGAAGGAAAAAATCTTCCTGCAAGCCATTTCATGGTTCTTATTACCTCTGTGAGGTAATTAAGTCGAAATAATCTTGGCACACTTGAGTCACCTGAAGAGAAAAGCAAATATATACTTCATCATGTGATACACTTGAAATGTCTTGATTATCTCATCTTGGGGATAGTGAACTCTATGCAAGTTGATAAAATATATTTATTAGAGAATTTTTTACTTGTATAGTGTGGATAAACCATTTCTAAAACTAAAAAAAATGGAACAAACTGCTTATCCTTCTAATTCAGAAATATTTCCTAGGCTGTTATTAAATACTTATTTTACGTCATGTCAGATGCAGTACTGTGAGTGCATGATGCGATATTTTTGGATTAAAGTTCTTTAAATGGCCTGGCAACACAAGGATGGTTTTCAATATGCATTGTTGTTTCTGCAGACAAAAGTCTTGCTTACTGATAGCAAAACTTCATTACATGTTGGATTTTTAATTCAAAGGAAAATAAATACCTCACCCATCTATTCCACTCTGCAAAAGCAAATCAAGATTAACTGGACCTGAAAAGGGAGAGTAAGCTTAGCTATAAAGTCTGGTTAAAACCTTCATGAGAGAGGAAGAAACTTGGTTTCTCTTTAGGGATTTTTCTCTTTGTGTGGTGTTTTTTAATTATTATTTGTTTTTAATGATTCTTTAATGTCTCTGTTATGGAAACACAATTAAGACTGTTACCCTAGATATGGGAGGAGATGGCTTTTTGAATTAGCAGATCAAATTTGTAGGTTAGAAAAACTACAGTGGAAGGTCTTGCAGGAAAAAAGTGGCTGGGTAGAAAATGAGTAGAATGTAATGGATAGGAGACATCCAGCACCAGTGAGCGAAGTGCTGTAATTGAACTTGGAATTACATTCATATTGCATTTGCAGTAATTATAGTTGTTTACATTTTATAGAGTTATAACTAAGTTTTCACAAAGTAAAGCAAACAGAGCCTTGTTGTCCTGGTTTAATATATAGCAATATAAGTGAAGTATATGGTTAATAAAAAGTAAGAATCAAATACCTTGTTTAGATTTTTCATGGACCACTAAGCATACATAATCTTTGAACCGTCAAGACAGGATAATTTAGTATCTTCATTTTACAGCTGGTTAAATTAAAATATCGGGAAGCAACATTAGGATTCTTTCATGTATTGCTTCACATGCAGAGTACTGGAAGCAAGAAATCACTTTTATTAGTGATAAAATGTTGAAGTTTATTATAATTGCAAAATCCGTTTTATGCAAGAACAGTTTATCACTACAAATATTGTCTTACTGTATGGTGATATAAAACAAGTCATGAGAATTAGAGAGGGTTGTTTAGAATGCTGAGAACTGAAAAATGCGTTTAGTTGTTTTGTTGATTTTCCCTTCAGCGTGACATGGTGAATATGAAATGGAAGCTTGTTGAAAGCAGGTCCATGGGGCTAAAAGAACCCTATGTTGGAACAACAGAAAAAGGAAAAAAACGTCCTCAGTGTTTGAGGAGCTACTAAATGAATTTTGCTCAAACTAATTCATTGATGGGCTTTTTGTTACAGAGCTCAGTTGTGAAACTAATAATCTAATATTACAGTGTTATCTTAACACTTTCTAAATAGAAAAAAAACGTTATCAGTTTTATCTTATTTTTGCAATCTAGCTGAGTGACATTAAAAATACTAAGCCAAGGTTCCTTTTAGAAGATCAAATACAATACCTAAACCAAGATTTTCAAAAAGGAAATGGCCTTTTTGAAGTTTCTTCATGTGTTGTGGTAGTACTGTGATGTTCTGAGATACGAATGATTTTGTGTCTTCCTTTATCATTAAAAAAAACCCCAAAAAACTAAAGAACAAACAAAAAAACATGACAACTTTTTAACATCAGGGATTTGACTTTTTAAAACTGCAGCAATGTCATATATTGTCTGTGTCTACAAACTCATGTATGCTATCTGGCAGGTAGTCCATACTGAAAACCATACTTTGGGAGCAAACAGTTTAAGCATTAGAGTATTTCATAGCATTCATATTAAGAAGACAAAAAATTTTAACAAATAGGGAGAGGCAGCTTGGGAAGAAAATAGGACAGGAAATTTAAATGAGCAAACAAGTAACTAAGAAATTAGGAGGATCTTCTCTGTAAAATGACTGCATATTGGAGTATTGAAAAATAGGGGTGTGGTAAGCATCTATCTGCTTTTCATAAGAAAACCAATTGTCACTGCTCTTCAGTACTATTAAAACCTTTTTAGATTGTTGTAGGGATTGTTTCCACTAAATCTAGGTATGTGTGACAAATGGATCTTGCTGGATCTCTACACTGAAATAAATAACTTGTTGCTCTCAGGCATCATTTCAGATCTCCAGTCCAAAGATAGTTTTGCTTTTCTTGTTGAATCAATGTTCTTGAGTTCTGAGCATTTTTTTGAATGTGAACTAAATCTTTCATCATAAATCTTACATCATAAATTGATTGCAATGTTTTATCACACCCAGTCATCTTCGGAAAGGATAAACTTGCTAAATATTGTGTTGTGTCTGAACATTGTTTAAGTGTCACCTTACATGTTCTTATAAAGAAACATGGCTTAGTGTCATGTTATGTTTTTAAATCTGTTCTTTCAATATAACTTTACATTTGACCATCTGATAAACTACATCACAATGGTTTAATTTTCAGTGGTTCAGTGCACACCGAGAGCACTGACTAAAGTAAGTACACTGGAAACTTTGGCTGCTATTTCCTTATTTTTGAGTGTTTTACAGGTTTTAATATGCATTTCTTTTATTTAGTAGGACATTTAAGACACTCAAGATGCTTTTCTTTTCAAGTTTAAATGCATATAAGAAGGAATAAAATTAAAGTATGTTGTGATTTAATCTAAAACACAGCACTACAGCAGCTAAGAGGAAGAAAATTAACTCTACCTCAGCTGAAACCAGCACATTCTCCACCCCTTATTCTGTACCATTTACATCATGCTCAGGTCTCACACCATCCAATACATTTTTATTATCCACCACCACCCTTCCCATTCTTTGATACAATACACAGAAATAATTCCCATGGTCTATGCACGACCCTTGTGAAATGTCTGTAAAGCGTCCATAAATGTCCACAAAAGGTCCATGACTTTGGGCTCCACCTGTCATGATGGTCACTCAGGACAGAAGAGGTGATGTGTAACATGTAGTTACTGGACACCAAAGCCAGGTGAGGTCAGGTCACTGCTGCATCTGAAGCTCATAGCTGGTGTATCTGGTGCAGTTCATTCCCACAGGCTGCAAATTGAAGATGTTGGTCCTGAGGAAGTTGCTGGGCACTAGTTGCTGAAGTCAGTTCTTGTTCCATTATCACTGTACTTTGCTCAGCTTCCTCAAAGTCCTTTCTTCATCGATTTGAACCACTAATGGATAGTAGTCAGAGGGCTGTACCAGGCTAGGAAGTTTACTAGTGATATCCTTAACCTGGGCCCCAGGGAGGCAACAGATTTCCCAAAGACGAGAGTCTGTCTGGCATATTGCACCCTGTGAACACCTTTGGTGTAGATGGACCTTCATCCTTTGTCGTGGTTTGATTGCAGGGAGGCAATCAAAAACCGCGGCAGATGTATTTTCCTTAGCCGTCTTTCCCCTTCCCTCTTTCCCCTCCCCGCCTCCACCTTTTCAGTAAGGACAGGCAATTTTGAGAGGAAAGGAAAAGCAGGACAGAGAGAAGAGAGTTGGAAAATTTGAAAACATTTTACTAATGCTACTAGATAAACATAGAGAAAAAAATGCAGAACTAATATTATAGAACCAGTCTTGCAATTCCCAGCAACTGCTCCGGCAGGATCTTGCTGCCAGCCGGAAGTAGATTCAGTCTGTCACAAGGCCTCAGCTTGCAGGGATGGCAGAGACGAAGATGGAGTGAAGTGAAGCAGTAGAAGACCAGGCAGAAAGGAAGCAAGTCCTTCTGGTCTCCACATTTTATATCCAGGATGTCGTGAATGGGATAGGATACTCCAATTGGTCAATTCGTGGTCACCTGACTCAGACCACTTCCTCTTGCTGCCCCCCACAACGACCCAGGACATTCCACCACTTATAACATACAATTCAGGACATATTTAAACCTCAATACAATCTAATTAATACAATCTATCAATACGATCTAATTAATTACAACAACTATATACAAATATACGCAGGTGTAACTCATCATTCTCTTAGTCCATGGACCATCCTTTGGAAAAGCTCATTTAAGTTCACTTATCACACATCTAGTACATCTCATGACCACTGTTTGTGGGTTAAAGACATCAACTTCGAGGGAGTTGTCAGGAGTCACTCGAAGAAGCTAGCTCTGGTTCCATCACCACTGTCTTGATCTGGAAGACACTTACTAGACACTGTTAGTACGGCAATTAACATTATGCAGTTCAGTCTTGACTATTTTCACCTAAAATCAAATCCCCTTGAGGTACACATCGAACTTCTCCATCTTTAAGCATCACCCACCAGGTGCTACCAGGTCCTTGGGCAAAAAAAATCCCACGAAAGGGCTTGCCTTTGCCTGAGGTAGGAGTGACCCAAGCTGCCTTTCCTAACATAATTTTTGTGGGTACTACAGGGACTTTATCTCCTTCTATGGTACACAGAATTTCTGATTGTGCAGGCGCGGCTCAATTGGTTGATCCTCTAGTGTTGACCAACTAAGTGTCTTTTGCTAAATGTGAATCCCAGTTTTTAAAGGTTCCACCACTCAGTGCTTTTAGTGTAGTTTTTAACAAACCATTGTACCTTTCAACTTTCCCAGAAGTTGGTGCATGATATGGAATGTGATATACCCACTCAACACCATGTTCTTTGGCACAGCTGTCTGTAAGACTGTTTTTGAAATGAGTACCGTTGTCTGATTCAATTCTTTCTGGCGTACCATGTCACCAGAGGACTTGCTTTTCAAGGCCCAAGATCGTATTTTGGGCTGTAGCATGGGGTACAGCATATGTTTCCAACAATCTGGTGGTTGCTTCTACCATTTTAAGTACTTAAAACTTATGAGTCTTAAAGTACTTAAACTGATGAGTCTGTGGAAGTGTAAT
>VWYH01002242.1:0-11099 GCA_013399365.1 Pampusana beccarii
CACTCTTCCCCGAACCTGTAGTGTTACACGAGGTTGTTGTAACCCAAGTGCAGTATCTGGCACTTGGCCTTGTTGAAACTCATACAATTGGCCTCAACCCATTGATCCAGCCGGTCCAGATACCTCTGTAGAGCCTTACTACCCTCCAGCAGATCAACACTCCCACTCAACTTGGTGTCATCTGCAAACTTACTAAGGGTGCACTTAATCTCCTCATCCAGATCATTGATAAAGAGATTAAACAGAACTGGCCCAAATACTGAGCCCTGGGGAGCACCACTCATGACCGGCTGCCAACTGGATTTGATTCTGTTCACCACAACTCTTCTCGTCCGGTCAGCCAGCCAGTTCTTTATCCANATGATCACTTGGTTGTCTTGTATGTGCCTCGTGATGTCACTCAGGATGATCTGTTCCATGACCTTCCCCAGCACCCAGGTCAAACTGACAGACCTGTAATTACCTGGATCCTCTTTCTGGCCCTTCTTATAGATGGATGTCACATTTGCTAACCTCCAGTCAACTGGAGCTTCACTGGTTAGCCAGGACTGCAGACAAATTATAGAAAATGGCTTAGTGAGGACCTCCACCAGCTCCCTCAGTACCCTTGGGTGGATCCCACGTGGCTGCATAGACTCGTGCATGTCTACGTGGTGTATCAGGTCACTGACTATTTCCCTTTGGATTATTTGGGCTACATTTTGCTCCCCATCCATGTCTTCTGGCTCAGAGGGTGTGTACCTGAAGCACAACTGGTCTGACTATTAAAGACTGAGTTAAAGAACGTTTAGTACCTCAGCCTTTCACTCATTCTGTCACCATTTCTGACCCCATCCACCAGAAGGTGGAAATTGTCCTTAGCCCTCCTTTTGTTGCTGGTATAGAAGCATTTTTTGTTCCTTTAACAGCAGTAGCCAGGTTTAGCTCTAGCTGGGCTTTAGCCCTTCCCATTTTCTCCCTGCGCAACTTCACAGCACCCTTATAGTCCTCTTGAGTAGCCTGTCCCTTCTTCCAAAGGTTATAAATTCTCCTGTTAATCCTGATTTCCAGCTGCAGCTCTGTTCAGCCAGGCTGGTCTTCTTCCCTGCTGGCTGACCTTTCAGCACGTGGGGACTGCCTGCTCCTGCACTCCTAAGATTTCTTTCTTGAAGAGTGACCAGCCTTCCTGGACTCCTTTGCCCATCAGGACTGCCTCCCAAGGGACTCTGCCAACCAGCCTCCTAAAGAGATCAAAGTCTGCCCTTTGGAAACCTAAGGTAGCAGTTCTGCTGACCACCCTCCTTGTTTGTCCAAGAACAGAAAACTCGTTCATTTCATGACTGCTATGCCCAAGGCAACCTCCAACTGACATGTTACCCGTAAGTCCTTCTCCATTCACAAATGACAGATCCAGTGTGGCGCCTTCCGTAGTTGTCTCACTAACCAGCTGTGTCAGGAACTTGTCTTTTGTGCACTCCAGGAACCTCTTAGACTGTTCCCTCTCTGCTGTGTTGTATTTCAAGCAGACATGTGGTAGGTTGAAGTCCCCCACAAGAAAAAGGGCTAGTGATTGTGACACTTCTCCCAGCTGCCTACAGAATATTTCCTCTGCCTCTTCTTCCTGGTTGGTTTGTCTCCCACCATGATATCTGGCTTGTTGGCCTTCCCTTTATTCTTACCCATAAACACTCAACCCTCTCATCATCATCATTAAGCTCTAGACAATCAAAATACTCCCTAACGGACAATGGCTACCCCACCTCTTCTCCTTCCTTGTCTATCCCTTCTGAAGAGTTTATAGCCATCCAATGCAGCACTCCAGTTGTGGGAGTCATCCCACCACGTTTCCATGACAGCAACTATATTGTAGTTTTTCTGCTGCACAACAGCTTCCAGCTCCTCCTCTTTATCGTCCATACTGCATGCATTGGTATACATGCACTTCAGCTGGGTTATTGATCCTGCCGCCTTTTTGCAGTGAGAAGCCCTAATTCTTTTATGACCATTCTCAATTGCTTCCATGGTTTCTAACATACAATTAACCCTTGTGTCTTTGCTACTGTATGGCTCTCCATCCCTACCTCAGCTGAGACAGCAGACCAAAGGGCCTTGCTAGCAATCCATCCCTCAAAGGCTGGCATGTTGCCATTGGGTTTGCCTCTGCTGTGCCTGGTTTTCTCCTCTTCTGCCTCAAAAACGGGTTTAAAGCCCTCTCAATGATCTGTACTAACTCCTGCCCAAGGATTCTCTTCTCCCTTTGATGCATCCCATTTGTCGCCAGCAGGCCAGGTGTCATGTAAACCAACCCACGATCAAAACACTCAAAATTCTGCTGGTGACACCAGTCCTGCAGCCAGGTATTTCACATTTAACAATCAATTATGTAATGGCATTATAATTTTCTGAAATGTAGATGGTGCCTTACACAAATGTAATAGGACTCCCAATGACCACAGATCCAAGAAGCCTCTTGAAAATATAACAATTTCAGCTGGTTTTTTTCCATTTTACTCAGTGCTCTGCAAACATAAACAATTAGACGATGTTACAAAAAGAACTTCCATTCCGCATAGGCTTACATAGATTAAGATTATAGGATGAGTTTCGAAATAGATTCAGAGTACACTGCTGCTGCTGCTAATTTTTAAAACAGCATTTCTTCCAGTGTTTATCTTCCTCACCTCATTCACCTCTCCCCATAAAGCCAGCCCAAGGAATTTTGAGGGGAAGACTTATTTTAGCAAATAAAGGATGAATTAACTGAAATAAGTTAATAGGTATTGTGAAATTTTAATAATCTCTCATTTTCCACATATACAACACACTTCATCTTTCTCCTGTGCCTTTGTTACTCAGCGCGTCTCAAATTAACCTCAACCAGTCCTGTCTGGCATTTGCTCCTCTTCGTTTATAAGTTATTTTCTTTCACATCTAGCAGAGTATTACACAGCCAACAGCTGTCATCAGGTTCATCACATATCAAGAACTCACTGAAATTTATTTTCATCCTGAAAGACCCAGGTGAGTGTGCCTTGCTGTTCAGGCAATATTGAAGGAAAGTCACATAAACGGAAA
Organism: Pampusana beccarii; assembly: GCA_013399365.1. NCBI lineage: Eukaryota > Metazoa > Chordata > Aves > Columbiformes > Columbidae > Pampusana > Pampusana beccarii. The sequence goes on from VWYH01002242.1 coordinate 3,055, forward strand.
GATAGCAAAGAGAAGTGTAGTCTTTCTGTGGTTGGGGGTGAGGGGACGGGCAGTTGTTGTTGTTTTTTGGTTGGTTTGTTTTAGGTTTGGTTTGGTTTGGTTTTGTTGTATTTGTTTGTTGTTGTTGCTGTTTTTTCGATACATCTGATACTGCCAAAACTTTTTGCTTGCATGCATAGCTGCAAATCTCTCCCTGAGCAAATTTCATGATGTAATGCAGATATTTAAGGACGTTACTCCAGCCTATAAAGATTCTGAGCTTATCTGGCTTTATCATAATTATTGTCCGGTAACCTAGCAGCATATTTTTTTAATAACAATCTCACTATCTCGGGAAACACAAAAGTGTTTTCATTTCTTGCTGCCACATGAAACTCATGTAATTCATTTCTTAGTGCTCTGTAAAAGTGATATAATTCATAATTCTTTTTATATCCTATTGGAATCCTTGCTGATAGGAGATATCATCTGTAATGTATCCTGGTTTAGTAAAGTCATCCAGTCCTTAAAGCTTATTTTTTGCATCCTGTACAGGGCAACTAGGCAAGTTCTAGGTCTGTTGGATAATACTGGGATAATACTGTATGCTTCAACTCACTGTCCAAGCCTGCCTACTCAAAAGTGTGGGATTTCTCCACAGAAGTAATTTCAAATCCCTTTGAGATGCAGGTGTCTTTGTGTAACTGTTTAAAACAACCCTTTTCATCCTGGGCAACTGTAATCTTCTCACCTCCACTAATTTTTTGTGGTTGTGTGCCTGTCTAGAAATGCAGCATAATACTTTATGTATGTCTTGAGCCAAACAAGTCAGCAATGCTGCCAAACAAGCAGTCTTACCTTCTCATTGTTCCCACCTCTGCAACATTTTCTTCGTCATGGCAAAAGTGCTTTCCCAGTCACAAAGCAAAGCACCTGGCAAAACTAGCACAAGCAAAAGGTAATGTCAGTTCACAGGCTGATGGGGTTCACTGACTGCACGAACACCTGTGCTAGGATTAACAAAGGGCTGATAGCAGCAGTGAACCACTTTGTTTTGGCAATGCTAGTTTATGCTAATTAAGCCATCTACTTCAGCTTCAATTAGTTTATTTCTGGAGTTACAAGTGACTCTTCAGTCAAACTTTGCACATCTATCAAGAAATCCAACCAAGACTTCGATGCTGCAGGCTTATCAGAGCTTTGTCCTGTTGCTCAGTAAAAGGGATTCTGTAGTTCTTGAAAAACTGTGGAGAAAAGTACGTAGTTTTATGTAGTTGTTCCTTTTATTAAAAGGAGGACCGGACAGCCCTCTTGACTGACACCACTGATTTGTGTTGTTATCTCTTTATTTCTTAATGGAAAATGTTGGTTCTTGTATCCAAGCATCTTTCTTTCACGTTCTATTATAATTAGATGTACTCCTCATTTTTATAGCTCGCAGAATTTTATTTGCAAAACAGATTTTTTACTATACTTGCAAGTACTTTCTATTTCCAAATTCATGTCCATCTTTCCCATACATTATATTTTTATATAAATACTTAAGTCTTACAGCAGACTTCACTCAATTTGTAAGATTTAATCCTCTTCAGCATTTCAGAAAGACAGTTTTCAATTCATTCTGCCCATATGCATTTCTGCTTTCAGAAAACCTTTTCCTTCAAAAGTCTTAAGGGTTTTATAATATCAAGTAATTTAAGTATTGTAAGAGAGGTTAACAGCTACCTTCTTTCTGATGCTATTGCTACTCATGTCTGCTTATACCCTTTCACTGGGAATCGTGAGCAGCTAGCACCCCTGAGTACATGGAAGCTTGTGTCCACTGTAGCATATCACATATGAGGGCACCTTAGACATGTCCAGGTTTGACAATCCATATTGTTTCTTCCAACAGCCATATATTCTCTACACTGTGGCTTCGGCATTTAGCTCTAAGATTTACAGCAACAGACATAGGCTCTCTGTTTCACCAGCTAGAGCTGGTTCTCAATATACTGTCAGAAAACTTGTCTCTCTTTCCTCTGTCTCTTAGTGGAAGTGATGTTGGCTCATCTATATATTTAGCTGAAACAAATAGCTTCTAACTTCCTGTGTGAGACCTCTGCAAGATACCACACTGCATTGTCCTTGCTGCATCTTTACAGCTTAGCTGTGAATGTTGAACAGACTGAAAACTTTCTGTTACTTGATCTTCTGGAAAACAGATTTTATAGTTGAGACCACTGGATTGTGGCAGGTGATTTGACATAAATTGCCTATTCAGTCTGGACTTAGAGTAGTGTGCTCTAATCTCCTTGGACTGTCTTGAATAGTCTGCTGTATAACATGGTTGCCAGGATCCTCTCTCTTGAATAGTATTGCATTTGGGATGCATAAGTGACATTCAAGAAAACAAATTAAATCCAGGCTCCTCACAGACCAGAGACTTGCTCTAGACTGGCCAATCCCTCTGGCAGTGAAAAAGTTGACAAAGTGGACTCTGGTGGTTTATCAATGAGGGCCCTTCTGCTATTTCCTTGGTTTCCTTGATGTCAGCTACTTACCACAGACACCCTGTCACAAAAGCACAGGGCTTTGGACTGTCAGAAGTTCAAGTTCAGCTCCTTGCTGAATATCTCATACAGTTTATCATGGAATTGGTGGGCAAGTTGAGTTCTTGTCTTCTTTGAAGAAACAATACAGCCTTGAGTTTCCTGAATTTGATACTTGTCATTTTACGTGAGGATGCCCAGCTTCAACCCAGTATCTTCATATTGTTGCCTAGGAGCTTTCCCAGCAGTCAGAGACCTACATCTAGGAACAGTCCAGACAAACACTAATCACACGTCAGGTGTCATAGCTTGTACTACTCTGTGCCAGCACTATAGCTCCTTACAGATTAGGTTAAAAATAACTGCTTTGTGTACTGCTAGGCACAGCCTTTTACAGAGCCTTCTGGAATATGTGTCCTGCAGATGTGGAGAACTGGTAAGAACATGAGGACTTGGACCTCTAGCACCCCACAGGGCCTGCAGAGTTACTCTTGGAAAACTCTATTAGGCAAGGAGTCAGATTTGCTGAGGACCACATGAATCATGAGCAGAGCAACAGAAAACAAGAAGGTGTTAGCTTCTTGTCCCTGTCCGGATTTCTCCAGCCAAGGGCTCATTTAATTCCCCTCAGAATAGTATACTTAGAACCTTCTTCCACTGCACTGCCAGCTTCTGCTCTGATGGTACAAGTATCAACAAATGTCCTAGCAACTAAAACTCTGAAGGTTGTCTAGAGTGTACTGATTGCACTAGAGTGTAACTGAATTGATGTCTGAAAATCCTAGTCTAAAATCTGAGTACAGGCATCTTCAGCAGGATTTCTGTAGAAGTATGATAGAATTATTTTTTTTAGTAATATCTTGCCTGAAATTAAGCATAGTGCCTTACTGCAGAAGGGGAAGTGGAAGGGGGAAATGAAATGTCTTGTATACAGCACATGCAGAATGATGAAAAACGTATAAACGTAACAATAAATGACAAAAAGTACAATTACCTAACAGATACCTTCATTAATCTCTAATATTGGTGAACTAGTTCCAAATACAGAAAAACGAGTAAGTTATGGGAAAAGATCTACCACGCAAACAGGCTTAGAATGCCAAGAAGTTTCCTGTGTTCCCTTAGTAAACTGTGTTTTCTTGGAGAATGACAATAAAGACTGTCTCTTGTAACCATTTTTATAAGCTCTCAAATAACTTACAGTATACTTTTTAAAAGTAGATTGCCTTTTTACAGTGTGACTTCCGAGCAAAGAAAAATTACTGGCTTTTTGATACCACAGGAATTCACCAAAGAGACAATCCTGCCAAAGTAGGTTGTCATTTTATGAGCTTCTTCTCTCCCCAACATAAATGTCATTCTTTGAAAGAAACAGTGACATAATATAAAGCATATTTTAATCACACCATCTAATGACAAGGAAGAGTAAATCACTTTAAAACCACATGCAAAGTGTCTTTGCTACTGTGTGACAAAAAAGAATAATTAGCAATAAAATAGGATAGTGCCATTTTGACAGACTAATGGAGTACATGGGACTTGTGGAACGCTTCTCCCATTGGAATGCATAACAAATGCAGAATCTTTCAAAGTTGTTACAGGGAAATGCAATTATAATTTGGTTAGTTATTTAAATTTGTCATATAACAACTTTGAAACTGCCTTTGTACCCAGTTCATATGTATTATTTGAAAGAGATCTCTTTTGTACTTGTACAAGTCTGAGAGATCCATAAGTGCACAGGTTCCTGTTCAGTTCTGCCAATTCACATCAATAACTGCTTAAAGTGACTAAAGCTTCAGAACTGAAAATGGCTGGGTACATCTCAGGGACATCTACCGAAAAATGACAGCTCTACAGAGACCACAACCACAGTCCAGGCATTAAAGAAATGGTGATGCCCTTTTAAAAGTATGATTTCAAATTCAGTGTTATTAATAAAATGTTCTCTCATACCTCTACTGAGCTCCACTTTCAAAAGACAGCTTGCTCACTACCATTTCTACTATTAGAATAGTGCCATGAAACTTCATTTTCTTAGTGGTTAGAAACCTTGGAATTCACTTCGATTTATTAATAGTTGCTTTTCCTTAAATATGGGAGACCAGTCTTGCTTAGACTGGCCTAGATTGTAGCTTATAAGTGCCTTTTGTTTGTATAGTAATTAGTGTCTACTGCTATAGACTGTGCTTTACCTGATCCATGGCAGGCTAACTATTGTCTTTTTCATGGGTGCAATACACAGTCATCTTATAACCAACTTTTACATCCCTTTTTTTTATAATCTCAGACCAGTGAATCTAAGAATTTTACCAACCATTTTTGCTATTAAATTTGTAAGCAAGTCTGTCAGCACTCTCTGTACTTTTTGTAACATTATCACGCATGGGAATAAACAAGAACAGTCTTGTTAAATCTTGTTAAACAAGAACAATCAAAAATACCAACCAAACAAAAACAACAAGACCAGTCATAATTTAAGAACTTTACTCTTTAATTGTCTATATGCCCCAAACAATATCCTTTAGTTCCCAAATACCATGGTGCTAGTGTAGTTATTTTTGTGTTAACTTCATATTGCATTTCAAAGGCACTCCTGAGGCAGCCTCATTCCTGAGCAACACAATACGCTGAAGATGAGCTTCCTGGAAAGTTTCAGGTTAATTGACAAGGGATTTCATACACACACACACACACACACACACACACACAAAAGGTGAAAAGTTTTTTCGCTTCTCCCAAGGGCTTACTTCAGCAAGTCATCTACACTTACAAGCAGTATCCCATTTTCCTTGTCTATCTTCTTTGGGAAAAAAAAAAGTGCCCTTGTCCAGGCAATTATTTCTGGAAATATTTGCTATAATTTTTTAAAATGTCTTAAAAAAATGTAAGCTATCTATTGAGTTTAGAGTATTCGCTGCTTCTGTTGACAAGATGTGTCTTCTTGTCCAATGACAAGAAATCTACAAGGATCATCAACAGAATTTATAAACACATAAGTGAATTTTTAAACACAGAAGTGATGTTGAACAAATTCCTTAACTCCAAAATACAAGAGTGCTACAGAGCAACAAACAACAAACTGCAGTTACACTATAGAGACAAATCAGACTGACTGCATTTAAAGACATGCACAGAAACATAAGTGAGAAATATTAGTCATGTTTTAGAAGGGTGAAAGACAGTACTTCTAATTAATGCAAAGCTCTTTTCAGAATACAGGTAGGTTGACCTTTCTCACAACTTTATCACCTATACATCAATTTTATATTACAGTTTTCTTGCTTAATGTTACATACTAGGTATTTTTCCTGGAAATGTCTTTAGAAGAATTAAAGAAGGTCTGTGAGAAATCTGAAACGGAATTGATTTAGGAATTTGTAGCTGAAGAATCTGTGAACACCTTCAATTTAGATCCTCTGCTTGGAGGCTCCCACAGGTTTTATTGCATAGGCCATCTCCTTTTCAGATGGGTAATCCAGCATGGCCCACATCATACCAAATATCACTAAGTGCATTTAGACATAGATTTCCCCTGATCTGTGGAATGGAGCATGTCCTACAAATATTGTTAAATATTATTTTTAGAGGTTAATAGCTTGAAAATGTTGTGGGTTTTTTTTCTCTCTTAGAACACCCAAAATATTTATTTTCAATCATATCCTGATTCCTGATGGGGATAGACATGTATCAATTCTCAGCCCTGCTCAGCTGGGACATGACAAATCACACATCAACGAATGATGCATGGTAACACTGTTTGCACTAGTAGCTGCACGAAAGGGGAAAAACAGGACAAAGAAAACAAAAAGGTAATATAACACCATATAAGAACAGGGGATGAGAAGAATTATGGACAGAAGACTAAAATAACTGTTTCAGAATACTCCACTTGAAGAGAAGGTTCTTCAGCAGTAGTTTGTGGTTCCCTCAAACATTTTGCTTTGCTGTTTTGGAGGAAACCAGTTAGCTTGGAACTTCTCAGTAGTTATTGATTTCTGTGCAACAGCTGTGGCTCCAAAGGGCTGTGTTTGGCAAGCTGCAAATACAAACAGTAAATACTTTAAAAATGGGAGGTGACCGTTACTTAAAGACTTTACGTTTTCATTTACTCCCAAATGAATGATTCACCATGATAGTTTCAAGCCACCCCAACATGTGCAATAGTCAGATATTTCATGTAGTTCTCAGGGGTACAAAGGCAAAAAGCAATCTTATTCTGACAGTTTATTGCTGTAATCCTAGTAATTAACTCCTCCTTATCAGGTATAGACCCCAAGCACAAATGTAAACTGACATTCCCTTATGTGATGTAGATAACATAATTCCATATAAATAGCACAATTTAGGATACACAACTCAGCCTAACATGAATAAAATAAGCAAATTTAATGTCTCAAACACTCTCAAGCTTTAGAAGTCTGTTTCTCTTCAATGTGTCAAATGGTCCCACTCCTAAGTATACCCCTATCATACACCTAAGCAGATCCTACAGAAACAAGCAAACAAACAAGTCTAAGCAAGCAGAGCACAGAAGTTTGTTATCACAGAGTTTGGTTATCATTCCAACTGTAGACGGTCAAAATTATGCAGTGAATCTCAAGGTGGACTCTTTTTCAGAATCAGGGAGAAGGAGATTACTATAATTTGATCACATCTAATTTTTGCAACCTATTTCTCACTGCTGGTGTAGGTCTGCTGCTGTTTATGAAATGTCCAATATTTGCCTCTTTATGAGTGAAGATGAAAGAGATATTACTGAGGTGATGTCTGAGAAGTGGAATGGAGACTAGGTGTTCTGCACCCACAGAAGAGCACTCAGAAAAACAGCCTGCTGTTGTTCAAATTAGTAGGATTTAGCTTGGGACTATAATTGGTAATTAGACAATTATAATGAAGGGATGAATATTGAAAGGGTGTTGTTCTGTGACCAGAATAAACCAAAACAAGGAAATAATAGGAGGGACTTGTGGGCCCCCATAGTCCTGGGTTGGTGAACCACGGCTGTGAGAACTATAAACTCCCAATCAAGCCAGAACTTGCACGAGATTTGCTACTCCAGATAGATCCCTACAAGTCAGTGAGGTCTGATGGGATTCATTCAAGGATGCTTAAAGAGCTGGCTGACATCATGGTGAGACCTCTCCCTGTGATTTTTCAACACTCTCAGGAATCGGGAGAGGTCCCAGATGACTGGAAGCTGGCAAATGTTGTCCCAATCTACAAGAAGGGCAACAGGGATGACTCTGGACACTACAGGCCTGTCAGCCTCACTTCTGTGCCTGGCAAAATCATGGAGAAGATTTTTCTGGGAGTTATTGAAAAACTTCTGAATGACAACACAGTCATTCATCCCAGCCAGCACAGGTTCATGAGGGGAAGGTCTTGCCTGACCAACTTAATTTAGTTCTATGACAAGGTTACCCATCTAGTTGACCAAGGGAAACCTGTCAACGTGATCTTTTTGGATTTCAGTAAAGCCTTTGATGCTGTCTCTTACAGTATCCTCCTGGACAAGGTGTCCAGCACACAGCT
>VWYH01002242.1:11836-64165 GCA_013399365.1 Pampusana beccarii
TGGACACTGGAACAGGCTCCCCAGGGAGGTGTCACGGCCCCAAGCCTGACAGTGTTCAAGAAGAGACTGGACAGCATCCTCAGACACATGGTGTGAACTGTGGGGTTGTCCTGTGCAGGGACAGGAGTTGGACTCGACCTTTGTGGGCCCCTTCCAACTCAGGACATTCTGTGATTCTATGATTCTATGATAATAAGTGGTACTGACTTTGCAAATACGCTTGCATAAATAAGGCATGTTGGGTAGCAGTGACAGAAAAGAAAAACTGATTAATTTGGGGTCTCCTTTTGCTTGATTGCGTATTTATCTTTAATATTTATGTTGTAAACACACCCAAAAGTCCTGTCTTTCCAGTGCTTCATTTTACAACATGGTGTTTAGCGAATTTTATGTTTTATCTGCTGCTACATGGTGAATCAACTTACTTACTAAATACAAAAGCTAGTAAGATAAGCATATATAATTCTTCAGCAACCAATCATAAAGTGTATGTTTTATTTTTTTCTGACAGCTTGCCTACTGATATGTAGAACGGCTCAGATTAAACGGTGTCTCTCCTCTACAGCAAAAAGGATAAATGCAAAGCATTTCAGCCAATCCCCTAAAGAACACTGCGTTTCCCCTCAAAATCATAATACTTCATCATTCCAATTATTTTCCAGAAGAATAACTGATATTGAGAAGTTATAGTATTCTTTTCATAGCTAAGACTGACACCAGATTACTCTTCTGCCACTTTGGTTTAGTACTATTGTAACGTGCACTAGTACCTTTCCTCTGCCCAGAAATTACAAGATGTACACTGAATATGGAGTAGGCTCTCTCTTTGAACTCTGAAACAGAGTTGTCACACTTTTTTAATGCAAAACATCAGAAAATGATATGACTAAAACATTTTTATTTTCTTTCACATTTCTTTGACCCTAGATCAAAGATAACTTTTTACTGGTTTACTGGTTTACTTCCTGTAAGTTTCGTTTCTTTGTAAATGCATGTTGCAGCTACATTAAAAAAAAAAAAATCTACGAACAAATCTTGCTGTTCAAAAGTTATTGAATCAGCTCCGCTTCTATTGCTATCAGCAATTATTTTGCCATTGATTTTACAGTATATATAATTACATTATGTGTGATTACATAGACATGGTACCTTCTCTTTAAATCTCTTCAACAATTTTCACTTAAGGCAGATTACATGACCTTTGCAGCCATAATCAGGAGCTTCAACACTGAAATGTACCTAATCTTGTCTGATTAAAAATCTAATGCTTTGTTCTGGTGATAGGATTTATTATGTTCAAGATTTCAGCACATGAGTGTCTCATGATAATTTCTTCTTTCAGTTCTCAGGGTGATGATCTTTTTACTGCCTGCCTCACTAAATAAAAGAAATGCCTGTTAACTGCCTTCTAAAATTCAATGCAGCTGATACATAGAATGATTTTATTCTTGATAATTATTTCCTTCACTGAATTACAGGCTCAGCTACAGAATCTTCAGAAACATCGTAACTTGCTAATTTGTATTTAAGATTTTTATAATTATAAATATAAACAGAAAGGTAACGCATTTCTCAACCCTATTTCAAAGGACTAAGGTATTTAGAATATACTAATTTTGCCTATAAAGAATTTTGAATGTCATCTTCTTAGCTTATGCAATGTAGTGAACACAGCGCAATAAGTAGTAAGATTTATAATAAAATTATATCAAGTTAAAACTTCCTATCTTACTTGTCTTAGAAGAACTTCTAAAAGAAACCTCCTACCACATTAGAAGAGCTCTCACTCAAAATACGTAATGATCTACAAAATTCTACTTGAATAAATATCCAGTTAAGAGTATGCAAGTCTACAGTGGAGTTAAACACCGCGCCACATTAATAATCAACGAGGATACTGGTATCCTAAATGTGCTCTTGGGACCCCTAACTTAGAAAATTGAAGTTCATGGAGTTTCAGTCATTCTAGTTAGAATGAACAGGATCAGAAGCTGTCACAGAGTTTTAGCTCAAAGACACTGGTCTGTCCCGATATTTAGCTGAAGTTCATTAAGTCCTTTGAAATTTTTGACAGAAGTGTGTTATCAGTGGGAAAGCTGGGTAATCAGGGAATACACCTAAACTTCCAAATCGAAAACTGACTTTTTAATTTTAGTGAGGCAAAACCAAATTTATATGAAGATAAACATGATTATTACTTTTCTTGTTCAGGAACAATTTTTGCTTTTCCCGGCCCCTAACTGAAAGTGCTTCTCATGTGCATTAGTCTTAATTAACTCAGTCTCCCCTGTTATCCTGCTGTAACTGTAAGAATGGAGACCATTATGGTTGCATGCAGTGTTTCCCAGTGTGAGAGGGTAGGAAGGAATGGGACTGATCTCCAACAAAACCAGTAAGCAGTAACTCTACAGGAAACTTCAAACTGCTATGTAGAGGTGAAGTGTTGCAGGTGATGTTACTTCACCTTTACTTTTGAGTCTTTACCCAAATAAGTGATTAACAGAAGAAAGGGATTCTCCTTTTAGTTTGTATTTGAAAAAACATGTTTTCTTGAATAAAATACTATTGTCTTTAAAAATAAAATGGTCATTTCTCTTTTCAGAAGGAGGACCTGAAGAAATCCATTTCTCAGAAAAAGACAGAAAAAAACCTAATCCTTTCCAACAACAAAACCAATCAAAATTTCTTTGCAGTAAACTCCTTCTAAAATATAATAAAACTACAGTAAAATTACATTATTGATAGAGAGAAACAGAAGAGACAAAGGAAATATCAGAGCTTCATTAGCCAAGGCTCTTGCATCAGACAGTATCAGAGCTGGCAGTTGATGTCATATATATATATGACTTTATTTATTTTTTAAAAAAAAACACAACACACAAAAAACCCTCATTTTTTTGAACATATGATGTAATCTTTCTATGTGTCCAAGCACTGAATTTTGATTTGTAATACAATAGGGTCTTCACCCACTCCCTGCTGATTTTTAATATTCATCGTATGTATGATACTATGAAACAATAAGGAAAGGCCAAAGACAAATAGAAGACTTTAAGGTGAGTTCCAAAAATCTAGTTTCCTGGGGGACAAAGCGCTGTCACTAGTGACATCTCCTTTCTCACAGGTGCAAGAATCACTGAGAAGATCAGAGTAAGATCAGAGCAGCTGAGGGAATAAAAATAAGAGATGGGTACAAGAACTGGACTGAGGGAGGGGTTTGTTATATAGATTCAAAAAATTCATACTCTACAAAAATACAAGAGGATTAAATAGACTAATATACTCTCCCCAAGTAGCTAAACAGTTTGTTTCCCAAAATTTAGGAAGGTTTTTTTTAAGCATTGCTTTAAAGGAAGAACTGTAAGGTTGACAGTAGAAAATAGTCACAAAATTAATGAAGACTGCAGCAGAAGTGAAGGAAATATGAATCCAAAGATTTAAGTTTTAGACCAGAGGATAGATAAATAAATAAATGGACACAATGGAGATGCTGAATGACAAAACTTTTGAGGAACTTGATGTTTCAAAAGTATCATTAATGTATGGTCACAGAGGAGGGAAACTAGGCATATGAGAGATCAGAACCTTAATTTCTGAAGTACTTATTAGCAAACACCATAAAATAGCAACCAGAAAAGGCAATAGGAATTAAACAAAGATAAGCTGTACTTAATGGTTATGTACAAAGGCACATACTTAGATCTCTCTTCTGAAATATGGAAGTATCAAGTGAATCACCCATTACTGCAAGCAAAAATTTACATACTTTTATAAATTAGTGGGAATTTAAAAGATATGTTTTCACTCTTAGTTTTTTAGCTTTGTCACAAGATTACATGAGAAGTTACATTAGGTCAAGTTGGCCAGCCTTTGAATTGAAGACTATCAGGAATACCTGCTGCAGATATTTGCATTTCCTTTAACATTGCTGTTTCATTTGCACTCTATTATTAAGAAGAGAATGACACCTTCTTTTTGTGATTTCATCAGATTGTATCCTGAGTAGTAAAATCACTTCTACCAAAATTCTTCCTGCAGTTTTTGATGTGTGCTACAATCTTCATTCCCATATTAAAGATACCTAAGCAGCATGACTTCCGTTTTGTTACACTATCTCATTTCACCCCAAAGGTGACCACATTCATGGCCACTGAACTTGCTCCTGTCTATTCACAAAAAGAAAAGTATTTTCTAGTTTAGAGGTGTTAAATAGAAGTTGTGTATTATTCTAAATGCACCTCTCGGCTGCCATAGACTGACAGATTTGATGGCTGGGAGGAGAATCACAGATTAAATTGTTATTATAATAATGCATGGAATGCTCCTGCAATCAAGGCTGGGTTGACTTTCTATTTTAAAGTCCAAAATGCAGTCTGTAATATTCCAACACTCTAAAACAGCTTAGGGCTTTGTGAATAATACGCTATTAGTAAAGATGAATATTTATTTTTTCTTTTCTAAAAAGAGTGTATAGATTTTTGCTTCTTCCTTCTGAGTTGAAAATAATCTTCTCCTGTTTTGAATTTAGATCTAAGAACTAACATTTTCAAGCAGCTAATAGATGGAGCCATTGCACTGTGGCTAAAAAAATCATAGTATTTGTATATTTGGAAAAAAACATTATTGAGCATAAATAGTAATTACTTTGCATAACCTCATTTGTCATGACATTAATTCCATTATTTGTCTTCAAGGGATTTTGTTTCCCATACCACAATCCCAAGGATGTCAGTGCAGGTGTACTGGGATGACACTAAAGAAACAGAAGGAAAATATGCCACCTTCGTTTCCATAGTACCTTTCCTGCCAAAATCATTTCAAGGCACTGTAAAAAAATACAGACATCAAACCCAGAAACCTGTTTTCTACATTAAAATACAGTATTCTAAATGGTTGTCCTTTGGCTTAATATATATCGGCGGAATTTATATTTCAAATTTGATGTAGTAATGAAAGTAGTGAAATTTTACAGTGAAAATTAATTCATCGTTCATGAGTTACAAATTTGTGAATACATGCCTACGGAACACAAAGAATTTGGGACCTGAAATAATTTCCTCCTCTCTGCTCACAGTCTTCCAGTCTCCTCTGCTCTAGTGACTGTCACATTTTTTCTCAAAGTAGCCAGAATTATTGCGAAGATGAACAGGAAAACGTTGGAATAATACTTTCAAACAAAGCACAACATCAATTAAGTAGTATTAAATCAGTTTTAAGAGCATTAAAAAAAAAATTAAATACCAAAATTTCTGATTCAGGCATTTTCTAAAGGGCAGTTGTACTTTTTACTTCTGTTACAAGAGACCACAACTTTTCATAAACTACTGTAACAGTTGCTTACATCAGACAGTAATAATTCCTTCAAATAATAAATTTTTAGATAACGAAACAAGTACTGTCTGTGTTAACAAGTAGTTGAGGGCAAGAGGAGTCAATTTGTGCAGTGGTGCTGAGGACCAAAATCCTTTCTGTCTGTGTTGCAGGCCTCAGTCCCATGAGCTGAATGGTGGCTAGACTGCATTGGGTGCACTGGCATGCACACTCCGGTTCAGTGTCCTCTGAGACTGTCTTACTGACAGAATTAGGTTTTAAGTCAGGCCGCCCGTCATCCCTGAATGATTCATCAAGTAAATGCATCAAATACTCAGAGCAAAACTATACCACAGAATCACAGAATCACAGAATGTCAGGGATTGGAAGGGACTTCAAAAGATCATCTAGTCCAATCCCCCTGCCGAAGCAGGACACCTAGACGAGGTTACACAGGAAGGCATCCAGGCAGGTTTTGAATATCTCCAGAGGAGGAGACTCCACAACCTCCCTGGGCAGCCTGTTCCAGTGTTCCGTCACCCTCACTGAGAAGAAGTTTCTTCTCAAATTTAAGCGGAACCTCTTGTGTTCCAGCTTGAACCCATTACCCCTTGTCCTATCATTGTTTGCCACCGAGAAGAGCCTGGCTCCATCCTCGTGACACTCACCCTTTACATATTTATAAACACTAATAAGGTCACCCCTCAGTCTCCTCTTCTCCAAACTAAAGAGACCCAGCTCCCTCAGCCTTTCCTCGTAAGGGAGATGCTCCACTCCCTTAATCATCTTAGTTGCCCTACGCTGGACTCTCTCCAGCAGTTCCCTGTCCTTCTTGAACTGAGGGGCCCAGAACTGGACACAATATTCCAGATGTGGTCTCACCAGGGCAGAGTAGAGGGGAAGGAGGACCTCTCTCGATCTACTAACCACCCCCCTTCTAATACACCCCAGGATGCCATTGGCCTTCTTGGCCGCATGAGCACAGTGCTGGCTCATGGTCATCCTGCTGTCCACCAGGACCCCCAGGTCCCTTTCCCCTACACTGCTTTCTAACAGGTCATTCCCCAACCTATACTGGAACCTGGGGTTGTTCCTGCCCAGATGCAGGACCCTACACTTTCCCTTGTTATATTTCATCAAATTGTTCCCTGCCCAACTCTCCAGCCTGTCCAGGTCTCTCTGGATGGCAGCACAGCCCTCTGGCGTGTCAGCCACTCCTCCCAGTTTAGTGTCATCAGCAAACTTGCTGATAGTACACTCAATTCCCTCATCTAAATCGTTAATGAATATATTGAATAATATTGGCCCCAATACCGATCCTTGAGGCACTCCACTAGTTACCGGCCTCCAACTGGACCCTGCCCCATTGACTACGACTCTCTGGCTTCTTTCCTTCAGCCAGTTCCCAGTCCACCTCACTACCCAATCGTCCAGTCCACACTTCCTCAGCTTAGCCATCAGGATGCTGTGGGAGACCGTGTCAAATGCTTTGCTGAAGTCAAGGTAGACCACATCCACCGCTCTGCCATCATCCATCCACCTCGTTATTTCCTCATAAAAGGCTATGAGGTTGGTCAAGCATGACTTCCCCTTGGTGAAGCCATGTTGACTGCCCCTAATAACCCTCTTATCCTTGATATGCCTTGAGATGGCACCAAGGATAAGGTGTTCCATCAGTTTCCCAGGGATTGAGGTGAGGCTGACCGGTCTATAGTTACCCAGGTCCTCCTTCTTACCCTTTTTGAAGACTGGAGTGACATTTGCTTTCCTCCAGTCCTCAGGCACCTCTCCCGTTTCCCAAGACTTGGCAAAGATGATGGAAAGTGGTCCAGCAATGACTTCAGCCAGCTCCCTCAGCACCCTCGGGTGCATCCCATCTGGACCCATGGATTTATGGATGTCCAGGTTGCTTAATTGGTTTCTAACCCATTCCTCATCAACTAAGGCAATCTCCTCCATTGACTTGACTTCCACTGGGGTCTCAGCAGAACAGGACTCCTCAGGGCTTCCTCCGGCAGAGTAGACAGAGGCAAAGAAGGCATTCAGTAGTTCTGCCTTCTCTGTATCTTCTGTCACCAGGGCACCCACCCCGTTCATCAGTGGGCCTACATTGCCTCTGGTGTTAGTTTTATCTGCCATGTATTTAAAGAAGCTCTTCCTGTTGTCCTTGACCCCTCTTGCCAGGCTTAACTCTAAGGAGGCCTTAGCTTTCCTCGTTGCCTCCCTACATCCTCTGACAATGGCCTTGTACTCTTCCCAAGTGGTCATGCCCTCCTTCCACAATCTTTAAACTCTCCTCTTCCACTTGAGCTTAGCCAGCAGTTCTCTGTTTAGCCACACAGGTCTCCTGGCTCCCTTTCTTGACTTCCTGAGTGTCGGGATGCTCTGATCTTGGGCTTGGTAGAAGCAAGCACACAACCATAACACATGCCTTAACTAAAACGCGGAAGACACTGAAATGTGTATTTGGAACAGAATCCACCCAATAGAAACAAGAAAAGAAAGCAGACTGACCAGTGGGAGCTACTTCCAACATATACGCAGGAAAATCATTCATCATCATAATTTGTTTTAAAATCTACAATCCCTGATTACTTTGGACAATTTCAGCTTTGCCTATATCTTTAAACCATCACAGCTATCACACCACTCTTACAATATCTGAAATGTAGCTCGTGAATAATAAAGTCAATATAATAACAAAGCAGAAACTATAAAAGCCAATCAATTTATCGAAAGTCATTTCTGACAGCAAACTCCTTGCTGTTTTCAACTTGAGAAAGACTTGTATCATCTATGAGTTACTGTAGTCACTGGAAAAAACAAAACAATTAAAAGTTAAAAGACAATAAAATTTATTATTCACTAACGTGCATAGTGTTAACGGCCAAAGAGCTTCTTGACTGCAGCGCCATACCTTAAATTTAATTTAATATAGTTTAATATTTTAAGTGTAGTGCCACAATCAAGACCAGCCTCAAGAAAGCCACCGCAGTGGCTAGAGATCAAGCCTACAAGTGATGCTCTGCATAATGTGGCTCCAACAGAAAGAAATTATTCCATAATAGGTATAATCTGCAGCATTTAAAATCAAAAGAGCAGATCACATCAGTCCTTTTTGATAAAGAATTTTTGCTTCACCTTCCTTATACTACTGTTGATCTACAGGAAATACTTTCAATACAAATCCCATTAGCTCCAGAATACAATGAATTATTACAAAAAAACATGTTTATCATCAATGTCTTATTAGAGAGACTAAATCTGTTTATATTCTTTCTTGCAAACTTACATTCCAGCTGGAACATAAAAATGCAAGGTCTTCTGCTTTTAAAATCTCAATGCAAATCTCTACCTGCATTAACAGAGGACAATCATCCAGATAAAAAATACGTTTATTTACCCTGACACTACTCTGCACCTTCTTCTTACAGCTGATTTCATTCTCTAGAGTAGTTATAAAATCTAAGAATCATAAAGAATGTGAAGGAAACATATTTAGTCCATTTTCTTGCCCAAAGACAAGATCTAAACTATTCACAGCACCTGTCCTTAAACCTTCAGCAAGATTCTACAGTCTGTCCAGGCCATCTATGTCAGCAGACGAGTAGAAAATATCGGCCTTTTTTTTTTCCCCTAATACTTAACTTTTCCCCTAATACTTCCTTCTTACAAACTGAGCTGATCTTTCTTGTCCCACCCAGAGCAAACACTGGTGTTCTCCTTGCCATTTTCAGATACGCTTGCATTTTTGAACACGGTTCCGAGAGCTTCCTCAAGCCTTCCCTTGGATGATCAGCCCAAATTCACTCAAAGTTGATAGGTGGGTCATGTCTTCCAGGAGATTATTCTCGTTTGTCCTTTGTAGCTTTTTTTCCAGTTGTCCAAAACTGTCTTCAAATACAGTGATCTAAGCTGAACAAAATACTCCAGTTTAACTTTATCAGTTCCAAACACAGTGGACATACTACTTCATATATCTTACAGATGATATTTTTATTTAAGCATCTAAATATTGTGCTTGATTATTGGACAGTAGCACAACAGTGCTGATAGATATTCAGGATAGTTACTAATACTCCCTAATATTGCTTTACAAATCTGTCATTCTCCACTTTGCATTTTGCATCTTATTATTCCAACCTCCTTCACTTCGAAATATTTCTCATTTATACCTTTTTTTTTCCCCCCCTAAGTATCTGCTGGCATTTCAGAGCTCTTTTTTCCATTAGAATCCTTTTCTAGGGGATTTTGTTTACTAATGGTATTTTTATTCTCTGCCTAGGAATCATGACTTCTATAATCTTGTTGCTACAACCATCAACACTGCTTTTCACCTTCAAATTCTCAAACAACTCTATACCCATGATTTCCACGTCAGATGCACTTCACCCTGTTTTCCCTCTTAACTGTCACAATAAAAAATTCGGCCAATGTATTCCAAGAATTTGTTCATACTTTTCATCCCGCTACATGCTTTACTTCCACCAAAGTTCAGCCTAGTCTGAAATGACTTCATCTACCTCTTCACCTTGGATTGATGTTATATATTTGACTAACCATGAAAGCACCTTTGTTATTTTTCTCTTTCATCATCACTATGGACTTTAAACAGGTTCATCTCCTGACAGATTCTGCCTCTCAGAGCAAGCATGTATGCCTTAATGTATCTTATTCCTCTTTTTCTATCTGTCCTTAATGACGTTTAACTTTCTATATCCATATTTCAACCATGAGACTCATCCAATGAAGATACTGTTAGGCCAGAGACCACAATCTTGATTAGGCAATAAGATTTCCAGCTCGTTATTTTGATACTTTTTGCATAAGTATACCATACTATAAGGAATTACTTATTGTGGTGGTTTGCAAATAAAAAAAGAAACTCGGTTCCTATTTGTATTGCATCAAATTTAATTAGCTAGTTTTTAACTGCTTTGTTTTTGTTCTCTCTGTACAAATAATACTTTACTGACTAGGTTTCCAAACAGTCCAAAATACTAGCATGTTTTTTAGACCTGGCAAACTCATAACACTAAAACAAATCATCTACATTTAAGAAATCTGTTAAGTGTAGTGGAACTTCTTTAAAATGACAAAATGTCTGACGCAAATCTCAGATGCAAAAGTTTTCAAGAGCTCAATAATGCTGGGCAGATGTCAAGCTATGGTAATGTCATCATCAACCTATCACAAACTGCCTATCCCAGTAGCAGTATACATTTATATTCCTATGACATTGTTACCTTAGGAAAAAAATACTTCGAAGTTGTTTTATAGACCTGTAATTCTAAAATATATCAGCAAATGGACTGTCTGGTACCATTTCAAAAGTCTTACACTTTCATTTAATTTACCTTAAGATCCCTTACAGCACAACAAGAAAACCCTTTAAGCCCATTGGTTCTTTTTGAGGATTCCTTTAATTACCATTTTAGTAAGATATTTAACTAATATAATTTAGAATGCATCTTTTGTGGAAAGAGCACCTTAATTTGACTGTTATTTTAACGTATTGTTCATTTTAATGTATTTATTTTTATGTCTTGTTCAATGAATCGTTTGTGGACATTCTAAGAGATAAATGATACAATTCAGTAATAATACCACAGTATATCTGCTAGGTCTGAAGCAATAGCTATTCAGAGTTCTAAGGAAACTCAGGAAAATGAAGTGATCGCAGAACTGTGAGGAAGAAATTTTTCTGAAAATCCATATATTAATCCATAAAATTCCCTAGCAGGATATAAACTTAGTCAGTAAGCAGAAATTAAAACAGTATGTTATATTTTGAAAAGGCCTTCTATTGATCGGACTAGAGAGGAATCACATTGTCCGTAGTAGCTACTAAAACGTAATAATACAATTTTCAAATAAGCTTTTTCCTGGGTAAAAGACACACCGCATTGGTCTTCCAGATTCTGAGAGCTGTTCATCACTGCAGACATCAAGCATGCAAATTAAACTTACTTGCTCCAGCTGAGGCTGCACTATGTTCACTGAGCGATTCATCTTTGCAGGACAGCAGGCAGTATTTGTGCCATTAACCTCCGCTGAGATTTTTCGGGGCAGGAAGCTTTCTTCACCATTTTCATGTGGTTACATAAGAGTCACGGTATGGAAACTACTCTAAATAGAAAAACTTTGGATATGTGCTGGCCATGGACCCAGTATGTGCAGTCTTATCCATTTGGGGTGTAGCACAGACTCTAAATGATGCTTTAAAACAATTGTAAACTGTTTTTACTCTTTCCTGTAAAACTTTCTATTATCAGAATGTATCTGCTCTAAATTATATCAGCAGAAACTGACACAATTTAGGAGTGCACATGAATCCTAAACAAGTTTATTTGAAACAGCATTTTTCTTTGAAAAAATGGAAATCTCATATCAAACACTAAAGTAACTGTTGCTCCACTCCCAAGTTTGAATACTATAACAATCTGTATAAATAAGGTTTGTCTGGGGTACTGACATCTACAGATTAGTCCTCCAAAATCAAAATAAAAACTTGCTAAATACATTTCCTTTCTTTCGCTACACAAATATTTTAAATTCTCTAATAGAAAAAAATAAATAAAGAAACAAGAAAAAAAAGGAAAAAAAAGAAGAAAGAAAAAAGAAGAAAGAAAAAAGAAAAAAGAAAAAAGAAAAAAGAAAAAAGAAAAAAGAAAAAAGAAGAGGAAAACAACCTGTATCATAAATCTGGTTTACCAATTGTCACAGCTGTGTTAATATGGCAGAATATTAATCTGNGAAAAGAGAAAAAGGAAAAAAGAAAAAAGAAGAAAGAAAAAAGAAAAAAGAAGAAAGAAGAAAGAAAAAAGAAAAAAGAAAAAAGAAAAGAAGAAAAAAGAAGAGGATTCTTTTCCTGTTTAATACCCTTATGTGGGCCTTAAAGGCCTACAGATGTCAGATCCCCTCACAACGAAATGTTCATAGACCAGTGATAGAAAACAAAATACTCTGTATTTTTAAACTTCTAAGCAAGGAAAAAAAAAAAAGAGGGAACAAAGATCATAATAAGATAAGGATACAAATGAAGTGCTCAGTTGTTCTATTTTCCCATTCTTTCTCATTCAGTCCTTCTTCCCTTGCCTGTTTATCTAAACTGTAAGCTATTTTGGGTGAGAGGGTTGTATTTTGACTCTTATATTTGTCAGTAGAGATTGCTGGTGTTCCCGAAAGCACTAGTAAATAAGTGATTTCACTCAAAACGTAAATGAAGGATATGTGTATGTTTATCACTGAAGACACAGTATAATCAATAGATTATCAAAATCTAAGAACTGATTTTAATTGTCAAAACCTATTAACTGATTTTAAAAAATGATGTGCGCAATGGCATGTACTGAGTCTGCTTAAGAGAGAAATGTGATCAAGAGGTTGTCCATTCACGCAAATAGAAAATGTAAACCAGAACAGACACAGTATGAGAATAATTAATTCGTAGTTGTATTTATGGAATTTGTAAGAATACATTAAGAGAGTAAAAGTCGCATTTGCCAGTCTTAAAAAACAGGATGTAAAATACAGTACAGAAGACGAGAAACTAGTTATCAGTCCTGAGTGACAGTATTCCTCTCTGGTATTATAAATAACCACAATTTAAAACATCATATCTATTAGTAAGTTTGCCACTAAATGCAGTTGACTAAGGCTTGGTTCTCAGTCCATTTCCATAAAATTTTGTGTAAAGCTATTATTTTCATCACTTTAATTAAAATTATGGTATCTGATCTATTTCAAGATAAAATTCTAAATATTTTTTTTCTTTTCTCACCTTGTAAAACTCCCATAATTCCCATATCACAACATAACCATCATAAAACAAAATCATTGTTAGTAATAATTTGCCCACTACACCTGGAACTACAGCCTACGAAGTCTGATGTTCCCTGCAGGGAAACCGGTAGAAACAACACTAAAACATACAAATAATGGACACATGGACAAATACCAGTAGAGAAGGAAGCATGAAATTGGCTTTTTAGAGGCAAATAATGTTTCACAAATCTTTTCGACCACTCTAGGTATACCTCAGTTCTTAATTTTTCTATTACACGTGATCTTCCCAGACCCAGATTTCCCTCATGCATAAAACACAGAATAGTCCTATATCCTTTCTTACACTATGCTAAACATACTTGCAAATGTCAGCTAGCTCCTGGCACAAGCCCAAATTTGGCAGCAGGTAACACATGTAACTAGAAGTAAGACAAACCACTTATTTGCTCAACACTGACTACTTTTTTAATGCTGCTGCTTTACTACTTTGTTTACCTAGCTGCTGTACACTTCAGTTTTCCCTCTTTTTTTACTATGTTAAATCTGTTTGTTTCAAATATGGAAATCTGTCGTCTGAAACTGCGGTTCCAAAAATAATTTATTTCAGTTACGAGACTGCAGAATATTAATTTTACGTGGGTTTTGTTTGTTTGTTTGTTTGTTGTTTGTTTGTTTTTTTAATGGAGGCTATCTAGCTATCTCTTGAAATACTCTTTCTTAAATGCAAGACTACGGTATGTTGTAAAAATGAAGACAGAAACTTTGAATTAGAAGCAGAAATGACTGTAGGAAGTTAATAGGGCATTAGAAAAAAAATGTGTTAAAATCTACATGTTCCCACAGTAAGAAGGCAGACAGGATCATTCTCTGGTAGCTGATGTCCAACACCTTGTATCAGTCAAGGTAAAAAGTGAAATTAAATTGTATGTAGAAATTCCAGCAAATAAATGCCACAACCTCAAAGAAATGTCTGTATGGATTTTTGTTTCTTTGTTTTCCATCCACTAATGCAACTCTGTGTTTCTAACAGTGGAGGTTACAGTGTAGGCAGGATGGAAATGTTATCACCACGTCATTTGCTCCTACCCAGGGCAATATTAGTACAGAAAAAATGCTTATAGGTTTCTCTAGAAAAAGACATTTTACTGCCTGTAAAGACAATAGTTATCAATGTTGTGAAGAGAGCTTTTTAACACTCACAAGAGATACAGTAGGACAGGATGAAGGATAACATCAAGATACCTCTCAAGAAAGTCAAAAGGAAGGTCTGAACTGGTAAGGTTTAGACAGAATGTGTTGGTATCTGATGTCAATAATCATACTGATAACAAAACAATCCATGCTGGAAAAATCTCTTATTTCCTAAAATGTCCCAATTCCTGCCTATTTCTAACATTTTTCAATAATTGTTAGTATTTCAGAAAATAAAACTGGATGCTGGCAAGGAAAACTGCAAAGCCTAATTTAAATTTTTCAGTGTAGGGAGTGAAGCTATTGTTTGATTAATTTAACTACCCAGAGCAATTCATTAGCGTCTGTGTAAAAACTTCTTACTAATGATTAACAAACCTGGTTTGGAGCCACAGATAAAGTGTTATCTATACAAAACACTAATTAAAATAGCAGTAATTGTGTGTGTGTGGCTAGTTCTGGAATAATAAACCCACCAATTTTCAGATAGCAGCATGCTGAAAGTGTAAAGTTTTATGTGAAAACTTGTCAGATGCTTTTAACTTTGTTTTGCAACCAGAGCAAGTCGAAGCTGGAATAAAACCTGATTCCCTGTTTCAGTGACACTGTAATAAAGTAACGTAGCATTTCAAATGTTCTTTCCACTGGCTTGTAAAATTTCTCAGATTCATTTTTTAATAAAAAATTGTTAATTATATCATTGTCTCAGAGACAACAATGGTCGTAGTGCCCTTTGACTATGATAAGTTCTGAATTTCAGCCTGTATGTAGAGATTTCTCCTCTACTTAGCTGATTTACTTGGATGCAAGATTATCTTACTGGCCGCAAACTCAAGCTTTCCAAACTAACTTTATTATTCAATGCTCCTATATACCAAGCAGGTATATATTTTAACAGGTGTAGCTGCATCTTGGATAACTCAGAACTTTTCAGAAGTACCAGGCCTTGAGAACAAGCACTTAGATAACAGGTAGAAGATCAAAAGAAGAAGCAGGAAAAATACTGGGGAATAACAGCTGTGGAGTAAACCTTTTGTAAGCAGCCCACATGTCTAAAAGTGCTCAAGTGAAGAGGATTTTTGCCTGTTTATTTTAAAGAGACTGAAGTTCCACATGTGAGACTTTGAACTGTTACCACTTATTTTCCATATGTACCGTTACTTTCCCACAGCTCTGTAACATCCAGTTGCCTATTGTTTATGACATGTATTTTTTGTTATAAGTACCTGTCTTTCTAAATATATTAATAGCTCCAACTTCTGTTGCTGTCTTTACACACACAAGTCCCTGTACGATAAGTAGTTCCACACATTGGTCTCTCTGATATAATAAGCCCTTACACAGAGTCTTTTATGCCGTATGGATTGATAGATTGCAATGTGCTGAATTAAGCCATTCTTTCTGGGTTAGGCAAAAGATTATGACTGATGACATTTAGTATGTCAAATTTCTAAAATGTCTTCCTCCACAGTGTCCTACTAAGTTTTGCACATCAGTATTATCGCCATACATAGTTACACATTAATTACTCTCCTGATAAAGCTCGTCCTTCTTTACAATCTTATCATAGGCTGCACTTGCTAGGAAACAGGCAAGAAGTTTGCCCGAAAGTAGTTGTAATTCCCCGTTTACGTCTAAGAGGCACCGCACGAGTGAGAGGGTTGCTTTTCGGAGCCCACAGGAGGGGAACCTGGTGCCCTGCGGAGCGCAGCCGGAGCTGCTCCTCTGCCACCACCTAGCGGGCCGCTCCGGGAAGCGGCCGCGGGCCGGCGCTCCTGCGTGTAAATCAGCGAGCAGCAAAACCGGCGAGACTATCTCAGGAAAACGAAACAACTGAACGTAATTTGCTCAACCTCGAAACAAGGGCAAGAGGACACTGGTGGAAAAGGATGTCTTTGGGGTAAAAATTCAAAGAACAGCGGAAGAGGTCCCACCTTTCCGTGCCTTTTTGCAACTTTAAAGCACTAACTCTAATGAGGTGGTAAAGGAAAAAATGGGTTCCAAGACAGATTTTTTTTATCAAAAAGGGCTAAAATTTAAAAGCTATATCGATATTTTCAGACACATTACAGCAACATGGTAAGTACTCAGAAAATTTTAGTGGGACTGAGGTACTTTGGTGTACATGTTTTCTAACTAGATTTCAGCTATTAAAGTGTGTCGGTTCTCTCTTCAAATGTCAATACAGAGTTTAGAGCTCTTTTTCTGACCTAGCTATGTATTCCCATACCAAAACACATTTGTTGTTTATGGCTGTTCTGAAACACTGAACCCAGAGCAGAAAAGCAGAAACAAAGGTTTTATACTATCTCCTTGTTTACTTCTGAAAGAAGGAAAACAAGATGTGGATTTCAACACACACTCCTAAAAAAAAAAAAAAAAAAGCAAAGGGGAAGAAAAAAAACAAAAAAACAAAAAAAAAAAAAACGTCTATCGCGCCTCCACCTGGAGACAAAAACAAAAAAAAAAAAAAAAAAAAAAAAAAATTTTATAATATCTCTTTTTTAAAATAAAAAAAAAAAAAAAAAAAAAATAAATAAAAAAAAAAAACCAAAAAAAAAAAAAAAAAAAGCCATCTGTGATGCAATAGGCTATAGTGTGAAACTAAAGAGGTCCTTTCTCGAGCCTAACTGGAGAGGGGATCAGGAGGTCAACAGAATCAACCACCACTTCAAAAGTTCCCAGGGCTCCGAGCACTTCCTCATATGAAAAGGAAAGCTCTGCATTTGACTGAAGAGACGCAAATGAAATTCACTGAGTGAATACGGTACCCTAGTTCACACTTTTCTTTTAAAACTTGCAAAAGTTCTCTAAGCAGAAACACACATTTCTCACATGCACTCTATTAAATAAAATCTTGCAACTAATTCTTGTTATTTTGCAAAACAGTTTCCCTCTCTTTTTATTTTTAAGGGTTGGGGTTGCACCATGAGTGCTTTCTAGATTAGAAAACCAGGCTTAATGTTGAAATATAAACCGCATGCGCAAAACACTTTTCAGACAAGTAGTTACACAGCTGAAAAAAACTATTCTAATGCCTAGTTTGTTATAGGAAATATGAAACCATTGTTGGTTGAATTGTGAATTGTCAGACACCAGCAGAAGTAACTCGCTTCTCTTGGGTTCTCTTGGCTTCTCTCGGCCTTGAGCTGTCTAGGAGCTGCAATTTATACATCCATTCATAGAAGCAGCTCCTGGATAAAGCTCTCCTTCACTAGCACAGTGGGCATGAACTTCTTGCAGAAGTGCTTCTACCAGAACTTTTTCCACATGTTTTCAGCTACTAACACATGCCTAATAACCTTAGTAACTTGGACTACAAGTAACAATTTTATTTTGTATTTACTTTAAGCTATAGGCCTCCTTTTCTTCCTCAATTATGTAAACGGCTCTTACTGTTCAGTATGGTTCAGAACATTATCCTGCGGGGATTAGAGAATAAAAGAGAATGGAAAGAAAAAGAGTGGCCCGAAGAAGGAAGACTGATCTGGAAAAGATGTCAAAGATGGAAAATACTGAAAGAAAAACATACAATTACAGCCATTAAGGTCAGGGGAAACTCCAAAGAAATCCAGTGCTGTGAACCGGGAGACAATCCGAGGAAGCAAAATGGGATTTCTGATGTTCAATACAGCCAAGAAACTCAGGAGACTAAGAACTGAGAACAAGTCGATAGGTTTTTTACATGCTTTTATTTATGATAACTGAAGCTTTTTGAGGGATTGAATTGCTACTTGATGATGAGGAGCAGGAGGAATACAGAAATGGAGGAATAGCTGAATAAACAGAAATTTCATCTGAATGACCCCCCACATTACATTGTTTTAAAAGGTAAGTACATTTGCTATGATTTTCTTTAATTCCTCAGCAACTGGAATTGTGAAGGATCATATATGAAAACCCACACCATCTCACCATAGGCACTTACGTGCTTAAATTGAGAAATACAGTTCAGGACCCAAGTCTTGGGTCAGGATACCTCCATGTCCCCAGTTATTGCCCAAGGGGAGGGAAAAAAAAAAAAAAAAAAAAAAAAAAAAGGTTGTGTCTGAACATTTCTTCTTGCCAAGAAGAAAACATGTTGGATGACTTTACCTGATGGCATTTAATATGAGGCAGTTCTTACAGCTCTGACCTCTCTGCGGTGTTTAAGTGCGGCAGAGCCTGAGGAAGGATCCAAGCCCCTGAAAAAAAAAAAAAAAAAAAAAAAAAAAAAAAATCTTCTACAGTGTGTGGTTGGGATTTGGCAGAAAAGGAGTTAAAAGTTGAGCGTCGGCACGGAGGAACCCAGTGGACTGTTCCATTACCTGAGGAGGGGGGAAGCTATTCACACATTGTTAATTAGTCTCTATAAAATTAATGACAAAATCTTAAAAGGAGAGCTATAAGAAGTCATTATGAAGCACGAGGAGGAGACCTACGAGTTAAAAAGAGGTGAACCTGAGGCGGAATCCTATGGGTACCTCTCTACTTTCTCCTGCGTGGGCAAGTTCCACTCAGCAGCCGGGTCGGTATCGCAGGCGGGTCCGAGGCGGGAGGCGAGTCTGCGCCGTGCTAACGTGTTTGGGGCTGGTAGGGCGGCTTGGAGCTTTTAGATCCACTTTGATTTCTCCTTCCAGCATCCCCAGAGCTTCCCTCCTCACTGGCGGAGTGGCTGCTCATAACAGGCCTTGTTTACGTGACCGGGACTGGGAGAAGAAGGGGAGGGCACGGGTGCGGCGCCGGGAGTGACAAAGGCGCGGGAAGCGGCCACTGCTGCGCAGCCCGGGGTGCCGCTCAGTCAGGAATCCAGCGGCTTGCTTTAGTGCAAGTAACAATATTATTTGACATACTGAGGCAAAAGCTGTTAAGCAGAAGAGGTATAATAAACGGGGTTGGCTAACGAGAGTCCTGAGCATAAATGCAAGTAACTCTGCCGGGTGCCATGGGAGGTGTTTTAGAACTTGGGGGGCTGAGATGCACCGCAGGCGGCTCTCGGAACATGCGTGGGAACTGAGGGCTTCTCCAGACACCTGATCACACCCCTGTTTTGGAGTATCTTGGTTATACCGATTGTGTTCTTCAGGATCGATTTAAAACGTCAGTGCATACAGAAAAAACTACATTCTGCTGTTAACAGATTATAGTGAAGCACCTTTGATTTAGATACCCATAATAATTTCTCAAGAAAGTGAGAAACTGGGTTCTTTTATCTACATATGGACAGAAGGAAACTGAGGGCACTTAAAATGTTAATAAAGTAGGTGGTTTAAGAGCAGCTATTAGTGATAAACAAGGCTTTCCATCATACTAAAAATATTTCTTTAGAATCATAACCATGTGCAGTGCTTCCCAGGCAACTAAATGCCAAGCCCGCTTCCTCTGAGAAACTCTGAAAAGCAAACCAAAACCACACAGAATAAACAAATTAGGAGCATAAAATGAGATTAATAGGAGGGGTATCATCTTTGGGAAGCCAAATTAATTTTTTAATATGGCATTTTGTATGATTAATAAAAACATTCCTTGTCTGCCCAATTACTCCTCAGTACCAGCTGAATAGTAAAAGCAGTAATACTGTAGTAACAGTGTATATGGAGAATACACATACTCCAGAGAAAGACATAAGAGGCTGATCTACATTATAACTTTAATGGTGGTCCCTCTGGGGCACATGAGTGAAACAGCACCAGGAAGTTTGCTTTAATCATTGTTCCTGCGCTGTTTGTGGATAAATAAGGACTAAAGTGCACTAAGCTAGCAATCCAGAACCTTTTTTGAGCTCCACATTAACACATAACCAAAAATAGCATTTAATTAAGAAAAAGTTGCAGTATGTTTTTGCAATCAAAGGGAAGTGTGTATGCTGGAGGAAACCTATTAGATTAATAGTGCCATCACTTTTCGCTTGGTGCATACACAGTTCTAAAAACTTGTCCTTTATATTTCTGCAGATGAAAAGGAAACATACGCCTAAAGGCAAAAATTAACTATTATTCTACAGCTACCTAAACATGTAGATGTATTCCTATAGCCAGATTATTGCAGCTCTGTAACTTCCCTGAAATTACATGTGAAATTTTCTATTCCAGGCATTTTGGCATCAGTCTATAGCATTTTGAATGAAATTTTGGAGAACTGGACAGATTATATCTCTTACATGTGAAGGACACCAGACATAAAGAAGTTTCATATAGACATCTCTGAACTGCTTTTAGAAGAGGGTAAAGCTGTTACAAGGCCTGGTAAGAAAAACCTTCATTTAAATATACACATTTGTTCTTACTGTTGGGAGGGAAGATTAATAAAGGAGTGAGAAAGAGAAAAAGCATGTAAATAACTGTTAGGGTAGTCAGTTTGATAGATCTTGAATGTTCAACACTTACATAGTTTTATACTAACTTCGTAACACTGTGAAGGTTATATGAATGCTGTGTAACACAATGGTCATAATAATGAAACAAAGTCTCACCGGCTATAAAATAATTTATGTGACACTCCTTCCCCTGTAGGCCATGTTAAATTTTTTAGTAAATCATCCCCAATGCAGGAATACCAGGCATTTTTCTCACTTTTCAAGCTCTAGCTGGTATTATTGAGGAGGTATAGAAGATAAAGGGATCATAAGAATATCATGACTAACTGTAAAATAAAAACTGATGCTTCCCATTCAAAATTCAAATGGACCAGAAAAAGCTGCATTTCTTGTATTAATCTAGTTTAAAAAACAAAACGAACACCCCAAACTTCTATTAGTACTTGTTTATATGACAAATTTTTAATGAAACTGCATTCTTAAGGAAAATTTGGGGGATGGTAACATTAAAATACATAGCCTGTACATCTCTACTTAACATGCCCCTAGGCTGGACAGTCAACTTCAGTACTGGAGATTACCAGGCAACATCCAAGTTTTCATAGTATAAACAATATGCTAAATTATCCACAATCATAAATATAGCACAACATTTACATTTTGAATAAAGTAAATGAAACATTTGCACTCTAGATGAAGTTTCTGAAAGTAGATTTGAAAAAATTGGAAAGATATTATTGTCAAGTGTACACATATTAAAAAAATTTTGTGAAATGATATTTTCATGTAAGTATTTTCAGTGCTATATTATGCTTTAAATTTTAAAGCATGTGTTTCACAGTTAATCTCTTTACCAGCAGATCATCCCTTACTTAACTGACTTTTAAAATCCAAACATTATTTAAACACAAATACCTTTTCTATACTATTAAAATGGCATACCCACTAAAGCAAGTTTTACATTCACCATCTACTCAAAGACATAGTACATTCTTCTTTTGCCTCTATGATCATTTGAATAGTCTGTATATGTATTTACCAGGAGAAAAAAAAAAACAACAGTAAGATCATTGCTTATAGAGAGATACCCTCTTAAGCCAGTGGATTCTTTAAGAAAAACAGGTAGAGATTCATATTTTGGATTATTTTTGCCAATGGAGAAGAGTCAAAATAGGAAAAGAAGTAAGGGCTTTTATATGCTGCCTCTATCTTTGGGAGCAAGTAAGAAGGAAAAAATCCAACATATGAAGGAAAATATAGTCCAACATCAGAGAAAAGAGAAAGATTGCCCAAGGAGGTGCAGGAGAAGCAAACACTTTGACCAGAAGAGAGTCATCACTAGTGTAGCCTGGAGTAAGCACAAGACTGACTTAGTTCTGGAAATGAGGGGAAACAAGCATGGAACCGTGGAAGGTATGGCAGTTAAGCTCAAGAAAAAATCTAGTGAATGAAAGTATAAAAAATATTTAATGACACATGTATATATTTTCCTGTCAGGAAAATTCATATTTTGAATGCTGCCAGGTTATTGTAATTTATCGATCTATCTAGAAGGCAACTGTATTTAAAATTTGAAATGTATTCGTACCTGCTTTGACTTTAATGGCTACTGCATTGTCTCTGTCAGAAAAAAAAATATTATGGCATCAGATGTTTTGATGAACTCCATTTAGAAAGATTGTGCATACGTTCCTTTCCTCTGAAACCATGGGAAAGTAAAGTCTCAAGTGCTTTTTGGTTTACAGTCATCTTGAATCTCTCTTGTTCCATTTTTCTTAAGAGCTATATTCCCAGTGATTGCCCAGGCCTGTGTATGGGTTTCTGTGTCTTCATCTGTGTTTATGACATTTTATATCTTTTTTCTCACACATGCCCATCCTCAAATATCCAAGAAGACATGTGCCAGCCACATGTGTCTTTGTTTTGGGTGGTGACATGTACCCATGTTCTCGTGGAGGCTGTCCTTTTCCAGAAAGTTTAAGTACTTCTTACAGTGATTTTAAAGAGCACTGTCTGTGACAGCTAGCTGCAATATGTTTTATCTAACAGCAATATTATGGATAACAGGCCACGTCAATGAATTGAACCCTGCATGGAAAACATACTAGCAAAAGCACAAAAGAGTCACATCATCTTTCACATGAGTACTTGCACTTGATTGCAACTTTTAGTGGGAATATGGTAGGGAGTGTTAGCAAGTCTACAAAATGTTCAATAGTAACTCAAAACCGTAACTTAACATAAATTAACAATACTGTGCATAGTAATGTGCTTTCATTACACTTTGGATTTGTAAATAATTTCTACTTACCTATAAACTTTAAGAAAACTGTTCATGCTTATCCTGTTATTTCTCCAAACATATACCTCTTAAGCAAAGATTTTCTATGCTCTTCTCTTCAAAGATGAATTATGTTTAGAGAACCTGAGGGAAGTCATGTAGGTACTTTAAAACAGTGGGAGGACAAATGCAGAAATCTAAACATCAAGAAGTAGAATTTATATACATCATGATACAGAAAAAGACATTTTTCATAAATAGATCATTTTGATTTTTAAGTTATGGCTCTTTGAGAATTCCATGCTTACTGTCCCTAAAAAGTATATTCTTATTTTGGCCTTTTTTTGTTTTCTATTGCAACCAAGTTGCACTGCTGAGGCAGAGACATTTATTTGTATTTAATTGAATGGTAAAAACCTAGGCAGCTTCTTCAAGTCAACAATTCAATTTTCTGGACCAGTTATTGTCCCTGTAAAAAGTTTAAAAAAAAAAATTAAAAAGGCTTTGTGCTTCAGAATGCATAGCATTGCAAGGCTGTGAGAAATTAGATCTGTGACTTCTTCTGAAGTGCTGACAGAGTAGATGGACTGGTGTTTGTCCTGATGGCCACACTGAGAAGCGAATTGCCAGCATGTGTCCAGTTATAAAATGTAATAATCTTTTTTTTTAAAAAAAAAAGATAGTAAGAGGATTACTCAGCATTCAGAAAATGCCCAGTGATTTTTTATTTATCCTTAATCCTTTTCCATTCTTATCTTAAAATCAATAAGTTACACTTCAAAAGTTATTTTCATTACAAATTTATATTAATAGCCATAATTTAACGGAGTACAAAAGTTACTTGTGTTTATTTCATTTTATTGCACAATATGTGTTTTGTGTTCCTGTTCTCACTGTAACATCCTTTCATAAGGGCCACGGGATGTCTAAAAGAAAGAGAGACATCTGCTGCAGGTTAGAGGGCTGTTTTAGCCACCGCATAGGACTTTCTATAATGTCTTCATGTGAACAAACAGCTAACCTGACAGCCAAATTCCAATCAATTTTCTTTTGTCAGGGTTCTGGATAAAAAATTAGGTGATGAATTGCTTCAATAAAGGATTGGAAATACAAATGTGATTCATCTCTGGGTGGGGGATGACAGTTCCCTCTTACCTTCCTTTTGGCTAATCACTCCAAGGAGACTGCTTTAGATCTGTCTATGAAATGCAATGTAAATGAAACCACCACAAAGCGTTCATGGATGGTGGAAATCATTTGTATAAAAATTGTGTATTAAAGTGTTCAAACAGACCTTGGCACAGGCTAAAAGCACATGAGCTAGCACTTTCCCAAACAATTCCTGGGCTGGGTTTGGGAGTTAATGTGAGTCAGGAACTATTCCCAATGGGCAGTAGATGCATATGAATATCCTGTTTTGAAGAATAAAAGGGTTTAATAATACAGGCATGAAACATGATGTGGCTACCAGCTTCAATGCCAGAGAACAGTCCCAGGCATGTTTAACCTATTAGTTTATATGTTGCCATTGAATCATCTTCTAGCTGAGGTGGTTAACGCTTCAGTGTATGAAGAATGGAGAAGTTCTGCTTCCTTTCAAAGAAGCAGTTTTTAAAAGCTGAAGCCTGAGAAGCTTTTCTAACATACATGACTTAGATCTCTGTCTTAAATCTTATTTTTACTGGCAAGTTCATTAAAAACACAGTGGCAAGGCATTTAAAGCATGATAAGAGAGGTGCTCAGATTTCTTTAATCCATACAAATACGGCTTTCAGTTTGCACTGAATACAACAGTCCATAAGGCAAATTTTTAACTTTTGTCCTTTGCCAGAAGATGAATGTCCACAGTGACTTGCTGGCCCATGAAGCTGTACTGATTTACCTTTACACCTTAAAAAGTTAAAAACAACAAAAAAAATATTGCCCAAGTGCTCTTATCTCTCAAAATAATCTATAGTGGCCCTCACAGCTCTTGTATGAAATTGCACAGGATTTCTTATGTAATTAACATGCAATTCTATATCTGTTATAAATTCTATATCTGTTATAAAACATGCCAGTAAATTGTTTTCCCAGGGCCTATTCAAAACAAGACATTTGAAAGGATAGAGTTATCTAAAACTCAAATTAGGAAAAAAACCCAGCACACACAAAACCAACAACAACCAACCAACCAGAACCCCAAACCAAGCAAATTTTAAAACAAACCAACCACAAATAACAAACAACCCCAAAAAACACCGGGGTGGGGGGGATGGTTAGCAGGAATGGTACCTGCTTCCCCTCTGAAGATCACCAATCATGAATTCACAGAAAACAGCCTACTGAGCATGTTTAGCCAGATTTCAGATCTCTTTCAATGACAATGTGTAGCTGATCATTTATCTTCCCTACAAAAACAACTGCTATTAGGTCTGTTCTTACAGCCCTAATATAACAATACTGGGACAGTCTACTTGTCTAGCAATCTATCACTGACCCCTTTTTATGTTATATAATGTGTTTTATTGTTAGATGTTTTATCGTCTAAATTAGATGTTTTTACATTATCAATATTTTAACATTATTCAGAATCTCTAGTGCCTTGCATAATAAAGAACTCAATGTAACATTCAAATCAAAGTACTAAAGCTTTGGTTTCTATCCTTCCTCCATAGAGGACTGGTTTTTACAGGTACACATTTTTAAAGATGCATCTGCCATAGAATTTATATCGTGTCTTCATACAAACAGAAGCACATTCTTAACATGGTAGAGATACTCAAAGTTTGTAACTTAGAAAAGATGAAAAAGTATTATTTCATTTCATATTAAATTCTTGTTCATAAATTATGCTGAAAATTAGAAGGGGAAAAATATTGCCTCCATTATGGCTTACCAGAAAAAAAAAAAAATCAGTAGTCACCATCAAGTTGTAACCTTAGAGCAGGTAACTGTACAAATACTTTAGTCCTCCATCTGCAGGCTTCCTTGGTTTTTATTTTACCTGTACCGCTGAAGGCCTCATCTGATATTTAGGTTGCTTACTTCTCACAATAAATATTCCCCAGTGAATTAATTACATGGTGCTACTATTTGCTCCTGTGAACAAAAGTAAATGCAAAGAACATAACTTTATATTATTTGTCATATAGCATTTATATTACATTCTTCCTACTCACTGTTGTAATCCAGTCAACACCAGATTCTAAATAATTTGAATACTTAAATTTCAGATCATAGCTAATGATTGCATTACTATATTACATTCAGATAATGAGCTCCCAAAATTTTATAGGAAAGTTCTTTTCAATTATGAAAAAATACGAAAAATATACAACCATAATGTTATTTTTAAAAATTTTGCTGATGTATCACATTTCTGTAAAAAATCTGCCCAGAAATACATACTGCCTGTAGATTACTAAAACGTAAATATAAAAACATTTCTGCATCCCATTAACAACTTAAAACGTCAGGTACCCTGTATGTTATACCAGCCCTTAAAGAGACAAAAAAGGAAATGCACAATACATTTTTCGTTCATTCTATAGAAAAAAAAATCAAATGACACCAAGCAACCTCTCACAAAACATTGGTGCCAGGTCTGTTTTTACTGTAATATTACATGCTGTCCATAATTTATGAAGCTAAATAACAGCATGTAGCTGTCAGGGAAGTTAACATCAGAAGGAAGAGGGCAAAGAGGTCTCTTCACTATTCTCAACAGTGTACACACAAATACTATCTTTGCATCTAGAAAGCTTATCTCAGTACACAGTTTTAAACAGCAGCACAGGAGGTACCTACAAGTTAACACATATTTTGTGAAAATTGCTGGGAAATACATTTTTAAAACAGTGTTGTCTGCATGGAGATCTTTAATTCCTGCCTTTTAAAGCTGCATTAAAATACTCTTTGAAGAACAAGAAACAGGTCTCAGAATAACCAACTCTGCAAATAACTTAGATTTATGGGAGCCCAGTCATTTGTTTAGCGCAAAAGACACATTCTGCCTTGACATGAAAGGGTGGAGGATTAGGTTCTAAAGCTTTACCCTGAAACTTGCAGTTCATTTTCAGGACAATATAGGTGTGATTTATCAGGGGAGTTCAGAGTGCTTTGCTCCCCTTCGCGCTGCCACCAGCTTTGTTCACTGCAGTACACAGGCCTTGTTGCCACCGTCATGGTTGTGTGACTGCATAGCTCCGCCCATACAGATTAGGGCTACCTCCACCCCATGACTAAGGCCTGGAACAGATACAAGGTTTAAAGTATCCTGGTATGTTTTCAGGTAATATGCTGAAATACTTAACGTATCCCTTTTTCAGACCATTTCAGACGTAGTGAGATGAACCCCATGCATACCAAAGTATTTTTTAGGAACGTGGTGAACCTGCATTCTGGAATAAATTGTTGTGAGTGGACCTTTGAAGACAAAAGGAATAAACGGAACCACTTGGCTGAATGTAACTGAATAATTTGATCTTTCCTTTTTAAAAGAGGATTGCAGTAATATCTAATGGAATAAAAATGTTTAATTTCCCTTAAGGAAAAAAAATAATTATTTGCTCATCTGTGTTACACCATCACCTTCTAAAACAACTAATGGCTTAAATTAGTTGTTTTATTCTGCAGGTAGTAACACCCTAGTACTCGAGCAAAATAGCTGTTTCTACAAATTCATTTAGCTGAACAGGATTTTAAAAGCATAAGACAGTCCAGTGACATTCTCACTGGGAAATTCTGACTGAAATGAAACAGTAGTCAAATAGGTGTTGTGTCTTACCATGATGTTTGTGCTGGCTTAACCATATCTGGCATTTGAAAATGAAAATTTCAGTATTAACATTTTATTTACATACTAAGTCACCAATTAAGAAAATAAAATGTTATATAAATGAACTGCTAAAATCACAGAAAGACTCCATCAACATGAACTGGTAACCATCAGTTAGAAACAGATTTCTGGGTCAGCTTTGTCATTTTAGAATCACATTTTCATGTGAATTCTTAGGTGCATATGTCCACATACATATAGGTGTGTGAACTCCAAAAAGGTAGTTCATTAAACTTCATTTTTTTACCAAGAACAGATGAGTATTTTCACTCTTGAGTTACAGAGCTGCACTGTTTTAAATTAAGCACAAAGACTTATGAACACACTTGATTAACTACACCAATTATTTCCCTTTATTTTAAATGGATAACCTGAAGTTGTATATGCATAAACAATTATAGGATTGTGACCTTTTATATTAACTTGGGACAAAAGTATACAATGCATTTTTTTCAAAGCCTGGTTCACTGTCTCAATTCAACTTACATAGATACCAGTATGTCCAGTACTGAATTACCGTATTCTCCAGTGCCATCTTCATTTCTGTACTGTCAAACAAAAACACACATACTTGTAAAACGTACTTTGATTAATCCAACGTTTCAAATTTAATAGTAGCTTAAGCTTGAGAGAGGCACTTAAATCTGTGTTAGAGCATTATTCAGGAAATCCTAAGACTTGGAAGGATTCAAGTGCATTAGTGTAAGATATGAATCCTTTGTGCAAATAACATCCATCCAGAGCTGAAAAGGTGTCTTTATGTGCCACAGGGTATTTACAGCTGTGCCCAACTTGCGGCTGAATCCTGAAGTCCACAAACGAGCAAGGCTTCCGTGAAAAATCAAAGGATGATGGTTCAAGTACTGACGGCAAAACGACGTGAGTACAAAAAGACATAGTTAACTCATTGGATATAAATGCTTCTTCACTATTATCCTGTGCTATGATTATTCACAATTTTACCTGTACGGAGGAGCACCAGAAAATCTTTCAGACTAGGACACTCTCTTTCTCCAAACACTCCTTTGCAACCCACAATTAAAATACTTCCAGTAAATCTGGTGGCAGTACGGAGCATCAGCCTCCAGCAAACGACCCTTCACCTGAACATCACCATTTTCGCCCGTGTTCATCCAAAAAGGTTGTTTTCAGAAGCCGCTCCAGTTCGGTACATCCACCTGGAAATCCCTCGCTCCGGCAACGCTTTCAGCATCGGGTTTTCCCGTTCTTGCCACACTGCCTCTTTACACCTCGGAGACGGACGTGAGCGGCAACAGTAACTCCAGCGAGTGTCCCAGGGCTGACTACA
The DNA here is from genome assembly GCA_013399365.1 of Pampusana beccarii. NCBI lineage: Eukaryota > Metazoa > Chordata > Aves > Columbiformes > Columbidae > Pampusana > Pampusana beccarii. The sequence goes on from VWYH01002242.1 coordinate 40,830, forward strand.
TCTCACCGCCGGGACGGAGGGCGACGGCCGCCTTTGTGGGTTCATTTTAAGGCGCCTTTTTTAGGTCTGCCTCCTGCGATATTTTGCAGTCCTCCCCACCAAAACCCCGAACGTGTGCTTTTTTCAACGCTCACTTCTTCAAAAATCGCTGGCTGCCTTCCTCTCAGCGCAGGCCTAAGCATAAACTCCGCTCTCGTTCCGCACACCAGAAGGTGAAAGAAAAACTCGGGCGGCAGCCGGAGGGGTGGGAAGGGCAGAGGCAGCCACGCCGCGGAGCCTCAGCTGCGCCCGCCGCGCCGAGGCGAGGCGAGGCGGAGGGAGCCGCTCCAGCTGCGGCGGCTCCGAGAAGCGCAGTGGCGGCGGCGGAAGCGGCGCTGGTGAAGCGAGGGAGCGAGCGAGCGAGGAGGAGGCAGCGGAGGGAAGGGGGAGGCTGTTGGTGTTTGGCGCCGGTGGAGGGAGTCATTCCTGCAGCTGCACTTCCGGTCGGCATTTTGTTCTTAGAGGGAGCGAGAGAGACACACACAGGATCCTTCCCCCTCCTCCTCTCTCCCCTACCCCCCCCGNCGGCCGCTCACCCCCCGGCTCTACATGTTCGCTGCACTGAGGAGGAGACGGAAGAGGAGCCAGCCCCCCTCCCGGCCCGGATTATTGTTGTTATATTATCTCCCCTCCTCCTCCTCCTGCTCCGCGGCGGCGGCGGCGGCCCAGCGGCGGCGGCGGCTTCTCTGAGGAGGGAGGGGGGCGGATTTCTCTCCCCCTCTCTCGGATTCTCGTTGGATTCAGACGCCGATTTGCTCAGGTAATCCCCCCTCCTTGTCTCCCCTTCCCCTCCCTGCCCTCTCCAGCAGCGGGCCGGGCCTCCCAGCCCAGGCGGCCCAGCACTGCCGGGAGCAGAGGGGATTAGCTGTTATCCGGGGTAGAGGGGAATAAGTGGCAACCGGAGGTGTTTATTTCGCAGCCCCCCTTCCTGCTCGCTCGGGTTTGGTGGAGGAGATTGGTTCCTCCCGGGCTGCTGGGAGGCCCAGGCCCGGTGGAGAGCGCAGGCCCGCCGGCCAGCGCCTTTACTCCAGCTCGGGGATTAGAAAGGCGAAGCGGCTTCTCAGTGACAGGCCTCAACCCGGAGAGGAGCAGGAGGAGGAGGAAACAATACAATTAGCTGCAAATGTGCACTGATCCTTTGCCATATTTACAACTTCACCAAGGCAAGGAAGGAAGGTCCCAGCGCAGACAGCTCTCCGAAGTGGGGAAGGAGTAAGTGAAGGAATAAGGGGACACAATGTAGATACCCAGGAACAAAAATACCAGCTCTCTTTGCTGTTACCTTCTTCTAACCAACTCTGTTCTGAACATTCGGAAGTTCGAATGCATACGGATTTTATAATGTGCAGAGGTTTAATCTCTAAATAATATAGCAATTGATTAGTGTGTTAATCACTTAGTATATTTATAGCATAAAACTAGTGATTGTGGGTTGATTGATGGAACATGGACACCTGCAGGCCGAGGAAATACAGATAAGCAAGTATATTGTATCAGGTGCTCCACACGATCTCAGTGTCTATGTGCTGTGTGTGCTACAGGACTATGTACTGAATTCAGAAGAAACACTATTTTATGCTTCTAACAAACAGGAAACATGAGAGGGATCATGTGTATAGTGCTGTGTTTATGACATTTAAGGGACCAAGGTGAGGATGAGATCTTACCCAAAGTACCTGAAAATCAAACAAAATTTAATAAAGTGAAAAGTGAGGAATGCTTAAAAAGTGACATCCTTTCTTGTCAGGCCATATCACTTTGAGATCCTGAGGTTGTTATTGGCTGTTCGTGTCCATGATGTTTGAATATGTAATTAGGTGTCATTTTAACAGGTCAAATGTGTTTTGTAAATGGCGCTTGATTAAGTGTCAGGTCTTTATATGTAAATGGTAGCTAATTTGCAGTAAAGTACAGCTCGGATTTATGTGTCGCAGAGTTGTGAGTGTTACAAAAAATTGAGGCAGATTTAAAGCAGACACCTTGTGAACTGATAAAACTACTGCTACAGAAATTCAATAATTTACACAAATTTTAAGATACAAAGTTTCATCTTTCGTAAAGAAAGGAAATTTGTAAGTGGCAAACAAGTATCCACATTACGTAATTTTTCCATTTTTCAGCAGGTTTTTGTTTGTTCAGTCAGATATGTTGTAATAATAAATGGTTAATGTATCTAATAGAGTAACTTTCTCCTGTATTGTGTTAGAGTTTTGTTATAAAACTGTGGTATCATGCCTCCTAGTGCCCTGATGCATGTTTAAAAGGGTGAAGTTAATATAGCTGTCACGTAGAAAGCGTGTTTTTGATGCTGTAAATCCGTGTAGTAGTCAGTAGCATGTCCGTGATTTGTATTGGTCAGGGAGCAGTTTGAATTTTAAAAAGCCTCAAGATCCTGCTGAGCCCCAATCCCGGCCTCCCTCCCTCCCACTAATCTCCCATTCCTGTCTTTGTGCTGCCTGGTCCTGTTAGACACTGTTTGCAACAGGGCCTCAGGCCTACGTGCGTCGAGAGGAACCATTTACACTGTCGAAAAAGCAGCTTTTTATTTTTAAACTTTGTGAATTGCAGAGGGAGCCACTAGTTGTCTCTGACTGTCCCTATCTCAGTGTGCAGCAGCAGAATTGCTGTGTTTGTTATGTTTTCTTTTTTGGTCTGTAGCATGCGTACAGGCCGAGTGTAACTCTGCTTTACAGGAAAGAAAGGACTGTGCAGAACTAGTTGTAGCTCTTGGGTAGTTTTCATCATCAGGAAGCGACATGAGCTCTAGCAATTCTTTTGTCGTCTGTTTCAAACAGGTCTTGTTTTAACAGGAATGGGTTTGTTGACCTAACAGTAATAGACTTCTCTAACTTATTTTTCATTTAAGGAGGTTTGCTTTAAATATACCAGATATGAGCAGGAAATAAGCTACTGTAGTTATGTAGTTCCTGTCAAGTTTGTCTTGGTAGGGTTGTGTTTATGGCACTTTTTTCTTTTTAAGTCAGAAAGCATGCAGTTTTCTCGTATGAAAAATAGATGTCTTTATAGACTGAAATTTTAGATGCTATTTGTGATTTGTAATGAATTTTTTGGTTTTGTTCTCCAGAGCCATATGTGGCTAATCCCTAGTTTCTTGCTTTATCACAGTTTATGTAGTTGTAAATTTCTTTATTTCAGAAAAATACATTTAGTGGACAGAGATATTTAACGTGGAAATGTTTATAAGATGGCNTTTTTTCCTCTCAACTTCATAAACATTTTGCTTGAAGATATTCCATCAAAAGTCTTTTTCTGAGGCCTTTTGCTGTCTTTAAAGCTGTTTTTATAATTAAAAAAACAGACATAGGAACAGGCAAACCAGTTTAAAAAAAATATATATGTATATTTTTACATTTGAAATGTTTAGATTTTGATTTAGAAGAAACAGAAGGATCAGAGTAGCAAAATTGCATTACTAAAAGCATTTGCAGATCCTTGTTCTACATGAGTGTACAGTGGTACCCCTGTGTAACCTTCTTGCATGTTTGAAACTCTGTGTATGTTAATGTTCATATGACTTCTGAAGAAACAGGGCAATAGGTAANGATATGAGCAGGAAATAAGCTACTGTAGTTATGTAGTTCCTGTCAAGTTTGTCTTGGTAGGGTTGTGTTTATGGCACTTTTTTCTTTTTAAGTCAGAAAGCATGCAGTTTTCTCGTATGAAAAATAGATGTCTTTATAGACTGAAATTTTAGATGCTATTTGTGATTTGTAATGAATTTTTTGGTTTTGTTCTCCAGAGCCATATGTGGCTAATCCCTAGTTTCTTGCTTTATCACAGTTTATGTAGTTGTAAATTTCTTTATTTCAGAAAAATACATTTAGTGGACAGAGATATTTAACGTGGAAATGTTTATAAGATGGCTTATTTTTGCTTTAGGTTGAATTTTTTTTTGGCACATTTAAGTGTGTATGTGAAGCAGGACTATGTAATTTTTTTCCTAATGTTAGGAGTTTATATATTGGTCCACTGTTTATCACTGCAGCTAGCTGCTTAAGGAGTATGTAGTTATTTTATCAGTGTTACAGAAATACAAAATTAATTATTCTCAAGATGTTAGTTGTAATAATTATTTCAACTGAAAGAGAAAAATACTTTATTTTTATCTTCTATTTTGTACTTTTGACTACCTTGTACATTTTGNTTTACATTTGAAATGTTTAGATTTTGATTTAGAAGAAACAGAAGGATCAGAGTAGCAAAATTGCATTACTAAAAGCATTTGCAGATCCTTGTTCTACATGAGTGTACAGTGGTACCCCTGTGTAACCTTCTTGCATGTTTGAAACTCTGTGTATGTTAATGTTCATATGACTTCTGAAGAAACAGGGCAATAGGTAATTTGCTTGGGATAGAACCAGGTTTTGTTGTTGTTGTGTTTGTATGATGGTTAAGGTAATGAAGCCTTAGTCCTGCCTATTTCAGGCATATATTCCTATGCAATATAAATAACTATATTTTGAAAGATACTAGATGAAAAAGTCAAACTCTGAATGGATTTGAGCCAGGGATTGATGTAAAAAGTTTTCGATTTCAATTTTCTTTGTGTTCCGTGGCAAGTGCGATAGTTTTATGTCTATATTGTATTACAAAGTGTTCAAGTCGTTATATTGAATTTGTATTAACATTTACCTCATAAATATTGCACAAGAAGTATAAAGTTAGTGGATTATTGCTGTAATTAGAAAGAAAAAATATAGTATTCTGAATATGTAGACCTAGGAAATAAATTACATCTTGAAATTCAGAAATTTATGCTTTCTAGAAATTATTCTAGAGGAGTGTATAATATTCATGAATGTGTGGACATTTGACAACGATTATGGGCATACTTAATTGAAAAAACATGAATAGTAATAGCTTTAGAATTTGATTTCTGGTGCGTATGAGGTGAGTCATCCAGTGTTAGGGTAGCTATTTAGTGTCACAGAATACATCACTAGAAATATTTAATATTTGGAAAATTGGCCATGTCAATATGATAACTGCTTATTTTCAATCTTGCTTTCCGTATGCCTTTAGTAGAAGTAGTACAGGTTACGTTAGTTTCTGGTTTTTAATCAGCAGTAATAAACACTTCTTTGCACAGAGATACCTACAAGTAAATGCTTGAAATTGGTAATACCTGTGTATTATTGCAATAATAATCCTTTTTAATAATCAAAAAAGGAAGTCCTCTTGAAATGACGATTGTTAAAGGCTTGCATGCTAAACATCTTTAATATAATTCATCTGTATTTGTGTTTTTATTTTCTTAGAGTTACCAGCCTACTTCTTAGTAGGTGATCCTAACCCCCAAAGTATGTGTGAGAGAAGTGCTTTATATTGACATCTGCTGCACCCCAGCAGTGAGGAAGTTGTGTCTGAGGAGATTGTGCAGGACCTATGATTTGTGTCTGACTTCCTGTCCCTATGGTTCACTATGGAAAAATCTCACTAGCAAAAGGGAATGGAGAAAGGCTTTTAGCTGAAATGTATGTAGAAACTAAAAGGAATTCCAGTCAAATCAAACATAGTTGTTGATACTGTACTTGAAGGTGACTACTTGGTTTATGCAGGTAACTTTGGGGAAAAACCCCAGAACACTTAAGACCATTTCTTCGTGTTAGAAAAAATTCTAGAAAAGTTTATTTTTATGGCTTTTAGTATTTGTATCTGTTGTTTTTAAATGGTTTTACAATCAGAGATATCAAAATTCTTTATATAAGTAGATATTTTACATTTTCACATTATTGCTGTGGTTTGATTTGAAGTGCTTTGTTTTTGTACCAGTATATATATGTAGATGTGCACTGCGTTTTAGAGAGGCAGTGTTAAAAAACACTAGGCTGTAAAGCAAGGGACTCAGATAAAGAAACAGCAGACTAAGATTACAGAAACAAACATAATCCAGCCCCCTTCTCCATCTGCTGGGCCTTTAACTACGTTATTGTTGTCCCCCTTACCATTACAGCCCCAATTCAATGCCTCATACAGTGCATGGGAAGTGCCAGCTGACCGATATACTGTTATAACCTAGTTTATATATATGTTTTTCTTTGCCATTCAGTGTGCAGCCTGCTGCCTTAGTACCTGCTGTAATCGTGAAAATCTTTCATGGATGCTGAAGTGTTTTCATCTGTTAATTTGTAGGAATGATCTCAAAATAAATATCTGCATTTCACGAACATTAGAGAGTTGGTTTTGCACATCTGTAAAATATTATTTCCATTTTACAGATGGAAGAGTGAAGCAGTCAAAATAGTGAGTTTTAAAAGTGTTTCTGAATCTTGTGTGATTTGACATCCTTTATTCTTCAGAATTTGAGAGTTACTTTGCAGCACTTAGTAAGTTCATAACATTGTTTTCTTTGAGTTTATTTTTGGTTGTGAGTGCCCTGCATTTCAACATATCAGGCTCATTGTTTCTCATGCTGGATCCCTAAGAAGTACAGAATAGTGTTTTTGCTGATGGCCTTAAACTTCTATTCAGTTTCAACAGCCTTGATCATGCCAACAGCTGGAAAAGAATAGATTTCTTGTCCTGAAAAGTTAAAAAAGAGTTACCCACCGTACTGTGAAGAACCCAAAATGTGTTAATCAGAAAGAACAGGGACAACAACTGTATAATAACCCAAATCCTGCAAGTAATTAGATTATTTGCCTCCAATATTGGAGACATTGAAGAGATTCAAAATGTTACTCTGTTAACTTCTAGCAGGAACTAGCAACTCTGGAGGGTATCCTCAGGGTTCGTTATTGGCTGTTAGGGGTAAAACCCTTCCTATTAAACTGGTGATTCTTGCAGCCTGATGTAAACTGGTTGAACGGAAACCTCTGCAGCTTAGTGGTCAGACTGTTTCATTGCAATGTCAGGCAATTGTCCAGCTGCTGTTTGGCTCTGTTAGGAAAGCAAGACTGTTGTGAGGTGTAGCAAGTGTATTCCTAGCCAAAGCATTGCTTTTGGGATGTAGGAAGTCCTGGTCCAAATGCCTACTCAGTGTCAGGCAGAGAAGTTCTTGAGCTTTTTTTCCCCCATGGCTTTTTATGTCATAGGATGTGGGTGTGGCCCAAAGGCTGTTAGTATATTATAGAACAGGTAAAATAAGTAGTGTTCAGTCTTTTTTTTTTTTTCTTTCTTGTGATGGGAGTTTTCTGTGAAAATAAGTTGTTGGATTTTTGTTGTTTTGTTGTGGTTTTTTTATATTTCATTTTTATAAATTGCAGTTTCCAGCAAAAGATCTGTTGGATGGGAAACTGTTTTTAATCAATTGGATTTATTAACTATGTTTTATTCAAAATGCTTAGTAGAGAAAGTGTAATGTTCCATAGAAGACATCTCCTTTTAATAATTTGTTTCATGACATAATATGTCATGTGGCATACGTGAGGCAGAGATCCTGTGAATAACAAAAAACAGTGTATGATAATTTAATGATTTACTATCCGAATACACAAAAGACTGAATTGTAGGTGTAAGCAACCATAATTGTGATAGTTCTTAGTATTTTAATGCATAGTTTTGTAGTACTAACCTTTTTTTCTCTCTTTTTGTTTTGTTTTTAATATGATGTAATTCGTCAGGCTTCTTGATTGTAAACCTGTGTCTGTGATAGTGCAACCCCTATCTCTCATCTTTGATCTAATGATCTCTCCTCTATGTTGACTAGGTATTCAGAATGAGGTTACAAATACTTCTTGTCTGAAATTTTATTTTCAAGTCTTAGGTTTTAATAGAGGCCTTCTGTGCATGTTATTTTCCATTCAGATATGTTGCTTTCTGTTTTTCTTCAGCTGTGCTTTCTGGATATGAAGGGTGGGAAAGAAAATTTCAAGAGACCTCATCAGATGCTACATACAGCAGCTAGCTTAGCACCAGTAGAAAAAGTGACCTGGAATCTGCTTTTTGTAGTCTAAAAGCTGGGAAAATTTCAGTAAGACTCTACTAGTGATGAGAACTCATGTGGAGTGCTTTGTGGACATGTAAACTCAGTTTAACTTATTTTTTTAAAAGAAAATTCGTTCTTGTTTTCGTGAAAGAAAAGTTAAAAATCTGCCTGATGATTCATTCAAATTTCTAGTTCAAACTAAGGAAATACAATTGCTTTTTTTCTACCTGGATGCTAGGTTTTCTTTTTTTTTTCCTTCTTTCCCCCTCCCTCCCCTCCCCCCTTCCCCTCTCTATTTTAAATAATGAGAAATGGATTTTTCTTCTACTAGCATGCTCAGTGGTGATTGGTTCTTCCTGGCAGTTTCCTTAAAAACTCTTGTTGAGACATAACCTGTAACACAGAAAAATGTCAGTGTATCCTATTTAAATTTGGCAGTTACAAGGAATCAAAACATTACTTAACAGAGTTACTAGTTGACTTGAAGAATGCACATTGCTCCCTTCTTGTTTTGTACAGGTAGGGTTGGTAGTGACTCCTCTTAGTCTCCTGACACTTACTGTTTAAAGGTACTGATTTTACTTCTGACTTTACTAAACTTCAGTCATTTGGGCTGAAATTTTCAGTGCTGGGTGACTGCTCTTTGGCTGACTTTGTTAATAAAGCTTAAAGCCCAAATAGTTCACTGGCTCATAAGGGTCATGCTAGAGGAAGAAAAAAAAAAAACCTTTTATTCAAGTAATTTGAACACTCTCATTCTTTGGGAAAGGAATTTAAAATTTGAGGGTGAGGTGACTTTTCGCATTAGGGTTGTGTGTTTTGTTGCTATTTGAAAACCTGTCCAGAAATTGAGGAAGTTATTAGTGTCTGAAAAACTAGCTGACTTCTCTGATTGTAAGCATTAATGTTGAAGAATTTGGTATGCAGTATAGGACTTTCTTAATAAGTACAGTTCTAAGCAGTGAGGTGTGATACAGATTCCTGGTTTTCTGGTGCCCATTCCATGCTTATCCACAGTGTTGATTTGTTTGAACATGGAAAGGACAAGAACTGAGGTTGCAGATGACTGGAAGGGTGACCACATGGAGGAGAAGAGTGGTGGACTGAAACCAGGCTCACACAGAATGGGGAAGGAATGGAAGTTTTAAGGGCAGGAACTGGTGGGAGGGTAGGAGCTTGGAGTTCCTAAGGAAGTAATGGCTGAACTGAGAGGACTGGCTAAAGGAGACGGTGGGGCAGATGCAAATGTTGTTTGGCATCTTTGTGAATGCGTTGTGTTAGTCTTTAATTCTGTTATCGCTTTTTTTTTTTTCCTTACAGTAGGTTACCTCTTTCACTGACTGTGTGGAATGAATGTAGCCTCCTTAATGGAGTGTTGGGTTTTTTTGTTGTTGTTTTTTGTTGTTGTTGTTTTTTAAGATTACACCCCAAACAATTTATAATAATGCCTCCTACTACTAGCCTTAGATATTGTTGATCCTGCCTTGGGGAAAGGGCTGGACTATTGAGATTCCTTCTAGTATTGTCTTTCATGAGTGTTTTTATTTTTTTGGTGTTCGATGTGTAGTGCTTTGCCTTAATCACATCACATCATTAAGCCCTGCTCCAGAGATAGAGTTCTTGATTTCTTCATGGGCTTTTCTGCGACATGTGTTGTAATATTGAAATGTTTCATGAATATTTACTTTTTAAATGCATTTTTGAAGGGAGTATGTAATCATGCAAGTTGAGAAACTGAGATACAAAAGTTGATCTTTATGACTTTGGAAGTCTAACTGGAGCAACTGTAGGGCCTAATTTTTGAATAACTTGATTTTTTCTGCATCATAATGTGTGTGATAATATTAGAACAGATGTTGTTAATTTTAGTTACAAATATGATTAATCAGTGCTTTTTCAAGTTGGGCTTCAGAGCATGCAGGAAAAAAAAGGAACACAGAAGTGTTTATCATTAGTAATAGAAATACAATGAGTTTCTCAAGAGTGGCATCTTTCTGTTTGTGATATCTGATCTGTAGCCTCCTTCCCCTCATACTTCTCTTTCATTTTTACTTCAAGAGTCATGTATGCAACAGACCTTTACAGCCTTATGAATAGCCTCTGATTCATTTCCAGAGCAGATCCCTTCTGTAAGATGAGTGAAGATTGGGCCTGGGGGTGGGATGGGAATGTTACACAATTATATAATTCAAGGACTGTGTCAGAATTCTTGAGTGCAAGTGGCATTTATTAACTTTTGATTGACTTTGTAAATGTGATATTTCAGCCTAGTGGTGTAAGATTTCATGGTAGAAGTGTAGAAAGCTTTGAGATGATACATAGAAAAAGTAATGTTTGAGTATTTTTTTATGTCATCTTTTCTGAGTTGAATGTTCTGTTTTAGAGATGATTCTTAAAGTCAGATCTTCAACATTTTTAATTATATAAATTTTAACATACAGAAATGCACTTGGTATAGTAGCTCTTAAAGCACTGCCTTGTAAACCACCTGTCACAGTGCAGTAAGTAAAACTTTAAATTTTTGTTTCTGTATCATGGAAAGGAATTTCAGTAAGACCAAAAAGGGACTTTTTGGTTGTGATACTGCTGATGAATATGTCAGCCCTTGAGTGTTAATCAAAAGTTGGAGATGTGTGAATGACCAAAATGGAAATCTCCACTCCTATGGTGCTGAGTAAGGAATTGGTTAGTCAGCAGAAAACACTGAAGAGACTTTTACCTCCTGAAAGAGAGTTAAAATCAATTTATTTGATAATCATATTCTCTCTTTCACACTTTTTCCCCTGTTCTAATTAATTTTCTTTGCACTGTGATGTACTGTTCCTTCAACAAGAGAAGGGTATGCTTATTACCCCATAAAATCTTAGGGCCAGTTGAAGACTCTAATGGATAGTGACAGATGTGTGTTTGAACCTCCTGCTGCTGAGGATGATTTTAGAACCTGTGTGTCTGATATCCTGAGCAAGTAATCTTCCTCTGTTCTGCTGAGATTTTGAGTGAAGGGATGGTGTCGGTGGCTAGTATGCAGTGCGAACTAATCAGTTTTATGTGTTAGCCGTGTTCAAAGCATGTGTATAACTGGACATTCCTATTCTGGAGATACTGCCCAGGCTTAGGTGTAAAACAGGTGTTGAGCTGCTTAGTTCTACAAAAGTAGAGGCAGATCTGACAAGCATGGAAGCAAAGCTGTAGGTGAACTTTTCTGGTGATAATTTAGGTGACTAATGGCTTAGAGGGTTTTAGTAACACACTGTGCACTCTAGGGTCACTGTTATAAAAGATTATTTAGAGTTACGGCTCTGCGTATTTACTCACTGGAGTAATTCTCTCTGGTTCTGTCTAGCATGATGTGAAGTTTAGTCATGTTATTTACAGAAATAGATCATTTATTTTTACCATGGAAAATATCATTAAAATATTTGAGGAATTGCAATAAAAATGGCATGGTTTAAAAATTGTTCTGTCTGTAATTCTCTATCATTATGTGAACAAACCATCATAATACTGGAAGGTAAACATTATCAATTTTCACATTGCACTGTAATCTTAGCTTGCAACCTAGAGCAAGAATAATGAAAGCTCCTTATTTAATTTAGTGTCATGTTAAATGGTTATATTCAGTTAGTAGACTTCAGAATAGGAATTATCTCTTTTTTTCTGTAAATGTTTACATTTATTCTTGACAAATCCTTTTTCTAGGCTTGAAGTAGACATGATGTCATGGGATTAAGCAAATTCTTAATCACATCTTGATAAATAATTAACCAATGGAGTCTTACGAAAAGCTCTGTAAATGAACTTCTAAGGATTCAACATAACTTGTTAAGTTCTGATAATTTCAACTTATTGCATACTCAGCTACAGTGAATGTTCAATTGTGTGTATGTAGCCTGTGGCAGTTGCACATAACTTGATTTAATTTAACCCTGTTTCATTGCTGGCTATGGAAGCTGAATTAGTTTGCATTTTTCGTGGGCTAAGTGTATATTCACAGTTATTGAAAGTCAGCTGAAGCACAGTAACTTGAGAGTCTGGGCTAATCAACTTGCCCAAATGTAGATGACACTCTGTGTAACTGTATGAATTTGGGGGGAGAACAGTATTTTTCTCAAACAAAACTGTTGAAGGTCTCCTACACCTCCTGACGGAGGTGTAAATTTAGACAAGTGTTTTGGGAAGGATAGTAAAAATGGGTTAAACATCTCACTGTAAAATACACTAATTTTGAAACCCTGTTTGAAGATAGCGTAAAGCTTGTTGTAGATATAAGCAGATAACTATTTTAAACAAGAACAGAAAAACTTCTTCAGTTTTATGATGATGAAGCTTACATGCTTATGCTATTTTGTAAAGAACAGCAAACAAAAATTAGAAGATAGACCTACTTTAGTTTTAAAGGTGACCCTATAGAAATAGCGTCAGTTGCCAAAGACATTAAATTTACTGTACAGAACTTAAGAGGTTTTACTAGTAAAATGATACTAACCTTGACAGAAAGAATTCAGTTTAGTTTCATGTCTATGATTATGACAAATAAATAATCTGTAAATCAAGTTACATACAGGTTCATTAATGGAGTTGTGTGCCAAATAATGCCTTAAAATGGTATTTCTGTGAATGGATTGCCTTCCGTAGGTTTCTACAGGTATAACTACTTAAAATTGATAGATATCAACATATTTACTTCCTGAAATAAGTTAGAATTTTAGTTGGACTTTAAAAAGCTAAGTCCTTAAATGTTAGGATATTCCTCTACAGTAAAATACTTGTTTACTGAACTCCATGTTTATAGTAGTAAATAGTCTTGATGCACACAAGACTACCTAAGAAGCATTCTTGTTTTTCTTTAATTATAATTATTTTGTAGATTAGATTTACCCCATTAAGACCAACAGTAGATTTAATGATTCTCTCATAGTTACTTAGTGTTGTTCTGTGGTTAATTTGGATTTTGTCATAATCACTGTTAAGCATTTTAGGAATCTCTGTAAGTTAGAGGTGGTTTGTGTTTTGGGGGGATGGGCTGGGAGAGGGTTGTGGCTTGGAATGCTTATTGCCAAGATGTAGTGTTTGGGTCCCACTTGTGATTTGTTTGCAATAACTCTGAACTCTGAGCATAGTTTGGTAAAGTCAACACTCGTGTAGCTTACCAACATACAGTGTTAGTAACAGTGGTATGTTAAGGTAGATGTTAATTAACTTCAGGTAGCTTGAAAGATTTTTGTTTTTTTTTTCTATAAGCACCTGTCGAAAAGTTTTAAACATATGATTGGGTAATAACTCAGATACTTGTCCACTGAAAAGGACAGAGTCATATTTTAAAATTTGCCTTAAATTTTTTCAGAAATAGGAAAAAACTACTTGACAGCCAGTGTCGTAGAAGATCTAGATTGGAAGAGGATGTTTGCTATGTGTAAACTTCAGGAATAATTAGCAGTGAGAGGGAGCTAAAGTTCCTTATAATACGAACCTGAAAAACACAAATGTAAAGGAATATTTGATTATGTGAGATAGCAGTTTAGTACTATAGAGAATACTGCTGTCAGTGTAAGTTTATGTCTCAAATACAAATATTATCATGTGTGCCAAAGCATGTGGACAATAATGTCAAACATGTGGTGTGGAAAGGCCACTTATGGTACTGCAGGCTCTAATTTATGGTCTCCAATGGCAACTGTTAAAGAGAAAAAAGTATTATGAATTAAGATGTGTCCCTGGGTCCTCTGAGTTTGATGTGAAGAGTGTGGGGTTTTTTTTTTGTGGAGATAAACTGCCTGTTGCCACAGGAAAGATGTTTTCCTTGTTGCTGCCTCTTAGCTGCTCTCCTCTCAGTTGTATGTTTTATCACAGAGGTGGGTGGTAAGGTGGTGATTACACTACTGGAAAACAGGACAAAAACTCTGTAGTTTGACGGTCTGGATGAATAGTTAGCAAAGGGCAGTGTCCCTACCTGTATAGGTGCCTTGACATCTGATGTAAAAAGAAAAAAAAGAGAACTAGCTACTCCTTATTGCTGCTTGAGTGTGTATGTTGGTATGTTGATTTTTGATGCATGTTGAGGGTAGTTGAGGCCTGATCCATTTCAGCCACTTTTGGTTTCTGTTTAAATGGTGTGTGAATGAAACTATAAGGGTATTGTGCTTCATTTTTAATGCTTCTGTATTGCCAGAATATTCTCATAATGATATGTAGTCTCTGGGTCTCCTTTGTGCTAAAGCAATTTTCAGTTTGGAAAAAAATCCAAATCTATTCTATTTCTTCAATAATAAAGTTCCAGAAAACTGATAATCTTCTTCAAAATGAGCCTGTGACTTGTGAAATAATGGTGATGTTTTGCACTAGAAAGACTGAGCTACCTTTCTGAAAGGGTGGGTGTTATCACCTGCATCTCAAGGAAGACTGTAAAGATCAGCTTTAGTTTTCTCTCATAGATGTTGCCCTACAAATCCGTACTTATGGCAGTGCTGTGGTTTGCATCTTACTTTGTACATACTGATTTTCACTCATCAGTGAATGATGGTAGGCAAACAGCTATAACTGTATTTTTCTTATAACAGGATGACCTGAAATACATAGCACACTTCTTGTAGGTTAGTTTTTCATGTTTAGTCTTTAAGTAATTAAAAAAAGATAGAGTGATGATAATCCAATTTCAGTGGGTTTTTATATGTTTTCAACATTGGTAAAACTCTTTGTGATGCTTCGAATATACCTTAACTTGGATTTAAAAATCTGTCCCCTTACTAGAAATTGGAAATTGTTGCAGTTGAACAAGTTATGAAAATAAGGTGCTCAGCATGCAATTGTGTAAATTATATTAAAACGTTAAGCAAGACTGAGTAATCTAGTCTTCAGTTTATTTATTAATTTGATTTATCTGCATGGTTAGTTGTGCTTGTTCATGTATCAGTAGCATATGGGCTACAGTTCACCTTTGCCTCAGCAACAGCCGGGACAATAGTGCTGTCTGAATTCTGTTGCAGAAAGGCCTCAGAGAAATAGAGGGCCATAATTAATCTTCCCTTCCACAGTAGTGAATTTTGAATCCTTAAGAAAAGAAGATGGTTGTCATTTGGAGTGAAGAATAAAACACGCAGAACATAAGCAGGACACCTGTGGGTTGGATACAGGCAGGGGTGGAAGGATTCAGTGTGGCGTGATTCTATGAGGGCCAATCTGACCTTCACAGAACAGTTCTTGGGCTTTCTCCATATGCACATAACATAGCTTGGCAGTTTGATCAGTAACTTGGAACTGTCTTGCTGGCCTAAGACGTGCTTCTCTTTTATTTTAGTGTATCACTTTGGAATTTAAAGGTGTATTTATAGATCACACATGGATTTTTATTTAATTGGTAAAATGGTACCTGCAACTCATAAGGTTCATAAATGTGAAAATGAAGTTTTTGCTGTTTCAGTCACTAATTGGTGAACCACTTTCTCATATTGGAAGGTGTGATTTTACATAAATTGTGAAAAAATATTTGTCATATTAAATGAATAGGGAAGTAGCAACAGTGCATTTATCCTCTTTGAGATTTTACCAGTCACTTCTTTGAAGAAGTAATTCTAAGAGCAGTTTTTTCTTTTACTATGTGGGGTTTTTGCCATGTTTTTTATTTGTCGACCTCATTACCTCCTTGCTTTTGTGAGTGAGTTTGTATGTATGACATAACTAGAATATGCTTTCTGGAAAGGCCACTTGTGTACTTCAGTAACTGAAACTGGGAACAGGCTTAAGTAAACCAAAGCAAGCTGCTCTTATACTGAGACTTAGATTTCTGCATTTCTTTGGTGTTAGTTTAAATATCCTACTTTTTAAAACGCGCAGTTCTTTTTCAATAGTGAAAGCTTGCTCATCTGTCGCCCTTCCCACCATCCCCCTATTTACAAGTTGGCTGTTTAATCACTAGCTCTTCATAAGCCGGTGAAGAAGCCAAATAGTGGAAGACCACTCTGGGGCTAGGGGAAAATAGAAATCTACCTGGTGCTGTTTTACTTTGGAGCATTGGCAGAAGAGGTTGATTAGGTGGAGTATGAATAAGACTGACTTTCTCTGGTTTGTCTGTTACAACAGATTTGCAAATGAGAGCTTTGTGTGTGCTGTAAACAAGATGGAAAGGGTTTAGTCCCTTTCTCACCTTGCAAAATATGGACACGTTTTGGCTTGAGTGAATTTGGGCAGGTTTGTAGGAGAAAATTTTATTTCTGAGGGAGTATGCTTGTTGATCTGGAATAAATTCATAATTTGTTTTACAGTATTTCAGTGTTTGATTAAAAGTATTTATACATGGTTTAGGAATACTGACTTTCAGAGTATGTTACTACGGTAGATCCTGAGAAATGTTTTGGCTGATTGGGAGATGTTGATGACTTAAAAATTTCAGTATAATAGAGCAGATGAATCTGCATGGATCTTATTTCCTTTGCTTTTGGGGAAATACAGATTTAGCATACATGAATATGTTGTCTTTTTTGCTTACTTGTGTTTAGTTTTAGAAAGAATATGAACTAGTGTGAACTTTCTGTATGGTGTGTTGTGCAGTTTTTGATGGTGCTCTACTCCAAAGCAAAATACAAACAGTATGTGGCATCTCTGATCAGATTTCTGGAAAAGTGATGTCAGTAAAAATACTTAGATTGACATTTGAAAACAGCAGAGTGGTATTTGTGGGAAAATTTCAAAGTGTACTAAACCTTGAATCAGTATGTAACTGTTTTATTTTACAAATATTGAAATTGTATAAAAGTGAAACACCTTAGTTCTGTTGTTTCAGAATAAAGTCTATTTAAGCGGCAAGATTTTCTAATTATGTCCACTTTGAGAAAGGACGGTTTTCAGTGAAACGTTCTGATTTTAGAAAACTCTCATTCAGTTTAATGGGAAACTCTCTGGGAGAGAGGATCTGCATAAATGTTTTCTCTGTAGTAACTACTGGTGAGGGAAGTGCGATTTTCACCGGTGTCTCTCTTCTGTACTTTATATATAGGGGTCTTATATATATGCGCATATATATATATATGCGTGTAATTACAGATATATATATGTATGTAATCTGAATAATGTTCTTAAACTTCTGGCTATCAAATGATTTCTGTTTTTGTACATGTATAAGATAGTAACATAAGGTCTCTTTCAAAGCTTGCATGTGCTTCTTGCTTTTACTGTTGTTTTCGAGATCCTGAGTGGTCGGTGATGCTTGATGGAGGCAATCTCAAAGATTCTCTCTGTTTCTACAGCCAAAAACTGACTTATGCTTGTTCATAATTTCTCAGAATTACCAGGGACTGGAACATGTGGGCTGAAACTAGTAGAAGTGAGAGAGATCTTGCTTAGCTGACCTGGGCAATGAAGTTGCTTTTCAAGGGAATTAAAACCACCAAGTGTTATAAGTTTAAGAATTAACTCAAAAAAAAGAACAAAATGAACATTTGGATGAGAAAGGTGTTTTCCTTCATGTTGGGCATTAGCTAATGTGAGTTCTATTCTTAACTGAACTCTATTGCTTGTGAAACTGTATCTGATTATGAATAGTATAAAGACTGACATGGACTACGATTCTTACTGCTTAAGAAAGACAATAGTAGAGCAAAATATTGCACCTGAAAATGTCAGTGTTAAAAATGCGAAGTACATTCACTAACAGCAAAATACTGGAAGCAATTATTAAAAGTGTTCTCATGAGCTAGTTTTTTTGCTTCTCAGATTTCTGATATCCTTGTTTTTTAAATCCTTTTCAAGTTTACCTCTACAAAGATCTCCATATGACCAAGGGATTGCAGAAACCGTTCTCTTGCATAGGTATTGCAAAACTTTTAAGTGACCTAAGTTAGTTTCTACAGGTTAGTTAATACCTCAGCAGCTTCCATCCCATACAGAAGGCTGACGTATACCTCTCCCATCATACGAGAGTAGTGAAATACCAGCAGTACACTGGTGGTCACCTTTTTAAAATGACCTCTCTTTTCCCTGTGGTGTGTCTTCTGAACAGTACAACAGAAATACATATTGTGAATGCCTACCTTAGCACAAAGTATAGTAACAGCAGCAAACTGAGGCCAACTGTTTTCTTTAGCTTTCCTCTCTATTCAGTGGAGAGCTAGACCTCCAACTCCACTTTTTTTTCGTATTTTAATATTACAACTTTCAGATTACCCATGTTGTGTTCAAAATTATCCCTTTGTGATCAAGGGGAAGAAAAGCAGCAAAACCAAACCATGTTGGAAGTTACACACTTTGGAAGTCCTTGTTCTCAGTAAATTTGATCATACATTTAATTTTGTCATGGTAATTTCCAAAAAGATGGAAAGGGGAGAGAGTTATAAGGATAATGTCATTGTACAAGCCTTATTCCTATTTCACAGAATTCAAGCATAAGACTTCTTTGCTAAGGGCTGAAGGTAACTACCTACAGTTTAATGGACAAGTGCCTCTCCCTGACCACTACTTTTTATATTGGTCATGCATCTTTGCCTACCACCTTCTAAAACTCAGACAACTTTCTGCTCCTTGAAAGGCCGAGAACAAGCCTGCAGGACCCGTAAATATCTCTGAGAAATATTGCTGCTCAAACCCAGGCTTCACTTGCCTCTATATAAAAGTGCTATGTATTTACTAGTGCAGTTATTTGCGAATCATAAATCTTCTTGGGTTATTAAGCTTTTTGAAGATGATTACTTGACCATGATGGAAGCATTGCTAAAATATTCCTAAAGTTTCACCCAGAAGCTGTTAAGAGCTTGCCCTTAATATCTGAAATAGGAACCTGTACAAGATCAGACATTTTCAGTGGACAGTGAAGATTAAATTTGAGGTATGCTATATATTCATGAGTGCTGTCTGCACAATGATGTTATGTAATCGGTTAACTATCCACATATATACAGATGTTTCGGACCTCAGCTGTTAATTGTTCTCAGTGTATTTAGCAGATGAAAACTTCGTTCCAATGAACTGCTAGGCATTTGTTGGCAAGTTAAACATCAGGTGGAGTTTGAGTTTGGTTATTCAGAGACCACCACAGGTAATTCTTGTACAGTATAAAAGTAGAAACAGTGATAATTTTGATGACTTCCCAAAATCTGCTGTAGTGGTAACATAGTTCAGTCTTTGGTGCTTTTCTCTACAGTTGCACCAAGAAAATGGCCAGAGCCATGCAGAACTGCATAAGGTAAAGTTACGTGGATTCTGCAGAACAGCCTAACAGAATATTTTTGATGACCTGAGTCTATTATAGTGGATGTTATAGTGATTTTATGTCTTTATTTTGATGTGGATGTAGTATATGGTGTTATTTTAAATCCGGCTTATTTTACATTGTTCTTGCACGTTATTTTTTACATACTGATGCTTATCATTATATAGTTATCCTGCCAGAGGTACAGATAATGCTAGGATTGCATTGAAGGCTTTTGTCATATGTGTGGAACCAGTAGAGTGCTTGACAGTAGAGTGAACATGGGTGTGTGAGTGTTTCATCAATTCCCCCATATAGACCAGCTCTTGGTAAGATGTTTAGCAACAGGTGAAACAAAAAATTACCTACTTTAGATCACCAGATAGACTCCTTTATACTTGGAAATGAGAGGCCTCACATTAGAAGGTCATTTTCATCACTGATGATCAAGTTCCCATGACTTTCCTCTGTTTTTTGTTTGGTTTGTGGTTGCTATTTTTGTTTGGGTTTTTTTGGTTTGTGTTTTGGTTGGTTGGTTTGTTTTCTTTGTACCTTTTTTTCTGTCTGGGGTCAGGTGCACATCTCAGGTTTAAATTATTACCATGTAGAGTTAAGAGTTTGAAAATACTGGCAGACTAGACAGAAGAATTCAGGACATCTGTGTTCTCAAAAATTTTATAACTTTCTTACCCCTGTTTCTACTAATACTTATATTAATACACTCCAGGTCTCCTCTCCTGAGGGAACAAAAGGAGAAGGATTAATCCTGTTTTTTTCTTGGTGTTTCGATAGTACTAGTTTCCCTTAATCTTTGCATGAAGCAGTGGGGACAGTGTGGAAGGAAACTTGGCTAATGAATAAAACTGAGAGAAAAGGGAAGTAGTAAGACATAGAATAGTTGAATTTGAGGAAAGATTTTTGCAAAACACTATGTTGAATAGTCACCAGTAGCAACAGTAGTAGGAAAGAGGCATATTTGGTTTTGCTTCAGCGGTTGAAAATACACAGGAGGCAAAGGGAGATACAAAAATGATTAGTGCCTTTCTTCTCTTTCTCAATCCAGCTCTTAATTGCATTAGGAATTTAGAATATAGATTTCTTTTTGAGTACCCGCTTTCAGGATAAGATTAGGTCATCTCATTCTTACCTTCCTATTTGTGTACTATATTGTCCTTTCTTGTTGAAATGAATAATGAATCAGGGACAGTGCTGTGAGAGCAGGAGCTTTCAGTGGCAGTAAGCCACTGAAACAGTTCAGCTGTTACATGGAACATTATCCCACGCTTTATGTCAGCACCTTTAGTGCTACTACTTTAACTCAGTATCTCTGATTCTGAGATTGTCCTGCGTTTATTGTTTTGTATATTAATTTCTATTTACTATTTCTGTTTCCTGATGCATTATTTTAGAGAAAGTCATAGGACTAGCTTTTGTCAACTGATCATGCTACTACTTGCTCTAGTTTTTTAATGTACATAATACAGTAAGACATTTAAATTAATTTATATTGTGAATGGTCTAAATTAAAAATATATGAATAACAGTGGGGTGATTCAGACTCCTGCTTCTGTGTCTTTAATCCAGACTTAAAATATGAAACACGTATTTTGTTAAAATTACCATGCTAATGCAAAAGTAAATGAAATTGAAAGCTTCCTGATGTATAAAGGATATTTTTTCTAGGGACAAACTTCTGTTGTCCAAGCTTGATAGCATAATGTTTTTGGATTACTGTAGCTTAGTTGATGCAGTAGCCTGAAGAAGAGCACTAAGCCAGAATATTGACAATATATGCATAGAAGAAAACTTGATGATGACAGTTCTTGTACTGAACTAAAATTAAAACTCATGCAGCGATTTATCAGGAAAATAATAAAGTCCATTCCTGAAATAAGCAGTTTCAGAAGTGGTAAAAGCGTAGCTCGTTACCCTCAGCTGCATGATTACCTTCTAAACCAGAAGTTGGAGTAACGTTTCAGTCTTGGGAAAGGTGGGGTAATTTGTGGGTACGTAAAAGTAGGTAAATATAGGTATGTTTACAAGTTTATATAAATAGGGTGTACAAGTTGTACCTCATGTATGACAATCAGCAAGCGTTCTGTGTGTTTTGGGGAGAATATTGTTCAAAAGAGATTTCGGAGTGGAGAACACAACAGACTTGTGAATTTAGGAAATGCACTTCCTATACAGAAGGCAGAACAAAACATTTGATGGTTACTGGGAAAGGGGCAAATACTAGAGGAAGATGGGCGTATTGACAGTATGGAGAAGGTGGAGTGAAGTGTGATGTGAGACAAATTATGTACCTTCAGTACCCTAAGTCAGTTGTTAACAATGAATTACGTTGTGGGCCATGAGGGCAAAATCAGCCTTAAACCAGAATGTAAATGATGCGATCACTTAACTAAGAAGGTAGTGGTGACAAACGGGAGCTTGTGTGACAAAGGGCCACTGAGACAGTTAGGTCTGGAGCATGAAATGTAGGAGAGCCTGAGGTAGCTGGACTTGTTTAACTTGATGAAGAGAAAGGTAAGAGAGATTGAAATGCCGTCTTTAGCTAATGGGTGTTTATACAGGGGACAAGACAAGCTCTGAGGTGCACAACAAAAGAAGCAACAGCTACTGTTCCAGTAAGGGAAATACTGATTGAATTTAATGGGGAAGAATTCACAATGAATCTCTATCCTTTTAAGTATTCAGAAATTGACTGAGAAGGCGCTTAGTAGCCTGATCTAACTTTGAAGTTACTCCTCTGAGCAGAAAGTTGGTCCAATGTCTGTCTAAGCCTAGACAGATCTATGATTTTATGGCAACTTCTGTTTAGAATCATCCACCTATACTGGTAGGAACAGGAGTTATTGAGGGAAAGTGTTGTTAAAATACTGGACCAGTTAAATCTTACTTGGACAACGTATTCAATATAATCCAAGTGTGAATGTAAAGTTTCCTTTAAGCACTATACTTGGTAGTTATTCTGTGTAAAATGAATTATATGGCACCTCTCATGGATTTGATGAAGTTGAATATGTCAGATTAAGATGTTTATCTAAAAGGTAGCTTTAAAAATGAATTTTCAAATTTCTGTATCTAATATACTGCATTTGTATATCCAGTTTTTTAAATTCTGTATTTAAATGATAAAGGAAAGAGTGGGAATAGTTGTACTAAAGTATCTTGCGTAGACATGTTTCCTACAGGCTATTACTCAAAGCAATCATAATTAGAAGTTCAGTTTCTTCATGTGATTTTTATTCATTGTCTCCTATTCCTATGGAGGTATTATTTTTGTAGATAAGAGGCTGTTGTATAGCTTTAACTCAGCATTCTTTCACAGTAGTGGTGTATGAAGAATATAATTTGATCTTTTATAAAGAACGTATTTTATTCTTTTAGCTACTGAAAAGTTACACTGGTATGGGATCTCATTTTGTAGGTAAGTGCAACACACTTTTGTTGTAAAGCAATGTTGAACATTAAAAGGTTATTAATAGTAGATACAAGTCCTGTAGATGGATCTACAAGCTGTTTAAAATAGGAGATTTGTTAAAAACCCATTCATAAAAAAAATAGTGGTATCATTTGCAGATTTGAAGTTGTTATGTGGTGTCAGTATAAGGAAGGACAGACATACCTGTCAGGAAAATTTGATAACCTCAAGAGCTGCAGAAATAGAAGTAGGATGAATGTTGATACATTTAGAAATTACTAGAATTTCTGCTGTAAGCAAACATCTTTTTGACTTGATATGACAGAGGAAGCATAAGATCCATGTATATTAATGCTAACACTAAGTACCTAGTAGGTCATCAGTAAAATGAAACTATTAAAAAGCATATGCAGTTTTTTAGTGTATCAAGAGAGGTATGTCTGTGTAGAGATATTAAAGTATCAGAGTAAACACATTGAGTTCACGTTGGTGCATGGTTCCTTTGTGCTCAGGAAAAAATAATCAGGTGGTATAAAATGTAGAGGTTAGTAAGAACATTGAGAAAATTTATTTTATATGAAAACTTATTTTGTAAGAGGAGACTCATCATAACTTAAGGCACAGCAGTCTGAACTAATTTTTTTATGTGGCTTCTGGGCTACATCTGGCTCATGTCCAACTAAGAGTAATACTGAAGTGGGCCTCTTAATATTTTACCTATTCTTGCAATGATTCCTAACCTAAGCTTTTCTTCTCTCTTCCTCTTCTGAGTTGCGACCATGCTTTTTTGCCTTTTTTTTTTTTTT
>VWYH01002242.1:64193-87727 GCA_013399365.1 Pampusana beccarii
AGTGATGCTCCTGCTGTTAAATTTGACGAATCTGTGAACTGCTTGTGTTCTACTGCTCCATCTTTAGCGGGCTGCTCGGGGATGGTACAAATGCACTGTCTATTCTGGAAGTGTTCACATCTGGGTTGGAAGGGAGCTACAGGCAAAGATGATGCAAGGAACTGCTTCTGAATAATTCCAGTCTGGAGCTGGATATGAAGATCTAAAATGCAAAAGAATGAGGTACAGGAATTGCCTTCCATTAAGAATGATGAGGGCAAAATTTTTAACTACTTAAGAAAGAAAAATTTATGAAATTGCGAAGTGCTTGAAATACAGTATGTGATGTAAATTATAGGGGTCTGGACTTCGTGATCAGGGAAATCCCTATTTCTTAGGCAAGCAGTATTAATAAATTGTTTAATAATATCTGATATGTTTAGTGGGAAAAGATAAAATCCATAAACAGCAAAAGTTACAAGCATCTGAAAATCACATTATCGGACTACTATGCTTAGCCAAATTTTATGTCATGGAATTACTGTTACACCTCCAGCTCCTGGTAGTTTTAGGCTGTGTGTCTCTTTGAAAAGCAGCTTTATATCCTGTTTATTCAGATGGCTTACTAAAGTGTATTCTGAACATTGTGTTTTTACATTCATAGCTAAAGTTTCTGGTTTGTGGTAGTTTGTTAGTTTGTTTTCTGGTTAGTTTGGGGTGTGTGTGTGTGTGTTTTGTTTGGGTTTTTGTTTGTTTTGTTTTGTTTTGTTTGTTTGTGGGTTTTAATGTTGGGAATGTAGCGTCATTGCTGCTACTAGAAGGCGAGATGAATTTGTCCCACTCACTTTGCTCAGTTGGAAGTTACTATTCATATGTAAATCTATTGGTGCTAATAGGATTAAGGTTTCCAGATGTCTTAAGGTGGAAATGATACAAACATTTATAGTTTTGAGCTGGTTTCTGTAGCAGAAGCTACAGAAGTGATGTGTTTGAAAGAAGAACCTGATTTGATGCTATGGTTGTAGCTGAACACTTGAAAAAACAAACCTATTTGCTTTGCATGTTGCTTTTTCTTTGAAATGAATACAATAAATGGTGGTGTTGATTTGTAGTCGTCCTACTGCTGTAGGAGCTCTTTGTTCAAGAGATGAGAGTGGCACTGTGCTATGTGATTCACAGAAACTTAGTTAAGACCCTGGTTTGGAAAGCTTACTTTCTAAATGCGTATTATGTTACTAGTTCTCTCTGCCAAAACTATTTCTGTTGCTGAGGTGCCCTTATTTGTTTCAAAGGACTAGGCTTGTCTGTTTAATTTCTAGTCCAAAATAGTTTTAGTTTGTCTTCATGACATTTCAGAGTGGACTTCAGTGAATGACCATGTGTTATAGGTTTTACAAATGTGTGTGCAAGGGAGGAGGGAACCTGAGAAGCTTTGTCTTCTGTTTCCTGTTTATCTTAGCACAGAAGTGCCTAGAGCCTTGAGTAGGTTACCATTCAGTTTCTGTCCAATTTTGAAGAAAAATTGAGGTACCAAGAGGTGAATTTGACTGGATCAAAATCATATAGCCAATTAATTGTTAGCCAAAAAAAGGAACACTTGTCTTCCTAGTGCAATTTGAAGCCCTGTTCTTTTGCTATGGTTTCAATCCAAATGCTGTGAGCTAGAGAAACCTGTATTCTATGAAAATCAGAGAACACAACAGTTTATCACCACCTTGAACTGCAGCCCTATAACAAAGATGAAGGACTTTGTGGTTAATCCTTTCTTTCCCTAGAAAGATCAGAGCTCCTCAGCTGACCAGTGGAAGACACTTCTCCAATTCCCCTATCCCAAGAAGTTCATAAATAGAGTGAATAGCATCATGATATGTCGTTGTATCGTTATTCTTTACTCGATGTTAGTAGAATGAAAGTTTCAGATGCTATTACTCATTTTGTCTGAACCCTTTATAGTCAGCAGTACACAATTTCTGTCCCTGGCAATAGAAAAAGCATGAAAACATTAGAGTACTAAGTGATTCTGTTGTGCTTTTTTCCCACGAGTTTTTCATTAGTTGGAAATCGTTCAAAACTGGTTTCGAAGAAAATTTTTTAAGTTTAGCAGTTACAGAAATATAAATATTTAAAGCTCTTGAGAAAGAGAAATATTTAAAGTTCTTGGAGTTTATAAAATTCATATGAAACTAGATTAGAAGTTCATAAAAGCAGATTCAATTGTATCAGTGAAGTAAAGCTCCAAATGCGTACAGGTTGAATGAGACTTTGATTTTACTACTTTAATGTTTTAGGTTACTGTTGCTTCTGCCACCTTCATTTCATGGCTTGCTAAATTGCAACAGCATTTCATGAACCCTATTCTTTTGCATCAGGGATTTGATAAGTCACCTTTAAATCTGAGTTAAATTTCTGGTATATTGAACTTGCAGACGATTTTATGTCACTTTCTGTGGTATTTCCTTATCTATTGACAATCGTTTGTTAAGATTGTGAGTGCTATGTGATTCCTTAGCTTGATTTCCTATAGAAAGAGACAGCTGTACCAAATTCTGAACCTTCTCTGCCAATGGCAGCAGTATCTGGAAGAGGAGTACAAGTCTTAAGTTTTAAGACAATTTGTTATTGTGAGCTTCATGAAGACTGTCTTGGCTGAATGTGGTATGAGGTCTAATTAGTCTTCCCTGCTATGTTATCTCAGAATAAAATCAATCATAACTTCATTTTAAATCATCCACTTAGCACTGAGTTAGGAGTAGGATGTTCTGTGTCTATATATGTGTACTATTATCTATAAACTGATATGTAAGGGTTAAAGGATGAAGTTCAAGTTAGTATGAATATAGGATACAAAGCCGCGTGAAACCAGTTCTCAGTCCTGCTGCATGTGGAACAGCTTGTTTTGCTCTTTCTATCACCCTGAACAGAGATAGGGAGAGGAACAGAGAAAGTGTTTATGGTTCATATCTGGAGCTTCTGATGATAATGCCTTAATTCTTTCCCTCCCTGGCAAAATATTTGAACTCTGTGGAGTGTGCTAGAATTCTCAGATTACGGTTTAAACAGTTGTTTTAAACCGTGCTGGCAGTACTGAGATACCTCTCTGAGAGGGCAAACCTTGCAGTTTTAGGCTACTTTGTTACCAGGAGGGACACTTAAAAACCAAAAGAATTAGAAAATTCTATGCCCCCTGAACCCGAAAGCAGTTTTGTGGAGCTGAAATACAGTTTTTAAGTTCTCACATGCTTTCTAAAACCTAAAAAATCCTTTCTAGTCTGTGATAAAATTGAGTTTATAATCAAGAAACATTTCTGACCCGAATCTTAAGGGCATTACTTTCCATTATTCTGGTTACTTTTTTTACATAGAGAGTTCTGCTCAACTTAATAAGGTTGTTCGTTTTCTTTGTTTTTTGTTTTGGTTGGTTGGGTTTTTTTTGCATCAAATTCTTCAGTGGGTGTTAGAATGATAAAACTCATTCTCCTCTACATCTGTGGAAGTGACTACTATCAGTTTTCATTGGTAGCAGAAGGTAATTTATAAGGTAAGCTGCTTTGACTTGCCTGCCTTTTTCTCATATGCTATATGTAGTGTTGGTTGTAGAAATCAAGTGCTTCAGATTCCTATAATGATGAAAATACTTCCTACCATGCAGCTGGAGCAAGAATGGATTTTGTGGCATTTGTAAGGTGAAGATTGAGAGATGTGTTAACTGTGCAATGGAGAACTAAAATAGCTGACTTTGAGGAGGAGCAGAGTTAAAAAATGGCAGATTGTCCAACAGTGATTCGCCTCACATCCAAAATCTTCAAGAATCCTTGGTAGAACTCATCACTGTCATTACCATCTGTGCGATCCATGGTTTAAACGTGATTTAGCTGTTGGGTAAGGTAGAACTGAAAATGCAGCATTGTGGTTCTGTTCCAGTTTGAAAATGCTGCTTTATATTATTAAAATCTTCCTTCAGTTATCTTAAAATATTTAAATTGCAACAGTGTTACTGAAAAAAAATTCTGGATCCTATTAAATGATATTCTAAAATGGTTTGATCGTATGTATAATTTTAATTAGTTTGTAATCTGTCTGGGATACCCACTGGGGATTTTTATTGACAATGACTGTCAATTTTATGGGCAAAGTATGCAAGTTTAGTCTTTATTTTTTTCCGCTATAAATTCCTCCCACCTTATTATTATTATCAATGTGTGCTGTTTACTAGTCAGTTTTGTAGTTTCTTATAAATTGTGCACAATATTGATGAACAATGTCAAAAATACAGAATAATTTGTAAAACATTCCGTTGTGTTCACAGCTAAAAGATGATGGTAATCTATCTCAGTATCTGTACAGGTAGTACAAAGCAGCAGTCCTATAGCTGAAGGTGTAATTATTTGCATCCAGAAACTCTGTAGCTAACATTTGAAACTGAATCTTGGATTACTGAGTAGTTAAGTTAAAAAAACCAAAACAACCAAACAAGACGAAACAAAAAAGACACACACAGGCAAAAAAAAATCTATACAACCACAGAAATATCATATGCTTCAGTTTTGCAAGGGCCAGTATTTGTTTAGCTTTGAGGTAGAAATCCAACTGAAACTATCAGGAAGTGTGTCAAATAAGTGTCAGAGGATCATGCATTGTTTTAATCTTGACTACTTAATACATACAGACTTTTTTTAATGCTGTCATAAGTGGTACCCATTTTTACCCATTTAAACTATATCTGATGACTTTATGCGTACCCAGAGAAGGAGCCAGTGCTGTGATTGTTAGGATAGGCATTTATTAAAACAAGATTTCTGGGGATTATCTCTTCAGAAGATGGAACGTTTTAACATTTTGTTAATCCGTAGGTAATTGATACCTGAAAGACGTAGAATGAAGTTTACTATAAGTCAATCAGTCTCAAGCTTGAAGACTCACTTAATTTCCCTCCTTTAAGATATTCTTTATCAAGTGAGATATTGAATCGATTGGTACTTTGGTGGGAAATTGAACTCAAGTAGATAATAAAAAATTAAAGAATCTACCATCCATTTCATAGAGGTTTTCAAAGACAAGATTTTAGTTACACAGAAAAGCGATGATAAAAGGTTCAGCATCACAGAAGAAATCTAACACAGAGACCCTGGCTGTTCACAATCGTTACTAATTCAGATTCAATGTTCATTATAGTAACATTTCCATGGGACTTTTAAACACCTTGTATATCCAACAAGAAGTACTGGAGAAGTTACACTTACCTGCAATTACAGATTGTGTATATATATATATATATGTATATACACACACACATATACATATGTAGTGTGTATATATATATATATACACACTACATATAGATGTAGTGTATATATATTACATAACAGATGACATGAAGCATGAGACAAAATAATAATTTTCTGTACTATTGGTGATCAGTGTTTTCATCAAGTTACAGTTTATTGTGGGAAAATATTCTAGTAGATTTCTAAGTTGTTTTTTGGTTTGGTTTGGTTTGTTTTTTTCCCAGATGATATTTAAAAGGCTGCTGTTACCTCTTTCCTTTCAAATTACCCATTATGTTTTGCTAAACAGCTAAGAGTTGTTCACCAACTCTGTTTAAGCCAAAGCCCCTGTTTTAGGTGGAATAAGTAGGGATGTTAAAATTGAAAATACTGGATTTGGTTTCTTTTTTGCTTTACACATTCCTCCCCCGCTCCTTTTTAGACCAAGCCTTTGTAGAGAGTTTCTTCTGCTCACTGAATGTTCTTTTCATATGTGGCTTCACTGTCTTGATGAAGTTTGCATTGTTGCTTCCCTGTGTAGAGCAAAGGACGCATACCGAGCCTGGGTGCCTCTGGATTATGGCCAGTAATTGTGATGTTATTCTTTAACTAAAAAGGAAGTTGTGAGAACTTGCCATGTGCATTTGAAGACATGTTAGACTCTATTTATGAGAGCAATTTATTTCTTGTATAATCCATACTGCAATTTTTTTGCTTCTCTCTTTGCATAAAGACTTTAAAAAAATCAGTTGCAGTCAGCAAGCTTTGTGAATCGGCACTATGAAAGGTATATGTGAATATTTGCACTCAGTCTCATGCTGTTTTGAAGAGCTATGATGTGCAGGACAGGCACAAGTAAGGAAAGATAGCTGCTGGAAGGTCTTAAACTGTGCATGTGTAGAGACATTTTCTAATAGGCTGACATGGATCTGTGCAAATGTGTTTGTGGTAACTTGGCAGGGGCTTCTAGAAAGGAGCTCCTTGTTTTTCCACTGTATTTGTTGGCCAGAAAGAAACTTCAGTTGAATATAGTTTAGGTAAGGTATTTGTTGTGGCCTGTACTTAGAGTCTATTGTCATGCAGTTTTTTCTAATGGAGGGTTTCAATCCCTTTGAGAGAAGAACATTGTAATCATCCTACTTCCTTCCTATTAACTTCCAAAACTAAATAAAAAATAAAATGACAATGTGCGTACGTAGTGGATGCGTATCTTCCATAACTATCTCCTTACTTTTCTGTTTCTGAAATCAGTGCTGGAAGCCCTCAAACCCACCTTCTTTGGCAGTGAAGATGAGGCAATTTGAAGCTCTTCGTTGAAGTAGTCTTAAAAGGCATAAGCTCACTTCATAACAATAGCTGGAACTGGTTTTTGAACATTTCCTAAGAAACAGTTATTTAGTTCTAGAGAGGTTCTTTATTCCAGATGCTGTGCACACTCTTTTTCTGCTAGAAATTTTTGTTGACTCTTTAAAATATTGCCTATTCTGGCAGTTTGGGTTTTTAGTGTTTTTTTTTTATTTGTGCTTTTGTTTGTTTGTTTTCTTAAATCCATAGAAGAAACAGAACTTCTATTGCAATTTAAATGAGATACCTAACCCTTTGGTTGAAGGTTAGGCATGTAAAACCCTATATTCAGGTGATACAGGGTGAATTGCTTAGGATAAAGAGTTGTAGCACTTTCAGGTCACTAGGAAGGAACTGAGGAAGGAATTGAGTCTTATTTTTAATTCATCATCTTGCAGAGTTAAACCCTTTCAGTTGTGGAAAATATGTATAAATAAAACCTCAGGGTGGTGGTATAAGCTTGTATTCTCCAATAGTCAGTAACAGATACAATGGGCCATATGTTTCCATTTAAATGCTGCTCTGGAATGTTACTGTATAGGTAAAGCCTTTCACCTCTCTATCAGAAGTGTGACCAGCAGGTTGAGGGAGGTTCTACTCCCCTCTACTCTGCCCAGGTGAGGCCACATCTGGAGTACTGCATCCGTTCTGGGCTCCCCAGTTTAAGAAGAACAAGGAATTACTGGAGGGAGTCCAGCAGAGAGCTGCAAAGATGATCAGGGGTCTGGAGCATCTTTTTTATGAGGAAAGACTGAGAGAGCTGGGTCTTTTCAGCCTGGAGAAGAGAAGGCTGAGAGGAGATCTTACCAATGTTTATGAATATCTGAAGAGTGGGTGTCAAGAGAATGGGACCAGACTCCGTTCACTGGTGCCCAACAATAGGATGAGGGGCAACAGGTACAGACTGAAGCACAGGAGGTCCTGTCTGAATATGAGGAGAAACTTCTTTACTTCGAGGGTGCCAGAGCCCTGGAACAGGCTGCCCAGAGAGGTTGTAGAGAGTCTCTTTCTCTGGAGACATTCATAACCTGCCTGGACACATTTCTGTGCAATCTACTCTAGGTGTAGCTGCTTTAGCAGGTGGGTTGAACGAGATGATCTCCAGAGGTCCCTTCCAACTCCAACCATTCTGTGATTCTGTGATCAAAAATCATTCTGAGCTGGAAGTGAAAGAAGGTCTAAAACTCTCAATGTCTACACCTGCAAACAGATGTTAGTGATTTAATTAATTGCAGCTGTATTTGTTTAGTTTTGTAATTCAGTCTATTTAAATGCAAGTTTGAAAACCTTGTATTTTGAGGAGGAGGTGTATGTGAATATGATTTTAATGAATTTTAACATCAACACCCAACAGAGCCCCACATCATCCTGTGCTTTTCTGAATATACCCTAATCCCTGATACAGCAGTGTTCCCCATAACCTTTTGCATGACACAGTCCTGCCAGGCTGCTGTCATCATTTATCGTCTGTTCCCTATCCCTAGTGGACGTTTGGAAAATCCTTATTACACAGTACACAAATAAATTTAATACTTGAAATTCATAGTGCCTCAGCAGAGGTGGAAGTCAGAGACATTTTTGAAAGTTACTTTCAAAAAGTTCACTTATATAGTGACAGTGTATTTTGGTTTGATACTCAGGGAAAAATATCTTTCACTCCCTGTTATTTCTCCAAGAGATTAGGGTGACATGGGACTGATGGGGGCCACCCAAGTCAGAAAATTTAGCTCCTGCAATAGTTATGATACAACTGGTGTCTGCCTCAGAAGAAGCCATGTAAAACTCACTCCATACACCATTTCAATTGGTCTCATCATTTCATTCTGAAAGCTTTACCATACAGACGTTTATCTTCCCCACCCGCCTCCCTTTTTTTTTTTTTTCCTTCTCTCATGGTTTGAGGGACTATCGGTGGCAGGAATCCCTCAGGAAGAAGTCTGACACTTGTAAGAGAGGAGTAGGTGGGAGAACAGAGGGTAGTAGTTTCTGTTACTGATGGAGACTGAGACCTGTAGGATTGGATGCCTCTTTACCCTCTTCTTGATTAGAAGATCAGTCTGTCCTTCCTGTCGTTTTCTTCCTTCTTGCTTTCCTGTGTGAAATAACACCTTGTGCAATACGTGTACTGTATGATAATTTCACTGTGACTGGGAACACAGAACTTCTGGTTGCAGGAACTGCTGATAGCATTTTTCTTGCAAAGTGAGTAGTAAATTTCTCAAGTGATACTTAAGTGTGATGTTTTAAATGAAAAAAGTCTTAGCATGGCACATGAATCAGTGTCTTGGGTGGAAGACACCAGAAAGAGTTTATTTAAAAACAAACAAATGACAAGAAAAACACCCCAAACAAACAACCACAAACCAACAACAAAAACCAACCAACTGAACAACAAAAAAAACCCCTCACAAACAAACATCAGAATAAAACGAACGACAAAGCACCAAACCACACCTCCAAACTCCAACAAAAACCTTACCTAATTCTGGTGGGGAGAAGGAAAGGCTTTTATTAATTAATAATTTTAAAGCAAGGTACTTTGTTTGAAAGATAAAGAAATTGTTTTAGTTGCTTGGAGGTATGCAGTGTATGTTCATGCTTTTATGCCTCTTGGAAACAGCTTGTAAAATATGGATGATGAAGTAGCAAGAACTGTTACTTTTAAAACAAAAGAAAGATTCGTGCTTTCTGGAAAGCACAGTCATACAAAGTTTGCATTTTTTAAATTTTATGTGCTTTAAATAAACTGTACTGATGCAGACAGGATTGTTTGTATGTTTTGTTGTTTAGCAGGAGGCATCATAATGCCTTTCTGTCATTTTAACCAAAATTTAAGAGGAAACAAGTTGACCTGCTTGTGTTCTTTCTCTTGCTAAACTCTTGACTGTAAGTTTAGTAATATGTGGTATTAATGGAGCTAAGGACTGTTTTTTATGTGAGAGCTGTGCTGTATTTTTTCCACTGTGGACATATCCTGCTATCTCTTGACAATGTTGTGGAAAAGTGGAAAAATTAGTCATATAGAAGAGTGTGAATTTTTTCTTTTTTTCAGCAAGAATTAGTGTCAGAGAGAAGATATATGTGGACCTGTGAATTACAGAATGACTGACCATTACCTATATTTTCATCTTCACCTCTTTCTGATGCAATTTATCTTATTTATCTATCAGATCAAGTCGTATATCATATAGATCATGCCATTGATGGCAATGTTAACCTACCTACTCGGAAAGAATCTTGAGGCTAAATATATTCCAAATGTTCCTATTCAA
Organism: Pampusana beccarii; assembly: GCA_013399365.1. Taxonomy (NCBI): domain Eukaryota; kingdom Metazoa; phylum Chordata; class Aves; order Columbiformes; family Columbidae; genus Pampusana; species Pampusana beccarii. The sequence goes on from VWYH01002242.1 coordinate 74,053, forward strand.
ATATGAAGCACCTGAGACCTGCTGCAGCAATAGTACATTCTCAAAAGCAAACATCTCTGAGAAATCTAATGGTCCTGCATTTCCACGTCAAACGTATCTCCCTCTCTGTTTAAACTGTGTTTGTTTCTGAAGTTCCTGCACATTTCTCCCTACCACTTTTTCCTCCTATTATATAAACTTTTACAGAAAAAAGTACCTCACTCTTTCTCAAACTTAGCCGTTTCAGCTGCCAAACAGAGAATGGGTAGAGCAAGATGTTAAACAGTTGGCGATGCAAGTTTAAAACAGTGGATATAGAGAGGATGGATGACAGGGTATTTGGTGTGAGTCAGTGGGTTGCAGTTTTCAAACTTATTTTCCAGCTCTCCTCTGTAAAAGCACTGCCCTTGCTACTTCTTTGCTGCCGTATTGTGTTAGACAGCTATGAAAGATGTGTGTTTGGTGGTTACTAGCTTTACCAAAACTGTTCTGTGGACCAGTAAGTCCGTGTTGGCACTCTGTAATTCAAGTATGGGACATTGGCTGGCTGAAAGAGAAAACTGTTCGTATTACAGCTGATTGTTCAAGAGAGACTTTCATTACTGATTTTCAGGGGGTGTGTGGAAGTTTCTGTTTTGAGGGCAGAAAGTTTCAGTATGTATTTATCCTTCAAGTTTTAAAAATCATTTGTAGTACGTTGCTGTGCCCTAATCATGAATTTATGATCTGATAATTCTTATAACTAAAGTATGTGAAAGAACATGAAGAAATTGCAGATTTAAATGTACTGTACAAACTTTTAATTTCTAGCTCCTTCAGGAACATGTAACATTTGCTTTTCTAGCTTAAAAATGAATTAAAGCAGCACTGTTGTCTTTTAACACTTTAGTTGATCATCTTTCTTGCGATGGAATAAGAACATTGCAGTTCCCAGCTGCTTTTCGCTTCTTACCTGAGTGGTTATGTCTGCAAAGGTTTATCTACAGACACCCTCTGTATATACTAAATTTCTCGTCATGGTTATAGCTTTAATTTGGCCTTTTTCTTTCTTTGCTTTCTAGAATTTGGTTTCCTAATGGAAAGCAGTATTTCAGATAAAGAGACAATATTAATGTGCTATATCATTTACTGGGGTGCACTGTGCACTAGAAACTTTTGCAGACACATTTGTGAGGAATTTAAGTGTGAAGTTTCCTTGGTGGTCCTAGTGAAGTACCTAGTAAAAGTGCAGTTTTGCTGATGGGTAATTTTTGTCAGTGAATTGTTACAGAATATATAAAAAAATGTGTTCTTAACAGAAGATGTTGAACATGGGAATTGTGCTTTTTCTAATAGCTAAAGCTTAAATTCAGACAGAAGCAGTAATCAGAGGAAAACTGATTGCTTTCTGACTGCCTGCTCTTTTTCTTTCTCTGAACATTTTGTTATGATGTATCGCTGTTCCCTAGTTTATACTTATTTGTACTAGTTAAAGACAGACTGGGAAGTTCTGTGCTCTTCAGCAGTGGACTGTGAAAGAGGGAGACTTTGTCATCTTTTAGTTTCTCCCTCATTTTAACCCCGTAATCATTAGTTTGTAGAAACAGAGTCTATAGGACTTGGGGTCCTTATGATTTTTATTTTTATTATTCCTTTGTATTGATCTCCAGCTCTCAGTCTGCTAGTTTTGGAAAGACATGTAATACTGAATGTCTGGTTAAAGCAAGATGAGGGAAAAAACAGGTGACAGATTTTGATAACGAGTTTGGAAGTATTGCTGGGTTCCTGATAAGTGTCTATGCTAAGCTCTAACCATTTACTCCTTTTTTGGGGTGCATTAATCAGCTTTTAATTTATTTGCCTCCCTCTGCTTGGTCACCAGTTTCTCTTACAAAATATCTTACAGGTTGTTCTAGAAACCATTTGAAATCAGTTCTATGTAATTTATAGATTCACAAACACCATCCGTAGTCATACTTTCTGGCGCGTCCATAATTCTTGCCTTTAAAATGCCATAACTTAAAATCTTTGAGTTGTTGTGGAGTTTGGTTTCTGACTATCAGAGTTGCATATTTCAGTTTTTTGTTTTAATGGACGTTTAAGCCACTGTGGTGGCTTTGGACAGGCGATTTTGAGAGGAAAGGAAAAGAAGGCCAGAGAGAAGAGAGTTGGAAAATTTGAAAATGTTTTACTAATGCTACTCAATAGACATAGAGAAAATAAAGCAGAACAGAAGTTATAGAACCAGTCTTGCAATTCCCAGCAACTACTCCAGCAGCACCCTGCAGCCAACCGGAACTAGATTCTGTCTGTCACAAGGCCTCAGCTTGCAGGGACAGCAGAAAGAATCAGAGATGAAGAAGGAGCAAAGCGAAGCAGCAGAAGACAAAGCAGAAGAAGAAAAAAGTCCTTCTGGTCTCCACCTTTTATATCCAGGATGTCGTGAATGGGATGGAATACTCCAATTTGTCAGTTCGTGGTCACCTGACTCAGACCACTTACTCTCACTGCCCCCCCCAACAACCCAGGACACATGTGATAGTCAGTTCTTCCATACCTGGAGTCATTTTAATTTCCTGACATTTCTGTATAGGACACTAAGGCTAAGTATATTTAGATATTTTATATTATTATGGAATCGAGGATTTAATTTAATTGCTTACCTCTCCTTCATCACTAGTTTCTATTATGAAGTCTCTTACAGGTCATTCTAGATACAATTTGAAATCTATTATAAGTTATACACTCAAAAGCACCATCTGTAGTAGTACTTTTCACATTTACATAGTTATTGGATTTTAAAAATCAGGAATTTTTATGCTTGCTGATATAGTAAGCATAGTCATTCCTAATTTGGGAAAAAAAGATAAACGAGGTCTCCTAAATGCTTTTCAAGGTAGAGCTATTCCCTAAATGACTACAGAGGACATTGTCACTTTAGACACTGGTAGTGTGAACCTTCCCAGTTTCCTCAAATTATTGTCTCAAATTGGTTTCCAGCTAGAATTTATTCTTGTATGTTATGCAGTGGAATTCAACTTTCCTTTAATATTAGAAAACTTTTTTGTTCATTATATATTAATAAGCAGCAAGGTATTTCTTAGTAAATTTTCTTCAAAAGAGGTAGACAAACATAATGGAAATCTTACTGGAGTGATTGCCTATAGCTTTCAAAGATTGCCTGTCCTGGACATTGAAATAGCACAATAGCACTTGTATTAGGCATTTTGGATGGTTTGTGAAGGCTAGATACCAAAATTATCTGCTGAAATGAGACCTGGGAATGAACTCAAGAGCTAGGGCAATTCCAGTCCTTTTTCCATCTAGTTTTAAAATTTGTGGCGTGGAATGATCCTGGAGGACTTTCTTCCAAAAGGAACTGAGGTCTAGTAAAGGCATTTCTAGGAATATCTTAACATGTTGGGTTTGTGGTATTGTTGTGGTGGTGGTTTGAGGGGTTTTTGTTTGTTTGGGTTTTTTGGGGGGTTGGTTGGTTGTTTTTGTTTGTGTGTGTTGGTTTGTGTTGCCTTTGGTGGAGGAGCGTTGGGCTTTTTTGGAGGAAGACTTACTGTGTGGTGGGGTTTTTTGTGGTTGGTTTGTTTTGTAAACTAGGGTACAATTTTCAGCATCATTCAGGCTTTGAATGATGTACTGTCAAGTTTTGTGTGACAGATAACGATAATTTCCCTTGGGACAAGGTACTGACTAGCAAGTCCTGCTGGAAGGCTGAATTGAATTGAAATGAAGGAAGTCAGTAAAGAGCAGTCAGATGGTCATTACAAGCAGGCATATATGTTTCTAAAACAGTTGCAATGACTGTGACCATTGCTTTGATACCAGCAAAAAAATTTCAGGCCTATCACATGCAGTAAAAGTTCGGAAGAATTGAGCAATTGGCCAAAACGTTTTGTTCCTTCAAGGCTTGTGAAGCAAACCTTTTGCTTTGGGAATCTGTATGCTCAGTGTTAATAATGACTACTTCAACAAATCATAGCCATTGTATGTAGTGATCTGAGAGACGGGGTAGTGGTAAAGGATAAGTCTTAGGGACAGGTAGATTTTTGTCTTTATCCAAAAGTGCACCTTATTGGAAGTAGTTCAATCTTATTGGAGCTCTTAATTTGTCCTACCAATCATAGAAAAATTGTGGGCATTGTAGTTAATCTTTTACCCTTTTTATTATAATCGCGTGTTTGCAAACTGTATTGCATGTTCTCCAAAAGAAAATAAATGGGAGGCAAGTACAATGAGAATAGCGGATGAAGTAGTTAGCTTTGATTAGATAGTGATTGATAACAACTTGTCGTGGTAATGTTATGTTTAAGTTTAAGGCTTAGCTTTGTAGTGCATCGTATACTGTTCAGGGTAGCTTATTATCAGTAAAACTCGGCAGGTGTAATAAATTAAAGTTAAACAAAACAGAATTGAAAGTTTATATCTAAACTATTGTAATGCAGACTGGAAATTTAGTATTGTACACAACTATTTTAATAATTTTTTTCTTGCAATTAGAAAGGGCCTGGCTTTGCTGGCTGGAGATCTGTTCTTAAGGAATGAACATACCAATTTTTCATCCTGAATAACCGTAGTGCTTGTACTAAACTATAGCTACAGTCTAATTGGGGGAGTGGAAATGTTAGGTCTTTGGATCCAGTGTTTCCAGTTCATCCACTTCATCTGGTTGCAGAGACCTTGTTTGACTGAAGGTCCTCATATTTGTGAAAGCGAGAATAGGAAGCCTTTGGCTCCTATCAAGTACTGGAACTAGAAGCTGAATCTCTTGCAGTTTCATGAATCTGTGAATAGAATAGCGAAGACTTTGTTGCGTCCATTAATGGCATAGGGAAAAAAATGTCTCTGTCATTGTGGATATTTCTAATTTTGTTTAAAAATACTTTTCCAGTTAGAGATGTTGAGTTACCAATTTATTTTTGCAAGATGCATTTAAAAAGCCGCTAATGGTTTGTGTTTGGTTTGGTTTTTTGTTCGTTGTTCTTCTCACTTACTGTAAAAGGGATTTTTTTTTTTTTCTCAGTACAACTATTCAGTGTAAATGTCAACTCTGTTCAAGCAGGTAACTTAATTTCTGCCTTCCATCAAAATAATACACAACTAGGATTGCAAGCCAAAAGTAAAATCTACAAGATGGAGTAGCTTTGGGAAACAAGTAAACTGAAGTGTAGACTTAATTCTTTGCAGAATTAAATGCAATTTCTGGATTACTGATGCTCTTTTACCTTGTGATGACTTTTTAAAGTGTATGTACTCTTGGTATGTGGTTATGTATTAATTGGTCTAAATAAGTTTATGTGGTGAACTACAGAGAAAGTTTTTGCTTTGTTGCTGTCAGTGTCAAGATTATAAATGTTAAATGCAACTTTCTTTGGGGCCTTGGTACTCTGAGTCTCACTACTTTTCTTTAAAATGAAAATGCAGAAAATGCATTGGAAAAAATGAGTTCTGCAATTGTTGAAAATATTAATTTTGTTAATATAATTAACAAGTGTTGCTCAATGGATTGTTTACACTTTTACTTTTGGAATAGGGAGCCTCAGATTTGGGGAAATACTTTCTTAGTTTAATAAAATATGTTGTCTGAATGTTTGAATTGTGTTTGGATTTATTTTGTTGAAGAGCAAGTCAGGTAGTTCTATGCCAGGCATAATAAGATTACTGCTAAAGAAAATAAAATTTGTAGTCAGTTTGAGTACATTGTTGGGGTATTTTTGTTTGTTTTGTTTTTTTTTTCTTTATAATGGTCTCCTCCTCTTTCTGCCTGCCCCCCTGCTCCCCACTACTTTCTGAGCAACCTGATCTTGATGTCCCTGCTTGAGCAGGAGATTGGACAAGATAATCTCCAGAGGTCACTTTCTACCTCAACCATCAATGATTTGGGGGAGAAAAATATTGAGATATGCAAAATCAGGGATACATGAGCACAGGAGGTGTCCTCTGTTCCTTACTTTTCCCTCAAAGGGTAGGGGAGAAGAGAGAAAATGAGTATACGCAATGTCTTTGGTAACTGTTGTTATGGACTATCTACCTCATTGGTACTGAAAGGCATTATTCAATGCAGTGTAGGGTACTTCCAGTGTTAGCTTGATGGTAATCTTTAGTCATGTTAAATTTAAAGTGACTTGTTCTCTGCTGCTCCTTATGTTGCATACTGAAAAGAAGAGCTCTATAAAAATATCTTCATGGGCATGACATGTTTTGTGCAGGAATGGGATTAATACATAAATCATGGACGTGAGGAAAATGATGGGGAGTTGAGGCATGAGAAAGGAAGTTTGTGTGTTTTGCATTCAGTCAGCTAAAAGCTGAGTTCATAAAAGTATTGGAAAGTGTATCTGTCTACCTTTTACTCGTTGTCTTTGTGCCGTCCTCTGACTCAGCAGAAGGCCTCCTCCCTAAGAGGATGGAATTCCAGTTGTAGTTACTGATTGCATGTATCTGAACTCGTTCTCCAGCTTCTTCCCCAGGCTCTATACGTGTGCAAGCATGTATGCATGCCCATCTGTCTGAGGAACTGAGCTGCAGCTTTCTAACTTTGTCACTCAGCCTCATCCTTGGGAATTGGGAAAGACAGCTGGCAAAACATAGACCTATAGAAGCAGAACAAAACCAGACTAGAATATGGAGATATGATACTTAAAAAAAAATATTATGTGGGAGAAAGAGTAGTGAAGAATAAACTGTTTGGTTGGTAATCATGTTAATTTCATAGACTGTTCTGTAAGATGTTTGGACTCGATGATCCCGAGGGTCTCTTCCAATTGAAATTATTCTATGATATTTGGCCTGCTATGGCTCCTTCAGCCTTGTGCCTTCTAGAATTGCTGTGGAAGGAGGAAGCAGCCACTACAGAATGGCCATGTTCTGTGTTTTTCAAAATAGCCTGCAAATGAAGGGAAAATTTCTAGCATGGTTCCTCAGTGGGAAAGTTCTTCAGCTTTTTGTGTCATGGACTGTGATTCTGCTTAGCTCTTTAGAGTGAAAATAAAATCTGCTATTGATTGTGCACAGTCTGATCTCTTCACATGATGTGCAGTGTTTCTACTTGGTCTCCAGTGGTATACCTTGGTTTTGACGTTGTTTTCCACTAGATTGACAATGTTTCAATCTTGAAATGTCATAGTAAATCTTTCGTTTTCTTTTATTTGTTCTACCCACTTTTATTCTGATTGATAAGTTAGTACCAGAAGTTGTAACAGACATTTACAATGTGAAACTTTCCCTATTTATTGGAAAAAACAAAATTGAAGCTAGTTCACGGATGTATTATTTGTGTTCAGCTGAACTATTTCAAGATGTGTGACTGACTGTCCAAATAATTAGAAATACAGGGATTACTCAAAACTTATCTACATAATGATGCTTACAGCTTTTAGTGTAAATTAACAAGGTATTCAAGTGATTTAGTTGAGCTGCATTAAACATTTAAGTTTATGTTCTCTTTCAGAATTAGGAGCTTGGATTCAGTGATTCAGTTGTTTTTATTTTACTGTAAGATTAAGATACAGTAAGTGAACTCCTTAAGTATGGAAAAAAAAATTCAAACTGGTTTGAGGTAGTTAAGTCTCTTAGAAAAAAAAAAAAAGAGTTGTGTGTTTTAGGGCGTTTCTATGCTTAAAAAGATTTTCTTCAAAGTAGTGTACTTCATTGTGCTTGTTTTATACTAGCTGGGTTCTGGTAGATCTCTCCATGCAAATACCTTTTGGTTTGCTCCAAATTATTACTTCTGCAAGTATATTTTCACTGTTGACAGCTATTCTGTGTTTCTTTGTATTCTCAGGTGTGCTGAGAATGTTTAACATGGACAGGTCAAACATAAAAAGACCCCAAGTGTTTTTCTGCATGGCCATCATAATTTTGAGATTCTACCTGATTGTTATTGATGGAATGTTTGTTCATTCTGTGACGTTCGTATTTTTGGAGAATTTGAAAGTTGGGAAGTTTAAGCTTGACTGGTGCTGTGAACTTGACTAAGCTGTGAGCAGTTTTTCAAACCAATTGCTTCAGTTCCTAGGTAGCTTTGGTTTAGATTTGTAACATCTGCAGCCTATCAAAGGTAGCATGTGGAATATGATCAGCTGGGTGAAAGAGGCACCCCTTTAGGTAAATGCTTTTCTTGGAACTGCATTCCTCCTTTCAGCGTGGTTTGCAAGCTTAAGAAACTTCCGTTTGTACTGCTGACATAGGAGAACTGGCAACAGCAGAATTTCAGGATGACATAGGGTGCTTTCCTAGGTAACTGTATGAATCCATCTGCAGACCTATAAAGAACATACCTCAATGTAGTAGCATCTTTCATAGCTATTGAGAGATACCTGATGGTTACCATCTCAGCCCAGTTGTTCACTATGAGCTGGTCATCATTTCAGCTTAGCTGATTAACAGTAATTCCAACACGATACTTCTAGATGTTGTGTACTGTGTGCTTCAGAGCCTATTAATAACTTTGAATATGTGTGATTTTTGCAGCTATAGTCTCCATTTGTTTACCGGGCTATGTCTTCAAGTTCATTGTGTTGCAGAAGTTCAACTGACTATAGTGTTCATATAAAGAAAAGCCTTTAGTGACCACATTGTGAGTTCAGCTGGGAAAAAGGAGTATCTTGGCTGACTAGTGCTATTGTTTTACATGCTTGCTGATAATCTTTTTGTTTATAATGTTAATAGGAATGGTAATTAAATAGGATAAGAAGGTGATTTTTGAAAAATGCCATAAAGGAATGAGTCAGCGACTCCTGACACTAATCGTACTTTTGTAGTCACAAAATCACGGAGCTCTGTGGTTTTGGGATTGCTAGGTTGGATGGTATGTGCCAAAAAGTTTATGTAATCCTCAATTTAGAATAGAAACACTTAATTAAAATCAATTATCAAGAGATTAAAATTTTCATATATATGAAGTCTCTTATTTGTTAGACACTAACACTGCATTTATTTTAAGCTACTTTTGCTCTCGTGTTCAATCTTTCCAAGCAATATGCTTTTCAAGGTGTTAGTAATCTTAATTAAAATGTTAAATTACTTTTTTTTTTAATGTTAGCATACTTTTCTTTAGAGAGTGAGTATCTCTTATTTGTCTGTTGCATGAGCAATATAAACTACCTCTTGTAAAATGAACAAAATGGAACAAATTTTGGGTAGTGAATGCTATAAAGTTACAATAATAATTGCATTACCAGTAATTGCAAATGGACAGTACAACCAAAGCTCTTCATGTGTTTCTGCATGTAGACGGTAAAAACACTGATTTATTTGATCATTGCCTGCCTAATTGTTATGCCATTTGTTTATCTGTAAGTCCCTCAGTCTAATAATTTTGGAAAGAAGCACCTAATTCCAGTTATATTTTACAGGGGCTGGAAGTCTCTAGACAGTTCAGGTTGTGAAAATTAATTGTTGGACAGGGGAGATACCATGTACCCATTGAGGAAGAGGCTGCAGCATGTGCTTTTTTCCATCTAGCAGCTGAGAGGTGTGGCAGTGGATTTGAGGTTTTGGGAAGGAAACGGGCTGTGCTACAGAGGACTGTCATAGAGCCTTCAGAGAGAGGAATTGCATTGCTGTAGTGAGAGGATGAGGGGAAATAATACAACAATCCGCAGGGAAAGCATCTTAACCACCTTCAGTGCTATCGAGCATCTCTTTCATATGTGCGAGGAACTTAAGTTGAAAAACAGGCAATAAGATGAGTATTAGGACAAAGGGAATAAAGTATCACAGGTCAATATTAATTCCAAAATGAAAAGGCAGTGACCTGCTTTTGAAATGCAGCACACAAAGTATGTTTATATAGAATTTTACTTTGGCATTTATTGTGGATCTCTGAAGAAATGTTATTCTTGTGCATTTGTTTTCTTAGTGTGTATTTGAGAAGCCTAGAGGTATTTTAATTATTTTTCAAAGCCAAAAAGGAGGCAAATATCATGTGACTGGAAGACTTGTGAAAAATCAGTTGCTACCTGAACAGGTTTATTTTTTCTCAGTTGTGTTTTATAAAGGTTGTAAATCACTTGCAAGAGTTCAAAGACAGAAATGCAATATTAAAAATCGGAGAAGACTCCTGAATTAAGTAGGTTTTGATTCAGTGTTTACTCACTAGGGTTTTAGCCTGGTTAATATCCAACCTAATTAAAGAACATAAAGCCTTTAAAATATAAGTAAATGACAGTACACAACTGTTTTTAGAAAAGAACTACTACAAAAAAAACTACTACAAGCTAACATAAATGAGACAGTCAAGAAAAAAAGCTGAAAAAAACCAAGATACTGCTTCCTGTGTCATACCTGTTACAGCTGTTTTGTTAACAGAGATGTGTGTTGCAACCTAAAGCATCTTCATTTGACAGAGCTGATGTAATGAACCATGTTAATTGCTCCTGCTCTTCTGCACGTCTGTTAGCTGTTTTCTTTCAATAAAATGAACTTTACTATCAGCTACTGCACATGTGCTTGAGTAAGCAAAAGGGCTGTGCCCACCAAAAGGAGCACAATTATATTTGTACTTTGTTGGAAGTTGCATGTGGAATATGTAGTGCTGATAGGAAATAAATGTATGAAATACTGAAGTAGCTTGAAGTTTTCCATTTATGCTTGATGTTCCCAGCTGTGCTTAATATTGTGACTACTGCCAAGCAAAGTTAGCTTTTTAGTTTAATTCTGTGTTTGCTTCTGCAGGACAAAAAAAAAATCAGTAGCTCTCAATAGTGCAAGGCTGAAAGGAGAACCTCATAGAGAGACCACTTATTGCTTAAAAAGTTGGAAAAAGAACAGTAACAAACTCCCTGAATAATTGGATTCTCCCTGACAGAAGTTTTAGCTGATTTATTTTGCAGATCCAGTGAACATAACTACCCTGCTGAGGTATTTAATGTCAAATAGCAATCAGTGTAATTGTACCTGCAGAAATAATGTGTATTTTATACAGATTAACTTTTTAAAACATACCAGTTCTTTGTTTTACATTTCGCAACCTTATCAGTAGGGCTTAATCTTGTATCACTTTTCTAACAAGAAGGAGCCAGTAGTATTTTATTTTGGAACCAGGTGCAAGATTTTTGTTCCATTCACTTAAAATTAATCCCCATATTTTAAGAAGTCAACTGAGCTGTCCAACAGTAAGGCTCTTTAAATAGATTCTGTTTTGTGTTAGTTCTCCAATAAATTAGCGGGAAGTACTTTCCTGTAGAACAGTATTTTTGGTTATTTACATAGCCTCATTGATGCATTGGGTGTTTCCCATGAAAATCGGTAATTTTGGGATGTATATTTTTCTCTTTCACTGAAATAAACTACACTTATTGATCACCACAACACTTTGTAAATATAATTGAATTTTCTGCAAATTTTTGGGTCAGGTTATATGGCCTGAAAGAATAGGCTTTTCTTGGTGCTTAAATGTCTTATTTATGTATGAAGGACTTGATATGGGGTCATTTTAAAGAGTTCCTTGTGTGAAAGCATCCAAATTAAATATTTGAGATGTTATTTTAAAGTTCAGAACACTGTTTATAACTGCTTTTTAATTTTTATATGAAATAAAATGAATAAACAGGAAAAATTCCTGGGCTTGAAAGAAGGAAATTGAGAGAAAAACGGTCCTAATGCTGCTGGGTACCAATTCCTTCTTTTCAGGAAACTTGTGTTCTAATGAATTTTCAGCCTTGGTAATTGCAAGGTAGCAAGAAAGGTCAGCGTTTCCTGCTAGATGTTTATGTAGTCTAGATCAGTGAAGCTGCGTACTACCCGTAGGTATCTGCTCTCTGCACATGGCCTAGTCTTCTTTCTTGCGTGTGCGTGTGTGTGTGTGTGTGTGTGTGTGTGTAGCCTGATTGTGTCAAATCCCTTCTCTCCTGCCCCGGGAAAAGTTATTACACATGTAAAGCACAATTATGCCCTATGTTAGTTTACCCTGGCAGAAATTAGTGTGCTTCTGTGTTGGGGGGCATCTTTCCTTGAATCCACAGACCTCTTGGGCTGTGTGTGCTTCTACTGTGTTCACTGGGGTTTCTCTTGCCATTTACTGTGGTGTCACTGCCTCTATTCGCACATAGACAGCTGAGACATCCGTGTCAGTGTTACCAAACAGAACAGCAAGGACTGAAGGGAGTGTTGCTGTAGCCAGAGGAAGAAGCTGGTTGCTCTGAATTTTTTTTCTGAAGGTTGCTTTGTGTTCAGAAGCAACTTGAAGTTTTCCCAGTACAGTACTTTTCATTAAGGTTTCTTTTCTTACAGTGGTTGTAGTTTGTGGTGGTTTGGGCATGTGCTATTGGAATAGTTTTAGAAGAACACATTATGATAATATTGGCTTAGAAATTGATTTAGGTAATTTTCATCTAAAGCTCTTTAAGTTTTTACTTGCTTTGTCAGCATCACCGATTCTGCTAGCTGATCACTTCATGAACCAAACATACATATTTCACTAGTGCACTGAATTTCATGTGGTTTTGTGCTTCTGGGATTTCTGTATCTGTATTTTCAAACTTTTTTTTTCTGTAGCCATTACTGTAGAAGGTGAAACTGTTGTGTACCTATTGTGGATTTTCTGGCTTTATAAATGCTGATGTGTTTTCATGGACTTTTTTCTTGTTAATAATGAGTCTTCTGGATTTCTGACAGCACCAGCACCCCCCTCACCATCACTCTCCTTTCTCTTCACCTTACCCCACATGCCACAACCACCGTGCCACTTTGATTATTCAAGTTAGGCTCATGCCAGGTGGCTTTCGCTTCTATTTTAACCTTAGATGGCTGCATCAGTGATAGTAAAACTGTAGTGTTACAGATAGTAACAGTAATTTGTTCACTTCCAATACAGACTTTTTCTAGGATTTGAATTAGTGTTAAGATGCTTAATATTGTGAATGTGTGTGTGAATATATATATATATATANTGTGTAAATATATATATATATATATATATATATATATATATATATTACCCACCAAAGGTACTTCAGTGTTAGACTATGTTTTGGCAACCAGGTCTCCTTCCTTAGTATTATTTGAAATAATTTTGAAAGCATTTAGTACTGTAAACTTGTAATAGAATTACTGTCACTGTATCAAACTGTAGCTCTGGTATGGAAACCAGAAATCTGCCCTCTTGTGGGTAAATCTGTGTGATGTATTTCATTCATGGTATCTTACTTGAGTGAGAACTACAGGATATTCATTCATTGTCTTTCTGCTGAGATTTTTTAGAATTTTTTTTTTTAGGGACAGTTTCTGGACCTGATAACTGGCAGAGATTTGTGTAGTAACTAATAAGAAAAGTAGTTTATTGCGAAACGTGGAGCTTTAAAACTGGCTATGAAACAAGGCTTCTTAAATTTCTAATAGCATGTTTGCTGATTTAGAAGAAAACTCCACTGCTCACCTGAATTATAAAATAGCTAATATGTGAGTTGTAGTGGTTTGAGTGTGCAGCTGCAGAAGTCAGCTTTGATTATTGTGCTGTGGTTACATCAATATGATGTTACTGAATATATAAGAAATGAAGACGACTTATTAAAGTATTTTCATTTAAAATAAAGATTTCAGAATATAAATGAAATGAAACATAACTGTGTTTAAAGTATTCTGTTGAATAGAATGCTTTAAACAAAACAAAAAAAAAATAGAGAACTAATACCATAGCCCTTTTCTAAAATTTAATTTTAAGCCACTCAATTCAATCTTTAATCTTCTTCTCAGAAATATATTA
>VWYH01002244.1:0-15619 GCA_013399365.1 Pampusana beccarii
GGTAGTTGGTTGTCCGACAGATGTTTCATCTCCGTCATCCCAATTAGGCCATGAGGCCTTCACAGCAACACTGTCTGCCTCCACAGCTGTCTATCTTTTCTGCCCAAAGTAACAAAACCCAGATGTTTAAGGCATAACATAGCCCTTTGTTCTGCTAAGGACGGGGGAGCACTTCAAGATTGTCACAACTCGCAAAAGACAGCAAGCTCTCAGGGTGCTTTGGGGCAGCAGTGACTGAAGTGCGTTTCCATTTCCCTTCACCTCCACAAAGCTGTGGCACATACTCGAGCAGCTTGTGAAGTGAGACATCTGAGTTCCTACCTTTGAAAACAGGGAAGAGGGACCACCTTTCTTTTCAGAGGCATCCAGAAGAGCAGGTGGAAATGCCTCTGATGCCCAAGAGGCACCTGGGACAGAGGACAGTCCTGGAAACGGCAGAGGCAGGTTTAGAGCCAACCTGCGCCCGAAGCAGGAGTATGTCCCTGCTCTGGAGTCCTTGTGCTAGTGCAAGATGAAGCAGATGGAACGTGGAAAGATGACTCCTCGCCTCAGGAGCTAAAACATTATTTTGCTGAGTGGAGTGGAAAATGCGCTGTACCTGAGAATATTAAGGCGAATGACCATGACTCCCTGAAGGAGAACACACCCACCTCTCCAGAGGGGCATTTGTAACTGGTTACCAGAAAACTTGCAAGAGTTGCTGGCAGCAGGTACAAAGCCTTTTCTCAGACAAGTGTCTTAAATGCTGGGGTGGAAACTCATGCTTCTTTCTCTGAGTGGTTATTCTAGGGTGCAGTGGAGAGGCTCTGCCATAGAGTAAATTAAGACTTGGTAATCACTCATTCAGCTGGTGATGCCTCTGAATTTTTTAATGAGCAATAGAAGGCAGGTCTTCCATGTTTTCCTGAGTTTTAAACACTTTGTGGTTAAACTCAAGGTGGAACAAGGCAGATACCCGATTCTCAATATGCTCATTAGTTGAGCTTTGGTGTCTAGCAGACTTTTCTGGAAAATCTTAGACATCTGTAAGTATCTCATCTGTAAGTATCAGGGACTTGCAGTTTTCTGCAGGAGTCTAGGAAATGGCAATTCTGGTCTTAATGCAAATGTGTAGAAAAGGAAGAGCTACAACAAATTCAGAACCACATCAATATTTAACTAGGCTTGTACCAGCTTTTGATATATGTCACACTTTAACCCCAGCTAGCAATCAAAACCACAATAGCCACTTGCTCACTCCCCTCCCACAATCCCCAAGTAGGGGAGAGAATCAAAAGGGAAGGGAGAAACTCGTGGCCTGAGATAAAAACAGTTTAATAAAATAGCAAAATAATACTAANTAACGAAACTAACCGAGCTAACAAAACTCATAAATGGAAATGAACCGGAATGGATCTGAACTAATTAGCCAGAAAACCCAAACTGACTAGTCAGAAAAGCTGACTACAATTATATTTGAAGCATGACACTAATGGTATGGAATATTTCATTGATCAGTCTGGATGTCTGTCAAGGTGCTGTCCTGCCTATGCCCCCCTTCCTAGCTGCCTTGCACTTGAAGATAGAAAGCCTAGAAAGACCTTGGTCTCCCTGACAATGCCTAAGACATCAGTAAGTTCTTACATTCTCTTCATACCAAATCCCAAACACTAGAGTGTTACTAGAAGAAAAAACATAAACTCTATTCCAGAGAAAAGCAATGTTGTCTCATTATTCTTATACTAAATCCGAAATATTGACTGTGCTAGATGCTATAAAGAAAAGTTTCTAACTGCACAAAGGAAATCAACTCAATTTCAGTCAAACCAGCACAGTAATTTTTAATTAAATATAAATATAAATATACATATATATAAAAATGTAAATGTAAATATATTTTTTGGTCAGCTTGCCCTTGCTGGAGAGCAGTCAAATGAGATAGAGGGAAACAGATAAAGCAGAGTTTCTGATGCCTACATATAATATACCATTCATAAAAACATTGCATTTCTAGTTGTTCTGGCTTTTTTTTTCTTAAGTTGGACAGATGTACAGAATACAAAGAGTAGAACTTTAATTTTACACACCCAACTGAACTTGCAACATGGATTTTAGCATGTAATTCCTAGATCTGATATGATCAATGAGGTTTCTCATAAAATACTGATTTGCAAGTTCAATAGCTTTTCATAGTGTTCACTTTATTATTTTTTTTTAATGGAGCTCCTGCTTTTCTGATGCTGCTAGTGGTTTTTAGAAAGCCTGAGAATAGTGTAACACAAAAATGTTCTGTGATTTGTCTCAACTCCTTCTCTTTACTTAACAATAGCTCATTTTCACTCATGCAACATAATTTCACTTATACAGCATAATTTCAACAGCAGGTCACATCACATTCAGATTGCTTGAGCAGATGAGCCATTTTGCAGACAAATCTTTGCAGTTGTGCTACAATATAGGTGCTACCCCAAAGGAATTACTGATTTTGGAGAATGAGGGATGGTTTACTTTATCCTGTGGTTATATCTACTTGTAAGAAGAAAAAAGGGAAATAAAGCAAAATCTGGTCACTGACTATCAGCCTGTAGCTTTGCAAGTTTTTATAAAAAAAATCTCATCAGCTTGCACAGATTTATATCCCGTTTAGCTTTGCCACACTGCAGTATTTTAAATAGTAAAATATTTTTGAAGTGTGTTATGAGTGATCAGGTACAAGAGTTGCTAAATTTTCCTATAGTCTCAGACCTTCAGGACAAGTATTGACTGTACCAAAAACATTATAGCCATCATAGCATTTATTCCCTAAATATTTAGGAATAACTGAGTCAATGCCTGAGCCAGTATCTATGGATTGTTTCGGGTAGTTATAATTTTTGGGTTTGTGATTTTATTTGGAAGTCCATAGGGTCTTCTAATTAGAAAGGGTCTGGTAGTCTTGACTTTTAGGTTATTTCTGAATCATTATATCATCTTACACTGTTTTGGCAACCATCAGATAGATGACAGGCTGCTAAATGGATAGATGTAGTATTCCTGCCTTCTGTGGCCCTTACTGATCCTGGTAGAAAGCACCGAGATTTCTTAGAATAAAGCAAGTTATTAAAAGATATTTGGTATAGCTGAATTACAAAACATTCTGAAAGGGAAAAAACACATAGTTGCAGCTCAGAAAAAAAATTTCAGATATTCTGTTTCAAAGGTGCATGCTGTTATTTAAAAGAACATGCTTGTACTTGTAGATATGCTGATTCTTTTATTTATTCTTAAATATTCTTTAAATATTTTGATGCATAATAAAGACCATTGTGAACTCAACCCTCTGACATATAACTGAATATGTAAATACAGCCACTAGAGTTAGTGTGGACTGCACAGACACTTATTCATTGAATGTGAAAATGTTTGTTTAGTCAGGATAGGGCCTTTACTAGAATCTCTTCCTTTCTCTTTCTGTCAACTCATCAATTTTCATTTATTACAATTACCTGAGGTTTCACTGCACATAGTTGTGATATTTAATTTCACCTTGATCTTCCCAAGTTTTGAAATGGGAAAGAACAATAGATATTACTGCACCAAGTAAGGACAAAAACTATTCCACCTCCCCCCTAAATAAAAATCAGAAGTTACTCACCTTTAACAATACAGCAATAACAAAAAAAATGTGCTTCTTTTCAAGTGGAACTGAATATTATGCTGTGGCAGGTTGACCTTGGCTGTCTGCCAGGTGCGCACCAAGCTGCTCTATCACTTACCCTCCTCAGCAGGACAAGGGGAGAAAATAAGATGAAAAACTCATGGGTCAAAATAAAGGCAGTTTAGTAAAGAAAAGCAAAGGCCATGTGTGGAAGCAAAGGAAAAATAGAAAATTCTCTACTTCCTACCAGCAGGTGATGTCGAGATACTTCCTGCGAAGTAGAGCTTCAGTATGCATAGTGGTTGCTCTGGAAGACAAACGCCTTCATAACTAATGTCGCCCTCCCCTCCTCCTTTCTCTTAGCTTTTATTGCTGAGCATGAGGTCATATGGTATGGAATATCCCTTTGGACAGTTTGGGTCAGCTGTCCTGTCTGTGTCTTGTCGCTGTGCTGCTCAGTGGTATAAAAAACATGAGTGTGTTATCAACACCTTTCCAGCTACAAATACAAAGCACAGCACTATGAGGGCTGCTATGGGGAAAGTTAACTCCATTCCAGCCAGACCCCGTACCTATACTCAGTTTGAAGGTAAGACTTGAGGAGAGCAATATAAATCAGTCAATGTTCTCACTGGACTGCTCTCCTGTTTTGTCTTGGTAGTTCATTATTGTATTTCAGTTTCTTGTTACAGACAATCTTGCTGGGGTAATCAGGCTGGTTATTTTTGCCTTGTATCTTGAAGAAGGCAATTGGTTACTCCTAGTAGCAGGTACTGTGCAAGCCAAGTACTATCCACTCAGCTACATCATACCTGTGCCAAACAAAAAGTAAAAAAAAAATCCTTTAGAACATATTTTTCTGAACACTAAATATTTACTAAAAGCATAATGAAAGCAGATCTTTTCATAAAAATGCACAATGCTATGAGTTAGGATTGTACAGTTTGGGTTAGGAAGATGTCATTTTCACATAAGCATCTATACAATTGCCTTCTAGAAAAAATATTTGTTCATCAGCTGCTTTTTATTACGGGCGGCACTGGATGCCTCTATATATTCAGACAGAGCTGGCTGAACATATTTCATTACTACAGAATTTGATGTAAATGTAAAAATAATTTTATAAAGTTTTGATTAAAACATTGAGCAATTCTTAAATGAAAAGTGAAGGCAAGTCTTTGGGTGTTTCTTCTTATACATTTGATAGGAGCTTGTATCCTGAGTTTAATGGAGTTAATTCCCCTAATTAAGATACCTCCCAGTGTTTTTTCATTTTTCAACATTATTTTTTCTGGCACAAGTCTTTTTTTCTCATAGAGAATTTAGCAGGTAAGAGGAGAGGACAATCACCTGGCAGAAGAGTCTAGCTCTCTTTGTTGCTGCTTCACTCCTGCATAGCATCAAGAGTTTTTCAGACCTCGTTTGGGCAGTGTCGAGGCAGCATCAGAAGACGGACATGGGCCTTACCTCAGCCAGGAGTAGCACTGACACCAGAGGCAGCCCAAAAGGCTAATGCAAAGGAAAACAGAGAGCCCAAAGAGATGATTGGTCAGTGCAACAGGGGAAGGCACCTGTGACTTTTTCCTGTCATATGCCTGTGAGGAAAAAAGGAGCTGGAAGTAGCAGGAGCCAAAGGATATGTGAAATGAGAGGTAAGGAGGGATGAAGAGGAGAAAGAACTGGGACTGCAGTGGGGGGAGAGGCTGTCAGCTTCTTTTAAATAGAACTGTGATAGGCATAGGAGCTTATAATGGAGGAATTGTTGATGGCCCTTGAATTCATCTGCTGAGAAGAGCTTCTGATTGGGTGGTACATGACCTCATCTGAAAGAAATTCAGAAATTATTTGCTGTGTCTAGACCACATATCTCTTGAAAACTAAAAAATAGCCTGATGATCTCTTATTTATCTATTGCATTCTTAAAAAAAAAAGCCCCCTTCAAAACAACAAGAAAAAAGTTCTTTTAGACAAAAAAGTTCTCTAGATATGTCAGTGATAAAAGGAAGACTAGGGAAAATGTGGGCCCTGTCCAGAAGGAAATGAGAGACATGTTTACCCGGGATATGGAGAAGGCTGAGGTTCTCAATGACTTTTTTGCCTCGGTCTTCACCGGCAAGTGCTCTAGCCACACTGCCCAAGTCACAGAAGGCAAAGGAAGGGACTGGGAGAAGGAAGAACTACCAAGTGTAGGAGATCAGGTTTGAGACCATCTAAGGAACCTCAAGGTGCACAAGTCAATGGAACCTGATGAGATATATCCATGGGTCCTGAGGGAACCAGCAGATGAAGGTGCTAAGCCACTCTCCATCATATTTGAGAAGTCGTGGCAGTCCAGTGAAGTTGCAATGGACTGGAAATGGGGAAATATAGCCCCCATTTTTAAAAAGGGAAAAAAGGAAGACTGGGGAACTACAAGCCAGTCAGTCTCACCTTTGTGCCCAGCAAGATCATGCTAAGGCACATGGAAAATAAGGAGGTGATTGGTGACAGTCAACATGGCTTCACTAAGGACAAATCGTGACTGACAAACTTGGTGGCCTTCTATGACAGGGTTACAGTGTTGGGGGATAAGGGAAGAGCAACTGATGTCATCTACCTGGACTCATGCACAGCATTTGACACTGTCCCACATGACATCCTTGCCTCTAAAATGGAGAGACATGCATTTGATGGGTGGACTGCTCAGTGGATAAGGCATTGGCCAGATTGTTGCACTCAAAACGTTGTGGTCAATGGCTCAATGTCCAAGTGGAGACCAGTAACGAGTGGCATTCTTCAAGGGTCAGTATTGGGACCAGCACTGTTTAGCATCTTTGTTGGGGACACAGACAATGGGATTGAGTGCACCCTCAGCAAGTTTGCTGATGACACCAAGCTGTGTGGTGCGTTTGACATGCTGGAGGGAAGGGATGCCATCCAGAGTGACCTGGACAGGCTTGAAAGGTGGGCCTTTGCAAACCTCATGAAGTTCAACAAGGCCAAGTGCAAGGTCCTGCACATAGGTCAGGGCAATCCCAAGCTCAAATACAGGCTGGGTGGAGAATGGATTGAGAGCAGCTCTGAGGAGAAGGACTTGGGGGTGTTGGTTGGTGAGAAGCTCAACATGACCTGGCAATGGGTGCTTGCGGCCCAGAAAGCCAACTGTATCCTGGGCTGCATCAAAAGAAGCATGACCAATAAGTTGAGGGAAGTGATTCCTCCCATCTACTCTGCTCTTGTGAGACCCCACCTGGAGTACTGCATTCAGTTCTGGGGCCCCCAACATGAGAGGGACATGGACCTGTTGAAGCAAGTCCAGAGGGCCACAAAGAAGATCAGGAGGCTGGAGCACCTCTCCTATGAGAAAAGGCTTAGAAAGTTGGGGTTGTTCAGCATGGAGAAGAGAAGGCTCTGGGGACACTTTATAGCAGCCTTCCATACCTAAAGGGGACCTACAGGAAAACTGAAGAGGGACTTTTTACAAGGGCATGTAGTGATAGAACAAAGGGTAATGGCTTTAAACTGAAAGAGGGTAGATTTAGATTAGATATAAGGAAGAAATTATTCACCATGAGGGTGGTGAGGCACTGGAATAGGCTGCCCAAAGAGTTTGTGGATGCCCCATTCCTGGAAGTGTTCAAGGTCAGGTTGGACAGGGCTTTGGGCGACCTGGTCTAGTGGAAGGTGTCCCTGCATATGGCAGTGTTGGAAATAGATGATCTTTAAGGTCTGTTCTATGATTCTATGAAAACAACCACTTTGTATTGTTCACCTGGAAGGACCTGCCTCTGGAGGGCTGTGTGGCTGCCAGGTTGTCTTCACCGGGCTTCCTGCACTGGAGCCTTTTTAATAGGATGCCATTGTCAGTGCTGGTAATGGTATTTAGAATACTATTTCAAAACAAAAGTGGACTAAGATTAACAATTGCACATGTGAAACAATAGCCATTGGAGTCTATCATACATACAGCCAGTGGTACTATAGTGCAAATTGCTTCTCTTGCCATGGAAACAAAGGTTCCTTTATTCTACTCTAAAACTAAGTTAAATTTTCCTAAAATTTCAGATGCTGAACAGAGTTCTCCTAAAATTACATAGTATAGGAAGAAAGAGATATGTATTTTATAAATCCGATTTCTGTAACGTCAAAGAAAATGTAAATAATCCTTAGGTCTTTTTTATTTAGAATTTTTACAGATATTTTTTAGGAACCATTTGCTAGCCTTTCACTACTTTCACATTTTTTTCATAGCCTCTTACAGATGTTTTGTCCACTTCTCCAAAGCTCTCTATATTTCTCCTTCATGTTATGGGAGGAGGAAAAAAAATAAAGATATTATTTGATAAAAGTTCCATTATTTCTCTTTAGCAGTTACAACTTTGTGACTTTACTTTTGGATGAACCCAGCTATACTGAGTAAAACACTTTCTCTGAGTGTTTCTGCTAAAATGATCAGCATAGTAACATAGTGTCATTGTTAGAAAGTTAAATCTCCATAGAGATGTGGGAAGTAATCCACTATTACTAAGAACTTTTTCTCTCTCTTTTTGGAGACATGCATCTGGTTGATACATTGAAATATTTCTTTACAACCAGAAATAAACAAGGATTTTTTGTTTGTAGAAAGCTATCAATTGCCTTAAAAATGTTCTTTGCAGAATGCATCCCATTGGCTTTTCTGTCTCTGATAGGCTCTCTAGCTCTCCTAATTCTTATTTTTATTCATAGAATCATAGAATGTCCTGAACTGGAAGGGACCCACAAGGATCATTGAGTCCAACTCCTGTCCCTGCATAGGACAACTCCACAATTCACACCATGTATCTGAGGGCATTGTCCAGTCTCTTCT
This sequence comes from Pampusana beccarii, assembly GCA_013399365.1. Taxonomy (NCBI): domain Eukaryota; kingdom Metazoa; phylum Chordata; class Aves; order Columbiformes; family Columbidae; genus Pampusana; species Pampusana beccarii. Next base: position 8,445 of record VWYH01002244.1, read on the forward strand.
TGAATACTGTCAGGCTTTATTCTAATTAAAGAATTATGTTTAAGTCTTATTAGACTGTTGTTCACAGGCATTCCTCTGGAACCATCAGGTCTATAATGACTGCTTTTCATTGGAGTACTGCCATGACTCTAGGGCTGACGTTTATCAGAGAAGCCTCCAGGTGCCATAAATTAATTTCCCTAAGGATGTCTCTGAGGTGTTTATACTTCAAGACTAGATAAGGAGAAAAAGAAGATAGAAAGATTACAGATATTTTGTAAGAATGAGTGAAAGAAAAGGGCCAGGAACATAAAGAAGAGGAGCAGTTTGTCAGATTGTTGGAGGCTGTTGCAGTTGTTGGTGCAGAAGGCTCAGAATCATGAATGCCAGGTGGTATTGTGTCTTAATCTCAGTGATTCAGGTGAAGTTGGAGATGAACGGTCTGACAAACAATTTTAGATTATTTTTAAAAATTAATTATAATCTTCAAGACACCTTTATAAGTGAAAGTGACAAGCTATATGCTCAAATAACATATGCAAGGTTTCACACTGTATGTTAAACAGTATATCAGGAAGTAATAATAGCTAGTATTAATGAGGTTACCTGCTCAGAGCAGAGGTTTTTTGATCTCTAACCTTCTGCGGTTCTTAAAAAGAAATCTTAGTAATGCAGCTGTCTGACACTGACTTGAGTACTTACATATTAAATACCTGCGATGAGGTGGATTAATTGCAGCCAATGTCCCTGTGCAGACCCTTCTTTCCCACAAGTAGCATCTGCATGGGATGAGTCTTTGTCAGTGTTTCCCACCACCTCGATTCCATGTAAGTGATTATACTTTATTGGAAAAGCGAGGCGAAATGTGATCGTCTACATCACTATTTCTATCCCTATGAAGAACAAGATAACTTTTTTTGTCCTCTCTCTCTCTAACTTGACACATGCTTATACAAAGCAGAAAATACACTGAGAGATGCCCAACCTAGAACAACCATTTCCTCATCATTAGGACACTGCTGTGAAATGAGGGAAGGCCAGTTTCAGGTCTCTGATCAGAAGTCAAGAAAAGCAATGCATCCAGTAACTGAGCAACTAGACCATATTTGTTTACTGAAGAATCTTTGTCTCTCCCTTTGGCTTTGGACAGACCTTCCTGCCCGTGATAAATGTATTGCCATGAAAGTTTCTTTGAAATGGATCAATTAAAAAGCAAGCTATTTTTGGTGAATTGGCATTTTCCACTAATCAATAATAATAAAAAAGGCAAGCCATAATTAGGTCTTATCAGAGCCAGAATTTCCAGGATTAGCAGCTGTATCATACCAGTGATTCTGTCTTACTTGTGCTGATGCTGCTAGTAGCATAGATGTTGGCACGACACCAAGCAGATGTAACAACTATGGTGCTAATAAAATAAAACATTTTTTTTCTTTTAATTACAGCTATTATGCAACAGATATAAAGTTACATAATTTCAACCTAATTATTTCTTTTTCTGTATTCCTTTTCTAAATTACTACTTCCAATTGCTTCTTGAAATAAATGAATTTCCTGTGGGCAAGATGCTAACAATTAAGCATGCTCATTTAGCTAAAGGCATTGTACCACATGATGAATTTAGCATTATGCAGTGTTTCTGTATTGCAGGCTCAATGGGGTGAGGTGAAACCAATGCCATAGGAAACCACTGCTCCTGATAGGCAGACCCAACATGCATTTCTAAAAAAAAAAAAAAAATAAAATTAATTCAAATTAAAATATGTGATTGACACTTGTCACCCTGTGTTCAGAGTCAGCATCACTGGTAGCTGCAGTGTGTATTCAGTACCTGGAGACATATGTCCCTATCACAGTTCCTTCAGCCGACACAAACTGTTGCTCGTGCCCAGAACTGAACTGAGGGAGTGACTGAGCAGAGATGAGCTCCCTCACCCTTGCACTTCTCCCAGAGTGTGGTGGGGGGGTAATTACTTCAAATTACTACAAATGCCTTCACTCCAGGCACTTTTTGTAATGTATATTATTTTTTAATGACACAGGGAAATTAAAAAGAAAAAAAAAATCCAGAATATTCAAAAGATACAGAAAATTGTACAAGCTGACTGGATAGGTATTGAATTCCACTTCGAAACTCGTAATTTTAAGGAGACCATTACAGCATATCTGAGAGACTTCAGGGCATTGGGAGGGTTGGTAAGGGAATTGGGAGCACAGGTTATTTTCTTCTCTCTCCTTCCAGTTGCAGGCAGCGACATCAGAAGAAACAGACAGAACCAGTCTATGAATACATGGATCCGTGGCTGATGTCACCTCCACAATTCTGGGTTTTTTGATAATGGGATGGCCTACACAGCACCAGGTTTGCTAGCGTTGCATGGGATTCACCTTTCTCAAAGGGAGAAGAGAGTCTTTGTACATGAGCTAGTGGGGCTCATTGACAGAACTTTAAACTAGACATGATGGGGAAGGGGGGCGATATCAGGCTTGCCTGTGACAAGCTGTGGGACAAGACACCAAGGTTGTAGGGGTGGGGTGCTAGCGAGGACCCTCAGCTGGTGGCCCTGAAGATGTGTTGGCCACACTGGAGCACACTTGAAGTCTTATGCAGATGAGCCAGGGGCTCCTGAGGTAATAGAGACCAACAGGAACACACCTGTGAAATACTTCAAAGGAATTAAAGGGTGTTCCTCTAAGAAGGTGACGCAGTGAACAGCCCAGCTGAAGTGCCTCTACATCAATGTATGCAGCAGGGGCAACAAACAGGAGGAGTTAAAAGCCATGGTGCTGCTAGAAGGCTATGACCTAGTGGCCATTACTGAAACTTGGTGGGATGGATCCTATGACTGGAGAGAGGCTATCAATGGCTATAGGCTGTTCAGAAGGGACAGGCGAGGAAGGAAGGGTGGAGGGGTTGCCCTCTACATCAAGAGATGGGTAGAGTGTGAAGAGCTGTCTCCAAAGAATAGTCACAAGCAGCTTGAAAGCTTATGGGTAAAAATCAGAGACCAAGGCAGCAAAGGAAACTTTGTGGTTGGTGTCTACTACAGGCCACCCAATCAGGGGGAGACTATTGATGAAACCTTCTTACTCCAAATACAGGAGGCATCATGCTCACAGACTCTTGTCCTGATGGGGGACTTCAGCCATCGTGAAATCTGCTGGAAAAGTAGCATGGCAAGCTCAAGAAGCAGACCCATGCAAACTTCATGAGGTTCAACAAGGCCAAGTGCAAGGTCCTGAACTGGGGTCAGGACAACCCCTGGTATCAGTACAGTCTAGGAGACGAAGGGATTGAGAGCAGCCCTGTGGAGAAGGGCTTGGGGATGAAAGACTAGACATGAGCCAGCAATGCGCGCTTGCAGCCCAGAAGGCAAATCGTATCTTCATCTGCATCAAAAGAAGCATGGCCAGCAGGTCAAGGGAGGTGATTCTGCCCCTCTGCTCTGCTCTGCTCTGGTGAGACCCAACCTGGAGTATTGCATCCAGCTCTGGAGTCCTCAGTACAGGAAAGACATGGACTTGTTGGAGAGGGTCCATAGGAGGGCCACAAAAATAATCACAGGGTTGAAACACCTCTCCNTGATCTGGTTGAAGATGTCCCTGATCATTGCAGGGGGGTTAGACTAGATGACCTTTGAAAGTCCCTTCCAACCCAGACTATTCTATGATTCTATGATATTTTTAAATAAGCTGTCAACTGTACAGTATTTTTCTCATTAAAAAATAAAATCATCCTGCTTTAGACTTGATACAGTTTCATGGAGAAGACATGCTTTTCATTTCCTGAGGCTTTGATAGTTGTCAGTTATTTCACTGCCTCTGTGAAGAGAGGAACTGAGCTTGCTTTTTATATCCTTTCCTCCCCTCCTCTCTCATTTTTAAAACAGTAAAATGCAAAATTGTGCAATATAAAGAACAGGCTAAGAAAAAAAGTCCTATTCTGAAAATTCCATACAACTTAATTTCTCTATTACACTAATTGTAAAGAACAATAAGAGATTGTGCATTTTTTGCAACTGAAAGGAAATGTTTAATTATTGTGTAAGTAAAATAACAGCTTAAAAGCATTCTTGCAAGAAACAGTACTCTTTGCAGGGCAATTAGTGAAAAATAGATAGTAAACAAATGATAGCTTTTAGGCTAAACATCACTTATACTAAAAAGGCTAAACTTTATCACTGATAACCATAAAAGTGAATCTATCACTCTATCACACCATGCAGCAGGAAACTTACTTTTTATTTTGGTCTGTGGTTGATTATAAACTGTTGTTTTTTTTTTTTCTGGAAAATATCTGTAAGCTAAGCAAAGTAGCAGTGAAGAAAGCACATTGTAGAAATCTCTGGATTCATAGTGAGTTCAGCCATTCAGTGACTGTGGGATGGATGGGTGAGCTTATTACTTCGCTAATACCAAAAGAAGATAACCAAATAGATGATTGGCAGGTTCACTCTCTCTTACCTTTTCTGAACATAACCAGATCTCTGGTCATTGGTAACCATTTCTGCTTACTCATTTTTGATATGTACAGTTATCATCACAAATAATTATCCTGTGAGTAAATGTTAAGGTTGGTGCTAACTTCAAGTTTGACCAAGTATTCAATTAGAGACTGTCCTTCAGTGCCTTGACAGCCACATCTAAACTTCAGCTGGCTCATGAAATAACCTGCTGTCGTAGTTCAGAGGATTATACATAAATGAGAGGTGTTCATAAAATGGAAGTCATTCCTCTTTCAAATGTGTTTGGGAGAAGAGAGGGACAGGGATTTGAGTCTTGTCTCCATTTGAAACATGGAGGTATTTCAACATTCAAAGCCTTTCTTTCTTTTCCTAATAATCCCAGTCAAGGTCAGGATGAAAAGGATTTTAAAAGGATGAACTGTACAAATATCAGATATACAGTAACCCTTGCAAGGGGCACAGCAATGTTTCTTGATTCCTGGTTGAATTTCCAGTGGAGGACAAGAGTCCCTTTTGGCCAAATCCATGGCAAATTTGGTCAAGCATAAAAACCAAAAAGCACTTCTGGGGAGAGATCAAACATGGAAAATTTAAAAAAATAATGAGCCACTAAAAACATGGAGTAGGAATAGAATGTCACTGAAGGAGTGGCTTCTGATTTTGCTGTGATCGTTCTGTACTTAGCATGTTTTCTTTGTTCTCTGTATTATATATAAAAAATTATTTACTCAGTAGAGTGTATTCCCCAGGAGCTTGCACACTGCCCTGATGAGAACGTAGTAGTTGTTCCAGAAAAAGTGATTTTGGTTTTTGGGGTTTTGTTTGTTTAAGAAAAATTAAGAACTGGACACTGGCAATGCCAGAACAGGTTTCCCAATGGATCTGTCCAAATCAAATTCTGGTTGAAGCTCACACACTATGCCCTGAAAACACTACTTGGATGTTTGCTTAGTTTAGCAGTTTCAAATTCTATTTTAGCTACTGCTTCAGTATGAACATTTTGGTAGTGCAGGTAGTGGCTGTTTGGTGTTACTAATGGATAGCAAATTAGATGGTTTAAAAGGCAGAACACAATTGTTCTTATATTGGAAGGGATATACCATTTTACATGCCAATAACTGCACAAGGCTATAACGTCCAGGTGATAGCACAGATACCCTAGCTGCATCATTCAATAATAAATATTTACTGCATTTCCTTTTTAATGAATCCTGTATTTTATTATACCTTGAGTTTACTGTAGGGTAAGACTTAAACATTCAGTCTCCACAAGGCATACTTAGGTGATGAAAGTAGCTTCTGATGAAGACATTCAACTGAAACCATTATTTTCTCACAGTAAGCAGAACAAAAGAAGCCAAATAAACTACTACATAATTATAGCATTAATATAATCAAATGCTATAAAAAAAACTGCAGTGTTTTCAGTTCTTCTCATTCTCAGCCATTCAACTTTCCTGTATGGGCTTAAATTTTCCATAGCTAGACTCTTTCAGGGTGATGACCTTTTTTGTTTTAAAAATTTGGTTCAGACTTTTTTTAGTAGAAAAATATTTATGCATAATATAAATATGACCATTCAACCATTAAAAGAAGCTAAAGGGCATAGTATTAGTAGCAGAAATCTGATGTAAAATTAATTCTTACATGATAAATACTTATAAATCTGTATATGCTTATAGTAGAGACAAGACATTTTTGGTAAAAGAGGATGGATGTTAATTTAACTTAGCTTCTGAAAATTACATATGGAATATTGTTGTGGTTTAACCCAAGCTAGCAATATACACACTCCTCATCCCCCCACACCCAAATAAGGGAGAGAATTGAAAGGGAAGGGAGAAACTCATAGACTGAGATAAACACAGTTTAATAAAATAACAAAATAACACCAATATACTACTACTACTACTAATATATATATCATGAGAATAGAATATAAAATAAAAGATACTCAATGCAATTCCTCACGAACTCCATCCGCACCAAGCAGATAGTCCCAAGAAGCCGCACCTTGGTCCCGAACAACCGATCCTGGAGACAGAAAAGAGGAAAAGGCAGAAAGTCCCAGAGGCCCTCTGCAAAACAGCAGGATGGCAAAAAGCTGAACTAAAGAAACTCCCAAACGAAATTCCTCTGAACAGGTCTCCGTCCCGATGACTCCCAACTAACCAGAAGATCCCGACTCTCCTTAAATATGAAGCATGACACTAATGGCGTGGAATATTCTTATTGATTAATATGTCATGCTAACTACGAAAAAGAAAGATTTCTAACTGCATGCAGAAAATTTACTCACTTTCAATCAAACCAGCACAAATATTCATAGTAGATTGGATGAGGAAAATAATGAGAAGCTAAGAAAAGGTTTGATGCATATGTGTGAGTGGTTAACATTACTGGATAACAGAAAATAGTTATGTTTATTGTGGGGAATTAACTAGGGCTTCGTATTAAAAAATAAAAAAATTATGCTGAACATTTCTAAATTTTGCAAGAATCTCTAGGTGCTTCATAGCTGAGTAAAACAGCTGGCAAACCAAGTGGTAACTGACCCATCTCATTTAAGGATAAGCTCATACTAATAGAGAGATTCCCTTCAATGACTGGGAACTAAGGTAGATGCTTATTACAAAATGGGCTTTAAAAACCTAATCTTCTCCCTGGTTAAGTTAGTTGCACAATTTGGATATATTAGTCTCGTGGTAATGTATTAGGTTGGTGCAAAAG
>VWYH01002245.1:1596-13483 GCA_013399365.1 Pampusana beccarii
AGTCCAACCATTAACCCAACACTGGTACTAAACCATGTCCCTGAGAACATCTTCTGTGCACCTTTTAAACCCCTCCGGTGATGGTGACTCCACCACCTCCCTGGGCAGCCTGTTCCACTGCTTCACAACCCATTCTGTGAAGAATTTTTTCCTAGTTATGGTATTTTTTCCTAATTACGGTATCTCACAGCAGGACCTGTCTGTGAAATGAGTAGTTTGCTTGCTGCAGCATCCCCGTGGCGTGAAGAGAAGTGAATTTGGAGGGTCTTACAGTAGAGGGTCATACAGTGGAGGGTCTTTGCCATTCTTTTTCTTCTAAAGACCATCTCATCAACAGAGATACCAGGTCATGGTCCTTGAGTAGACTGTTGGTTGCCTCACCTGGCTGATGGTGTTCTGTTCTTCACCAGGAACTATCATTCCTGGTTTTGATAATTTCTGTATTTGCTGATTCTTTTGGGTGACTTGTTTGTTGGTATATGCAGTGCTGGTTGATTGTCGTGCTCCAAAAGCATCAGTGGCAGCAAAATGAGCGGGGCACGTGTCATCGGGGGCACGTACAAAGCTCACGATTCATTTCTCTGTTCTCCACACACATTCAGTGCCCAACATCACTCCAGTTTTTAGCTCACCTTGTCCTTCTTGCTCTTGTTGAAGATCATCCCTTGGATGCTGAGCTTGGCTGCCTGTACCTTGTGTGGGCTGAGTTGGCTTTTGAGCAACACAGGGAGCAGGGAAATAACGAGCAAATTAAAATCGTGAAAATAAATATTTAATGTAACCTAAGGTAATCCTGCAAAGTCACCTCTCCGGTTTTGCTTCTCTCATCACTCCAGGCGCGTATCAAACCCAACATCTCTCCCTGGAAAGCACTTGGGTGCAACACATCTGTCCATTGCATGTACCAGGCGGTGATTTTTTCCTGATTGATTGATTGATTTCCAAATCTGTTCTAAGGCAGGAGGGGATAAATTGTGGTCAGCATCAGTCCCAGACTTAGCAGCAAAGGGCTGGATGAGGCTCTAACCCATCTGAGCATCCCACTCCTCCCATGCCAGGTCACTCTTGTGTCTTCCCTCGTTGGGCTGAGTGATGCTAGGAAATTAAAAATAAAGTCCAGGAGCAATGGGAGCAAAAAAAATTAAAAAATTGCAGATGATGATGGTCCTTCTGGGTTAGGAAGGACTCTTGCAACTTGTCTTGTCTTGCCCCAGCATTTCCACCACTACCAACAGACCCAGTAAACTGATTTATACTAAAATGTCAGCAGTAATAACTGGCTTCATATTCAGCTCTTCACGGCATGAATGTAGGATAAATATTAATAATATATCTCGGATCTCCAGAGAGTCCCAAAGGAACACGTAGTGCAACGTGCATTGTGAAAAACTGGGAAGAAATTGAATGTAAAGGGTGAGTGGGGTGTACAGGTAACTGATTTAATCTGTGAGAGCCTCAAAAAATATGGAAAAAGGGATTTACTCACCCTCAAACGTGGCTTGACGGGGCAAAAGGTGACAGATTGCTACAGGTCAAAAGCAAAGTGCTATGTGAAATTAAATAATTTAACATTTCCTTTCTGATAGTAGAGGATTTTGTCTTTCTCCAAGCCTGGTTTCCTTTTCCAGACACAATAACTGAANTCTCTGTCATATTAGTATCATGGCAACATGTTGATATATTATCAATATCAATGTGATGTATTGGATGATACATGGATATTACGGAGTAATACCACTATCATATTAATATCATGATGACATATTGATATCTTATCAATTTCAATATGATATATTCAATAATATATTAATATTTTGGAATAATATCGCTATCATATTAGTATCATGACGACATGTTGATATATTATCAGTATCAATGTGATGTATTGGATCATACCTGGATATTATGGAATAATACTGCTATCATATTAATATCATAATATATCAAATTGATATATTAGTATATCAATACGGTTGATGATACAATGATGTTACAGCAATATCAATATGATATATTGGTATATATACCAATGTCAATATAATGTATCGATACATAGTTGATGGTATAACATTACCCAGTACTGGCCCCTCCACAACCAGATGTTTTCCATCAACCGTGTCCCGATAATTTACCGTTAGTTAAACAAAAACAATTAAAAAATATTTTAAACTAACTTAAATTAAAAAATAAAAATAATTTTTTAAAACCCCTTTAATAAAACGCTTACTCCGGAGCTGGATTTATGTCCCTCTAGCACCTTTCAGACTAATCCGATCCCCGGACGTAAGGAGCTCGACTCGCCGGGCACCGGCGAGCTGTGGAATTACTGTGCCGGGGTGTGATAAATCAGGATCAACGTGATCCCCTCCCAAACTGCTGGCGCCTGGGGCCACATCGCTCCCCCCCATCTGCTCCCGCCAGATGCTTCTGTTTTGTAGGGGCTTGTTTGTCCCTTTCTCTCGGGACTGTGGTGGCAACAGCTCAGCTCCACCGGAGGATCTCATAAATTCATTTATTATTATTATCATTGTTAGTGAGCCGCCCTCCCAGCAGCCCGGTCCCTATAACCAACATCCCTGTGCCCCACCAGGCCTTAAGCAGAGAGGTGGATTTTTTTTTCCCACAAAGCAGGCGATAAACTTAATAAATTGCTATTTTAACCTGACCCTTCTTATATTTTCAGCTGTTGACAAGGTGCTCAGGAGCTGCCTATGTTCACAGCTTATCTCAGGGGACTCGTTTCGATCCCAAAACCAGACGCCGGCGCTGCAGGAATGCTGTCCCGTCATCTCCCTCCTTTAAAGAGCATCATCCCCCCAACCGCCGCCGCACCATTTCGGGGCTCTGAGGGGGATCCGCCGGGAAAACTCTAAATTTATCCCTCACTCTGTGTTTTGATCCCAGATCTCGGCTGAGTCTTCAATTTGGGTACCGCAAACCTTCGGGGATGCGGGAAGGGGAGATGCTGCCGTGTGGGGGCTCGGTACTAGCGGGGTGGAATTTTGCTTTGATTTTTTGCTCGTTGAATTCGATATAAGGAGCGATTTTGGGCTGCGTGAGCCCTTGGTGGGCACATGTGGTTTCTTCACCCCTCTAGAAATACCTTATTAATTAATAAATTGAAAGCAAGTCTCCTCCGAGAGGTTTTTGCTTCTCGTAGTTTCACTCCCTGGCATGTCCAGGCTGTGGTGCTTTATTTTATATTTTTTTTTCGGCGGGAGGGTGTTAAGCAACGTGCCCCAAACCCTTCCCATGTAACATAAGTTGGCGTATTCCTCCGTTGAAATGACCGTGCTCTTTATAGCCGGGCTGTGTCTGCATCTGAGCTATGCAGCGCCAAGGGTATTATTAGCGTGGACATCACCGGGGCTGTAACCGTACCCTGCTCCCCCTGGCAACCGCGGCCAACAACACATCAAACAGAAGGCTGATACCTTCTTTTAATAAAAAACAACTAAAAAAGATACGCGTGGTGAAATGCGGAGCTGGGCGCAGGGCGGCAGAGCCGGCTCCAGGGCGTGCGGCGTAGCCTATGGCACGCCCTGAGGCAGATCTGTGGTATACCCTGTGGTATATCCTATGGTATACCCTATCATATACCTTATCACATACCCTCTGGTATATCCTGTGGCATACCCTATGGTATACCCTATCATAAAGCCCATGGCACACCCTAATGCATCTCTTATGCTATACCCTGTGCTATACCCTGTGGCATACCTTATGGCACACCCTATGGAATACCCTATGGCATATCCTATGGCACATCCTGTGGCATACCCTATGATATACCCTATGGCACACCCTGTGGCACACCCTACAGCATGCCCTGTGGCACATCCTAATGCATATCTTATGGTATACCGTGTCATATACCCTGTGGCACATCCTAATGCATATCTGATGGTATACCCTAGGTATACCCTATGGCACACCCTAATGTGTATCCTGCAGTATACCCTATGGTATATCCTATGGTATACCCTATCATATACCCTGTGGAATACCCTATGGCATATCCTGTGACATACCCTATGGTATATCCTATCATATACACTATGGCGCATCCTAATGCGTATCCTATGGAATACCCTACAGTATACCCTATGGGATACCCTATGGCACACCCTAATGCATATCCTATGGTATACCCTGTTGCATACCCTATTAGATACCTTACTGCTTTCCTTATTGCATCACCTATTACATACCATACTGCATGCTGTAATGTATACCCTATTGCATACCCTATGGTATACCTTATGACATACCCTACTACATGCCTTAATGTATACCCTATTGCATTCCCTACTGCATTCTCTATTGTATACCCTATTGCATTCTCTATTGCATACCCTGCAGCACACCCTAATGCATATTCTAATGCATATCCTATCACATACCCATACAAGGTTTCTTCAGCATCTCAGTTTAATCTCTCAATGCCCCAGAAATGGCCCTTGCTTGGCTCGGTCCTTCCTTCACTCTGGCTGTAGAAATTGGGGTCGAATCCGCTGGTTTCTGGCACAGGTTGCACTCCTTATATCTAATGATTAGGGTTCGGGTCTTCGTCAGGGAACGGTTTGTGGTTTGAAAGAGGTGAAGACGGGAGGATCTGAGAATGGCCGGAGAGCATCTGACCCGTGCACCATGGCCGACAGTGACTGCAAAACCCATCAGCCCTCATTCCATAGCTGTTTTTAATTTAATTTAATTACAGGTGGTCTAATTCGTGCACAGAAAACACAGTGGTAGCATTTGTCTTGGAAAAGGCAGGGTCCAGGAGACGCCAGAGGGGTTGCTACATTAAAAAATAGGGGGAAAAGAAGATGCTGAAGTGATGATTCCATGGGGAAAGCTGCTCCCCACCGCTCTTCTTGGGTGACCAAGGACATCTCGGTGGTTTTCCCAGAACTGATGTGTGCCTGGGCACTCCCAGCCCTGCAAATGATGCTACCCTTGAATAAATAACTTCATTTGGGGGGGTTTGCAGCAACTTGCAGAGCTTGGAAACCTTTTTCATTTCATTTCTGCACTGACATTGACAGCGCTGTCCTGGTTTCGGAAAACGCTGTGGGCCTCACCAGCAAAACCTGCCTCGCGGATGGGATTTATTTTCTTTATGCCCATGGAATTCAAACGCAATTCTGAATGCATACACACTTATATACAGATATTATATATATGGGCTTAGCGGGGAAATGAGGAGGTGGCTCCGAGGAGCATCCCCGGCTGCTGCATCCTCCTGCTCTCAAGGAGCGGGGAAGAAACACATTCCCTCCCATTTGCCCAAATTATGCCTCAGAAGATGCTCCGCAAGTCTGCAACAGGGTGCTTATTATTTTATTTTTACTACTATTTATAATTTTAGAATCCTCTATTTTTATAATTTTCTTATTTATTGTTTTAGTGTTGTAATAATCACATGTTTTTTTAAATTATTCTCATAGTCATCCAGGGCCCAATGTAAGCGGTGCAAGCGTCAGCAGCGGGCAGGAGAGGGAGCCAGGGGAGCGCTGGGACCCTGCCCGACCGACAGGCAAAGGGTGTCGATTAGAGCTGGTTCCATCGCTACCCGTGAGTCCGGCCAAGCCATCACTGCCTGCCCATAGTGACAAAACCCACTCGGCTTCGCCGTCCGGGTTACGGGAGCCGCTGGCAGACGGGTCCCGTGCGGGTCCGGGACTTACCGGAGAGCCCCGGATTAAATATTGAGCTCCACACCTTCAACTTGCTGCTTTTCCCAAGCGGAGCGATGGCCGGAGGGGCCATCTGGTCCTTTCGCAGCTTTTCCGTGGAGAGGGACGAGGGAACACCGGGCATCGCCTCCTTGGAGGATGGTGGTGAGATGAAGGAGTTAATGGAGCACAAAAAGGGGTTTGGCCCAAGATCTGGGGTTCTCATGGAATGTAAAAAAGGGTTTAACTCAAAATCTGGGGTTTTCATGGAGTACAAAAAGGGGTTTAACCCAAAACCTGGGGTTTTCGTGTGGTATAATCCAAAATCAAGGATTTTCATGGGGTGCAAAAAAGGCCTTCACCCGAAATCTGGGCTTTTCAAGGAATGCAAAAAAGGGTTTAACTCGAAATCTGGGGTTTTCGTGGGGTACAAAAAGGGGTTTAACCCAAAATCTGGGGTTTTCATGGAGTGCACGTGGGGTTTAACCCAAGATCTGTTGGTTTAATGGAGTGGGAAAAAAAAAAAAGGCAACCATTTCCCACTGATAAGAAGGAGAGGATGGTAACAAAGGAGCTGTGCCCCAGAAGCCCTGAGAGACCTCCAAGCTGGGAACAGCTGAGCCGAACCCCAAATTAAATAGGTTTTGGGGTTGCACTGCACATGGGTCCTCAGCCTAGGCCCAGGGGTGGGTTTTGGGGCTCGCAGCCCCTCAGGAAGTTGAGTCACAGCCAGAGGTGGCCGTAGGGCCACCAGTGTCCTGGTGGGCATGGCAGGAGGTGCCCAGGGGGTTGTCCCCGGGTAGCTGGGGGCTGGAGTCCACCCGTCACTCGTGGCGCTGCACAGAGAAGGGGTTTAGTTCGAGTAGCGGAGCGTTGTGCAGTTGATGGGAAGCAGGACTAAGTTGAAAAAAAAAAAAATAAATAAAGCCGTAGTGTTTAAAGAATGGCATAATTGACTGAATTCAGTATTCTGGTAAGGTTTTATATTGCAACGCTCAGGTGTGTCGTCAAAAACAGCCATAGTTTGGGTTGAAGGGACCTTCCCAGCTCCCCCATTCCCCCCCTGCCATGACAGGGACATCTTCAGCAGCTCAGGTTGCTCAGAGCCCCGTCCAGCCTGGCCTGGGATGTCTCCAGGGATGGTTCAGCCACCACCTCTCTGGGAACCTGGGCCAGGCTCTCACCACCCTCAGGGATGGTTCTTGGTGTCCCATCATCTCTGCTGAGCACTGGATGTCCCTATCTGGGCATCTCCCAGCGGCTGTGGGACTCAGCAGAGGTTCCTCGTGGTCCCGCTGGCCGGTGATCAGCGATGGCAGGAGCATCCCTGGCCGAGCTGCTGCCTGTTTCTGCTGCCTGCGTCTCCTGCCTGCTAAAAGCCCAACCAAGTTCAGACCAACAGACTTGGGCTGGTAAGACCTGCGCACACCCAGTGCGTGAGCTGCAGCGTGGAGGCAACGCAGAGCAGAGGCTCTGCCAGGCTCTAGGTGGAGACTGCAGCCTGCATCCTGCCTGCACCCTGCCTGCACCCTGCCTGCAGCTCTGGGCCAGATCCAGGCAGCAGGTTACCCGTGGGGTGGGCTCCCAGCTATTGCTGGTGGGTCAGGCTGCTCGGGACCATGAAGGGTCCCCGTTGGGCTTTGGTAGGAGAGACAGCAAAAAAAAGCCTTAAAATCCATTTATCCATTGCCTGAGAGGTGAGGAAACGCCTGAGGAGTCCCCGTGATCCGCTGTGCTCGATGCAGGGGGAGCACCTCAGCATTGAGATCCCCTCAAACCTGCTGGACTGGCAGCGGCTCTGTCTCTCCGTTTCCTCCTGAAAAGCTCTAATTTGACCCCGGGGTGCGGGAGCACGTTCCTGCCAGCCCAAGGACTCAGCCGGGCTAAAGTGCCCTCCTGCCAGGCCATCTGCTCCGGCAGAAATCCGGCTCAGGCTGCCTCGAGGTGGGGATTTCGGGGTGCTGCGGGGCTGGGACATCCCTGCTGCCGGTGCCCGCGGCCGCCCCGGCACCCCCAGCTCTGCCCTCGGCCGATTCCATTCGCCTCACCTGGAGATGGCATTTTCAGAGGAGTTTTGGGACCCTGCAATGTGTCACCCTGCCTGGGATCCATCCTGCACACCCCAGTCGCTTTACTGAGGGATGAAGCATCCTTCTATCAGAGGAAGAAACTTTTTGGCCCTGAGGGTGGTGAGAGCCTGGCCCAGGTTGGGCAGAGAGGTGGTGGATGAACCATCCCTGGAGACACCCCAGGCCAGGCTGGACGGGGCTCTGAGCAACCTGAGCTGGGTCCCTTCCAACCCAAACTGTTCTGTGATTCTATGGGGGAGCAGGTGCTGGGGACATCACCTCCTCAGCCAAGGCCAGAGCAGACGCAGGTGCCAGCGTCGACCTGCAGCTGGGCTTTGGGTAGAAGGACATTGAATAGGGCAAAACCTCTGGGTTTTTTTTCCTGGGAAGAGGAGAAAATGGGATAACTTGTGCTTCCCCATCCCTGGAATCGCTCGACAGGAGGGAGGGATACAGGGGATGCTCTTGCACCCACCACCCAGGCTCCTGCAGGAAATCTCTTTTTACTTTTTTTAAAGGATTTCTAGCTAACCTGCAAGAATTTGTACCAAGTTTAGTTTCCAACTAAATGGGCTTGATTGATGTGCTCAAGCATGAGTGATATTTGACTGGTCTTTACAGAGGGGTGCAGCGTGGATGTCATGGCACAGGCACCCTCAGCATCCCCCAGCCGGGCTTAGGCTCAGTTTTAATTCCCATTGGATGTTTTTGTGTTGTACCTACCTGTCAAAATCTGGATTTGGAGAATCAATACTGGAGTCCTCATCCCTTCACCTCCCTGACAGGTATCACTTTGCGTAACCTCATCTTTTCCTGCTTGCTGGAAAAACAAAACCTTTCCATTTCTGTTCGTTAATAAGAATAACTTGTGTTTCCTTGAGTCTCTGATTTTCCAGCTTATGCTGTCCAGTGGTGTGACACGGTGATGGTCACAGTCAGCTGCTCCGCCAATATCCTGCACAATATGCCATGAGCATCCCCTTAGAGGCAGAAGGTTTGGAGGGATCAAAGGGGGTTTGCAGGTTAATGTTGTTTTCTGCAGCTCTTTTCTGTAAATTCAGTTTTTCCAGCACAGATGGGCAGCTTCGGAGGTTTCGCAGAGTGCTCCATACCTCTGTGCTTCAGGGGATGAGCAGAAAAATGCGCCTTTTGCATCCATTAAAAAAACAAAAATACCCGAATACAACATTAGCTACAGCAGAAACTCCTTGGCTTCCTATGGTTTGTAAATATTAGCCCCCGATAAAGATTTTCTGAGCTCTTTTGTGTGAATAACATTTCTTAGCTGGCTGATACTTCACCTCCAAGTCGTGTCTTTCAGTGGCCGCTCGTCCCCCATCGCAGGAAGCCTGGAGCTGGTGGTGGGAGAGCCGGGGTGAGGAGCAGGCGGAGGAGAGGAGCGGGTTGTCAGCCCCTTTGCTTTCCAGCGTGTTTGCTCAGCGACGTCGAGCGCTGGGCCAGAGCCACCACCTCCCTGCAGACTAAACAGTTGCGATGTTTTCTCCCATGACCGAAAGAATTTCGAAAAGGGTCCCTGTATGAAACTTTACACAAACTCTGGGTGCCGTGAATGTCTCTGGCTGGGAGGCTGCTAACTCCCTACTGGCTCATGAGGTTCAGTCTCTTGGAAGATGAAGGGAAAACCCAGCCCATGATGGGTTTTCTTTCTTTTAAAGGAGAAAGCCAAGATCTCTGGCTGTAACAGAACTCTGGTTTCTCAGCACAGGACACACAGGGACCTGCTGGAGAGGGGCAGAGGAGCCCCAGAAATGACCCGAGGCTGGAACAGCTCTGCTGGGAGGACAGGCTGAGAGAGCTGGGCTGTTCAGCTGGAGAAGAGAAGCTCCGGGGAGACCTTAGTGCATCTTTCTGGACTTAAAAGGGGCCTGTGAGAAAGATGGGGACAGACTTTTGAGCAGGGCTTGTTGTGATAGGACAAGGGGTGATGGTTTGAAACTAAAGGAGGGAGATTCAGGCTGGACATGAGGAAGAAATTGTTGTCCTGAGGGTGGTGAGAGCCTGGCCCAGGTTCCCAGAGAGGTGGTGGCTGAACCATCCCTGGAGACATCCCAGGCCAGGCTGGACGGGGCTCTGAGCAACCTGAGCTGGTGAAGATGTCCCTGNTGTGGGGCATTGGAACAGGCTGCCCAGGGCAGTGCTGGAGTCACCATCCCTGCAGGGGTTGGACAGACACACAGATGAGGTTCTCAGGACATGGGGCAGTGACAGGGGTGGGTTATGGTTGGACTCGATGATCTTGAGGGTCTCTTCCAACCAAAATGATTCTGTGATCGTTCAGGGAGAGCATCCAGGGCACCCAGGAAAATCCGTCCTAGGACTGAGGAGGTGCCTCAGCATTCCCGCAGCACTGGGAGTTAGACGAATATAACGAGGATCTTCTGCAGCAACCCAAAGGAGCAAGGCTGCTGAGCAGGAGCTGCCGTGTGTCCTGCTGTCTGTCCATGTCCCATTACCCAGCTGACCTGACACCCTGACACGTGTTTGGAAATCACAGAAAGGTGCTAGGAAGGAAGTGAGGCAATAAAAATGAAGTAACAAGGAAGACAGCTTTGTCTTTTCGTTGTGGCTGGAGGAGGTGCTGGCAAACATCCTCCGGTGAAGCAACCGGAGCCCCCAGAGCATCCCGCTCTGTTTTCCGGAGTGTTCCTGCTCTGTGCATTGTCCTACTTGAAAATTATTTGGAGAAATATTCCTGTTAGGACATGGTATAAGCCTCAGTGGAGATGCTAATGTGTTCCGGAGGAACTTAGAATTGCTCTGGTTTAGCTCTGCTGACCTGTGGGACGTGGTGTATTCCCAGGACGGGGCCACATCTCAATTCCGATGTTTTTTTCCTCCATGAAAGAAAAGACAGACGGAGGTAACAGGAGACCAGGGGATTTCCTTTGCGCTGCCCCTTCTCCTCATGCTTTCTCTGGGTCATTAAAGAAGATTTTTACACCAAGACAAAATGGTGTTTGCTCATCGTGGTGTGCAGACCATGCTACTTCACCTTCCTTGGTCATCTCAGAGCTTCTACTGAGACAGTGCTCCAGGATCTCTAGAAACTTCAAGATTAACAGGAACACTTTTCTGTTTGCACATACATCATTGTGCTCCCACCTGGGTGCTTTAAACCTCGATTAAATCAATAATTAATAGCTTAACACTTCTGCAGCCCCCAAGGACCTCAGAGGCTCAAGCCCGGGCTCAAGCCATCAGACACCCACGTCAGGTGGGTAATTGCTGTTGTTCCCAGATTTGGAGCCAGACAGAGAGGTCACGGCAAGGCCAGGGGGCAGGAGGTTCAGGTGACCATCACTTGGTCACCTTGGAGTGTTTGGAGACACGAGAAGTACCCACAGCTCCTGTTGGCTCCACTTATCAACTACCTCGGTTACCCAAACCTGAGGGATTTCAAATTCATGGAAGTTCCAGATCCTGGAAGTTTGCTCAGCAGCTCCTTTAGAAGAACCGGGAGTTTTCTGACCTTATTTTCCTCTTCCCAACACTTTTTCAGAGGAATAAGCACTATTTGTGTCTGTCCAGTGGGAGTGAAATGCCTCATGGCTGGGTGAAGCCAGGACCTTTGCGAGGCCGGGCACGGGGTGTCATCTGTTAATTTAAAAGCTTTATCTGCTTTAAATATCAATAGCTCCTTTGTTGGAGTAATAATAATTGCCGGGATTTGCATGTCTCAGTCACACGCCCCAAAGCTCTTTGCAGAGGAAGATGAGTAAATCGTTCCTGTTTGCCAGCTGGGAAATCGGGGTGCAGAGGTGATGGGAGCCCACGCAGGACTGGAAATAATGAAATTTCAGTCTCTTGTGCTGTGGTTGCCCAGCTCTGCGTGGAAGCTGTTGGCTCAAAGCAGGTTTTCTGCCGTCGTTTTACTCTGCTTTGTCTTATTATAGAATCATAGAATTATTGGAAAAGACTCTCAAGATCATCGAGTCCAACCATAACCCACCCATGGCACTGCCCCATGTCCTGAGAACCTCATCTGTGTGTCTGTCCAACCCCTGCAGGGATGGTGACTCCAGCACTGCCCTGGGCAGCCTGTTCCAATGCCCCACAGCCCTTTGGGGAAGAAATTGTTCCCAGATCCAACCTCAACCTCCCCTGGCGCAACTTGAGGCC
>VWYH01002247.1:0-95196 GCA_013399365.1 Pampusana beccarii
AGCCAGGCTCTTTTCAGTGACAAGGGGTAATAGGAACTGGAACAGGCTGCCTGGGGAGGTTGTGGAGTGTCCTTCTCTGGAGACATTCAAAACTCGCCTGGATGCCTTCCTATGTAGCCTTATCTAGGTGTTCCTGCTCTGGCATGGGGATTGGACTAGATGATCATTCGAGGTCGCTTCCAATCCCTAACATTCTGTGAATCTGTGAATCTGTAAATAATTTACTATAATTAGAAAATATTTAGATTTACCATTTATTCTAGATCACTTAGGAGTTTATTAAATAGCTCAGGTTTCACTACAGATCTTTTTAATATTCTGGTGGTAATATATTTTATGTGTAAACACTGACTATTCATATACCCCAACCTTTTTTTCTGATCTTTGTTTCTTGGATGTGGACAGATATTTATTAATTAATTTATAAGAACTTTCCTTGTTAATCAGCACTGTTATAATTTCTTGAATACTTTTCAGCAATGGACCTTTAAAAGGTTTTGAAAAGACATTTTTTACAACTGTTTCTAAGTTGTTTGATTTTGAATAATTCCCGTCTTTGTCATCTACATACTAGCTGGATATTAAAGAGATATTTGTGTGAGATTGATACCAAGACATCAAGGTGCCCTCTATGTAGTCAAGATATTTTGAATTAACATGAACTATCAAGTTCCTGATGAGTCATATTTCCAAAGGACTTGCATATTTTTTCTTTTTTCAAACTATGGTAACTTCTAGGTACATAATTACAAAATGTTAGTAAAAGAGATGATTGGAATATGCTGCTCTCAGAGATACTAGCTCTGTTCTGTCAGATGCTGATCCTCTGAGAGTGAGTGTGTTCTGCCATTACATGACTCAAAGACTATGTAAGACCCCAATGAATTAATCACTTATTTCTAAAAATCAGAACAAAAATTCATTAAGTACACCAAGTGACTAGAAATATCTGGTTTGACCCCTACCCAATGCTAAACCAACATACCAATATTTCTATTTCTTCTTTTTGAACCTTGAATCGCTGACATCCTTCTTTTTCTCATCTGATGTGCTACACTTTAAGGTTTATAAAGACATGCAAGTGTGATTGTTATAAGGGGTTCAGTATCCAAGAGGTCTACACATAAAAGAAGATTGTAAGAGCTGGACAGGATCTTCAAGCTAAGCCTTCAAGTTTAATGAATAATATAAATTAAAATTAGCAATGTCTCATGACTATCATAATCAATTACCAGTACAGTGTGAACAGCTAGTATCTTACTCAGATAACACACAAGAATGATATTATACCAGGACTCTGGAAAATGTAATGATCTGTGTACTCTATTAAGTGCCCTGTAATTCAAGGCATTCTGTTGTATATATTGTGCAGAATACTTCGTCTAATCAAGTATGCAAGCTACCTCTGGTATGTACATTTGCATACAAATTTTCTAGACATTTATTATATAAGCAGAATAAATTAGTAGCTATTTTGGAGAGTTTTAGTCCTTGAAAAGTTTATAACTATTTGTAATTTTTCTGTAAATTATATTCTTCCCAAAGTTTCATGTTTAAGTGGTTCCTGTTAATACTTCAGAATAACACTTCTGAGATAACAAACTGTACCTGATTATCTTTCAATAATAGACACCTTTTTCCATTGGCCCCACTATCTCTTAACCAGTCACAGATTCACATATTTACAATCCTTTATTTTAACATAACATAGCATTTTCAATATGTAGTATTCTGCAATCAGTTTTATTGCTTTTAGAATGTATTTCACTACTGTCTATTTCAAATACATTTAAAAACATTTTTTAAATTTGTATCTTGTATAAAGGACACCTTTTTAAACTTCTAATACATAATCCAAAAATAGGAAATTACTGTCTGGTTATAGATTATAGATTTGCGTATACATAGACATGAGGACACACAGATTACATAGCTGAATTAAATGTGATTTCATGTACTGTTAACATTACTATGGTTTTACTTAATAAGCATAAATAGTGTACGATCTGCTTCCATTCACCTCTCTGTATCTTTTCAGCAAGACACTATGGTCATTTCACATAATCTCTCTTTGGTTTTTTTTAATCTTTTTTAGAAATAGAAAATTCTTTTCAGTGGGGAACATGTGCTTTTGCATGTTATTTTTCTTGGAAATCACCAAACCACCATCATTCTTCACTTGCTATTTGTTTTTTATTTAAAAAAAAAATAATATTTCCTCAAGGCATGTCAAAATATTAATTCTGTCTTTTGTATTTCATTCATAGTAGGTGAAAATATCAAAAGGTGCTGTCAATGGGGAACTAGGTACAGACAGAGGCAAATATTTTAATTCACTACTCTGTGGCTGGACCATCCATAAAGCATCAAACCCAGCCATGATCTCCTGAGGTTTTTAACTCAGAAACAGAAATGTCATCTTTCTCTAAATCCAAAATTGAGAAAATACTTACTTTTGCTCTGTGAAACTGTATATCTACCAATTTGCAGCGATGCATATGGCAGCATCCATTTATTTTTCATATCTAATTTTCTGTAATATTCAGTTTCATCATGATAGAAGACCTTGTGTATTAGCACAGGTGAGATTCTGACATTAGATAAAAAGGAATGATATCAGACTAACAAGTGTAACACTAAGATTGTATTAGAACAAGTCCCATGCCTGTCCTTGAGACTGTCCTTAGATTTTCCATAGTCTTAGATTTGACCGAGCTACTGCAGTTGTGAGCACTTATATTAAACAGCTTATTTCTACAAGTTATTCATTCAGTACTGACCTTTGCAATAAAACTCTTACAATGAGAAATGCAGCACATATTGAAATTACAGAGCTGTTATTCGTAACACTTCAGTTATCTTATTCAGAGATTTTTAAGGAGCATGATAGCCCTTAGATGGTCCAGCATGATTAAACAACACAGAAAACACAGGAATATTAGAAAAAAATGAAAGAGCTTTCTTCAAGGACAATAAAATAATATTTTATTTCCATTAAATTGAAACAGAAATGTAAAAGTCTTGAACTTTATAGTCATTACAAATAGGGTAAGAATCAATGTAAATATAAAGGAATATAAATATAAAGACTTGTCAATATAAAGATAACTATGAAAAGTTTTAAGGTTGACTTCTCATAGACTTTTCTTCATACCATGGTTAAAAGCATGGCGATTGCATGGTAGAAATAAACGGATTAATTTAGCATAGTCATTCTCAGGATGTTGAATAATATCCTACTCTAAGCTTCATTAAAATTCTTTTAATGAAGGGGAAAGAGTTGCAGTTCCTTCTACAATTTAAAGCACTTCATTAAAATACTTTACATGTTGTTGTGTTTGTTTTGTTTTGTTTGTTGTGCTTTTTTTTTTTTTAAATTCCTACAAGAAACAATTTCAATAAAAGCATTTATATGTCAATATTACATCTTCTGAGATTGAGTCTTCTTAATCAGTAACCTGCCCTGAAAAATCATGGAGAGGAGCATGAGACCAGAACAGAATGTAAAAATATTTAAATATTTCTGGATCAGAATGAGACTAGACACCAGATGAAACACATTAAGATCCTTGCTTTTTAACTCACTAATTTTGTTGACATTGAGTCTGTGCCCTCTACATGTCTTAAACATTCCTTATATGCACTCTTTCAAGTGGGACTGCACATCCAGAATAAATACAAATCATATCAATATCTCTCTGTACTGCACACTAAAAAAAAACACTGTGGAGGAATAATACAACGTAAAAGCAGACTTTTTAAGATTCAAGCTATATATTAATGTTTATATATACATTTATTTTATAGAGAGAGCAAGACTTTTTTTGCTAGTGGTGTGAAAACAGGGGGACAAACACTATGACAAAGGAACTAAAATCTTTCAAATGTATTTGAAGAATTCTGGTCCAGACGCAGCTTATTTTCATTTACAAGCATACAGGAAAATATTAATTTAAATGTTTACACTTTAAATTCATTTATCATATAACAGACAAAACCAAAACGCAGAAGTGAACAATGGCCAATTTTCATTAATTACTTGCACACATTCCAAGTAAGAGAAGGTCTTTCTCTAGAATTTGGCACATATCTGCTTCTAGACTTTATATATGCAATTTGGGGCTTTCGTAGGTGATTTAAAATCACTGTCCTCAATGTTGTCTATATAAAATAGGTAAAATCTTTGAAATTGCTTCATATAAAGATGCAGAGATAAACTTGATGACTTGGAGCTCAGCATGGGGTGAGAAGATAAGAGTATGCAGAATTCAAAGTTACTTACTGTTTGCAGTTAACTTACAGAATTAGTATTCCATTTGATAATCAGAAGACAATCAGCCATGGATAAGAGAGTCACAGAATTTTTTTTTTGTTACACTTCAGATTTTCTTTTTTTTTTCCAGTTAAATAATTTCCACATAAATTTTATGTACAAGTGACAGTTAAGGTTCAGAACAGGATCAGCAATCTCATTTGGTGTTCTGGTCGACAGCAAGTCAAACATGAGCCAACAGTGTGCCCTGGCAGCCAAGAAGGCCAACCTTGTCCTGGGGTGCATCAAGCACAGCATTGCCAGCCGGGTGAGGGAGGTGATTGTCACGCTCTGCTCTGCACTGATGAGGCCTCATCTGGAGCACCGTGTGCAGTTCTGGGCACCACACTATAAAAAGGAGAGTGTCCAGAAGAGGCCTATGAAGTTGGTGAAGGGTGTGGAGGGGAAGCTATGTGAGAAGCAGATAAAGTCACTAGGTCTGCTTAGCCTGGAGAAGAGGAGACTGAGGGGAGACCTCGTTGCAGTCTACAGGTTTTTTGCAAATAGAGGAGAATGGGCAGGCCCTGATCTCTTTTCTCTGGCGACCAAAGATAGAACCCAAGGGAGTGGTAGGAAGATATGCCAGGGGAGGTTTAGATTGGACATTAGGAAAAAGGTTCTTCACCCAGAGGGTGGTAGAGTACTGGAACAAGCTCCCCAGGGAGGTAGTCATGGCCTTAAGTTTGACAGTATTCAAGAAGTGACAGTATTCAAGAAGTCCCCATGCAGGGATGGGAGCTGGACTTGATGATCCATGTGGGTCCCTTCCAACTCAGGACATTCTATGATTCTATGATTTTATCTGTAGCTCTGGTATTGTAAGAGAAAAGGCCTTTATCTTCCAAGAGAACATTCAAAGCTCCGGTCTTCCTGCCCACGCCTTTATTTTTTTTTGCCCTGGTATAAGGATTGCTGTTGATTGTGACTACTCACTCATCAATGCAAGCCATTCTCCTGGTTTTGACTTGATGAAAGATGTCAAGAATGAAGACGTGTGAGAGAGAAGCCTTCCTCTGATTTACGTGTTTGGTTATACTGTTCCACCATAGATAACGTTACCTTTTTTTGCCAGAATTTTCACCACCTGAAAATTTCTTGCTGTGTAACTACTGCCACTGTTTAATTACTGAGGATGTGTGTTTAGTTACTTTTTTCAGAACAGTGAGCATTTACTGGGAGAAGATATGCTATGTGATAGATAAGACAGAAAGTGCTCAGAGCTCTGAGGAAACTGATAGATCTTGGCTTCATTCAGTTCCTGCTGAGCAAAAAAGGCACTGGCACTTCGTTTTGATATCAGACATTATAATAAGCTACATGCAGACTAAGGTATAATACCTTACTGTTACCTGTGTTAATGCTATTAGTGTATGTTTCCAGGAATATAAAAGAAAAGAATGCTGGTTTAACAACCAAACACTCAGAAAGGAAGTTAAAGAAATATAGCAGGATGTAGAAGTCCAAAGATTCCATTAAGTGAAAAAAGCCATCCCATTTCAGAAAATCTTCTAGGCATGGTGCTAAAGGAAGGATGTTGAATGCTCTAAAAAAATAGATATTTGTCAAAGCTAAAAATACAATAAGGTATAAGAAATTTCCTTTTTTATTTATATTCATTTTTCAGAATATTTACTTGAAGAAGGAGGAAGAGAGAAAGACAGATAAAATTGTGCCAGCAAACAAAATGTCTCAACCAGCTCTGAATAAAAGACATGTTTACAGCTGAGATGTGTTGCAGCACATTGCCTTGTTCAGCAGACCATACAAGACTGTAAATATGGAAACAAATAACACAGCAACTAAAGAAAAGCTGGTAGCAGTTTTTGACTTGATGAAAAAACGAAACAGTTAATTTGACTTTTGCTAAAAAAAAAAAAAAAAATAGTGCCAGCTTTCTGAAATCTATGACCTGTGATAACAGTTTCCAAGTGATATCACAGACTAAAAGCGAAAATAGAATTCAGCTGAACTGCATAGCACCCGAATCTAATCCAGTAGACAACTGCATGGTATCAGAGATCCATACATACAATACAGCAGTAAATCCTAACAGTTTCTGGAAAGGGATACACTCTTCTGTAACTTTCTTCTTTGGAAGAAATAATCATAACAATAGCACTATTAAAAATATTATAGAATCATAGAACCATTTAGGTTAGAAAAGTAGTGAGGGGCCCAAAACTGAACACAGGATTCAAGGTGTGGCCTCACCAGTGCTGAGTACAGTGGCACGATCACTTCTCTAGTCCTGCTGGCTACACTATTCCTGATACAAGCCAGGATGCTGTTGGCCTTTTTGGCCACCTAGGCACACTACTGGCTCATATTCACATGGCTGTCAACCAACATCCTCTGATCCTTTTCCACCAGGAAGTTTTCCAGCCACTCTTCCCCAAGCCTGTAGCTTTGCATGGGTTTGTTGTGACCCAAGTGCAGGACCTGGCACTTGGCCTTGTTGAACCTCGCAGTTGTCCTCAACCCATTGATCCAGCTTGTCCAGATCCTTCTGTATGGCCTTCCTACCCTGAAGCAGGTCAACACTCACAACCAACTTAGTGTTATCTCAGGGTGCACCCAATCCCTTGGTCAGACCACCGATGAAGATGTAGAAAGAACTGGGCCCAATAGTGAGCCTTGGGAAACACCACTCCTGACTGGCCCTAACTGGATTTAACTCCATTCACCACAACTCTTTGGGCCTGGCCATCCAGCCAGGTCTTCACCCAATGAAGAGTATGCCTGTCCAAGCCATGATCTGCCAGTTTATTGAGGAGAATACTGTGGGAAACAGTGTCAAAGACTTTACTAAAGTCTGGGTAGGCAACATCCACAGCTTTCCCCTCATCCACTAAGCGGGTCATCTTGTCATAGAAGGAGATCAGACTGGTCAAGTGGGACGTGCCTTTCATAAAACCATGCTGACTGGGCCTGATTGCTTGGTTGTCTTCTAGGCACCACATGATGGTACTCAGGATGATCTGTTCCATGACTTTCCCTGGCACCGAGGTCAGACCGAGAGGCCTGTAATTCCCTAGATCCTCCTTCCGGCCCTTCTTGTGGATGACTATCTCATTTGCCAACTTCTAGTTAATTGGGACCTTCCCAGTTAGCCAGGACTGCTGATAAATGGTTGAAAGTGGCTTGGTGAGCACCTCCACCAGCTCCCTCAGTACCCTTGGGTGGATCCTATCCGGCCCCGTAGACTTGTTTGTGTCTAAGTTTTGTAGAAGTCACTAACCATTTCCCCTTGGATTGTTTGGGCTTCATTTTGCTCCTTGTCTCTGTCTTCCAGCTCAGGGGGCTACATACCTGGAGCACAACTGGTCTTACTCTTAATTTCATCCTGTAAACATCAAATCATAGAATCGTGGAATGATAGAGTCATAGAATCATACAATAGTTTGGGTTGGAAGGGATCTTCAAAGGTCATCTAGTCTAACCCCCTTGCAATGGGCTGGGACATTTTCAACTACATCAAGTTGCTCAGAGCCTTGTCCAGCCTGGCCTTGAATGCCATTAGGGATGGGGCATCTACCACCTCTCTGGGCAACGTGTTCCAGTACTTTACCACCCTCATTGTAAAAAATTTATTCCTCATGTCTAACCTAAATCTCCCCTCTTCTAGTTTAAAACCATTACCCCTTGTCCTGTCATAACATGCCCTTTTAAAAAGTCTGTCCCCACCTTTCTACCTATTCTCTGCAAACATCAGTCAGATAAAGATATTAAGGGTGTCTCTCCCTTAAAGCCTCGCTATTCTTTGAAAATGAAGGCCTCATTAATGAGCTTGAGTCCTCTTTCTTGAGTCCTCATTAATTGAGCTTGAACAAAGACAGTGTCATTCAGCAATCACTGACCAGCTAGGGGACATAATGAATCACCAACTACTGCTAGAGAACTGACCAACTCATTTCTGGGCTCTTCTGAGACCACTGACCTATTTTATGGTACCACCAACCCATTTCTGGAACAATCTCCTTCGTTAGCATGACGAGCAAACAGAGGGAGGAGATGTGCTGCCTTCTTCTATCTTGCACACAAATGAACTAAGGTATAAAAAACCTTCTCATGCAGGGCACCAGTGGTGAAGTTTCACAGCACCCAACAACAAGAGAGCTACAGAGATCGTTGTTGAATTAATGGACCCAATGAATCATTTGGAGTGGTGAAATCTTACCTTTCTTCTGATATCTTAATCTCTCTCTCTTTTCTCTCCCTCTCTCTTTCTAACTTTATTCTGGGCACATAAGGGTAATATTGTTGTATGTTTTCTTGTTGAAGTCTTGTTGAGTTTTATGATATAGTTATCATCTTTTACCAAGCCACTATTCACTGTAATTCCACTGAGTTTTTTAGTAAATTAGTGATTTAATTGAGCCTCTCGAGTAATTCTTGTTACTCCTGGTAACTACACAGAGTATTTAAAAGTTAACTCTGCCCTCACCCACTGAGTGGGATGGGACACATGTCCAAAGCATCTTACCATCAATGTTTCAGCGTGTCTGGTAATGTTAGACAAGTCTATTGTGCTTCACAGAGATATTGCAGTATTGACACCTGATGGCAGCTGACTGTGCCATGCCCTGGAGTTTTATCTGACTCTGCTATGGTTGTTTCCTCCCAGTGTTCAGGTGATGCAGACTGCTAGGAGTGTGAGAGGACATCTGCAGCTGGAGGACTGCATAGGATTTCAAAGAGAGGCACAAATCTGTATACATGTACCCTCAGGTCTGTGCTGTGGCCAGACCCCTGACACTGGCAGGAAACCGTAGGGCTTATGAGGGAGGCAATTTTGGCTGTCAGTGGAAGTGGCCTGAGGTCGTCATCATTTCTGGTGTACCGGGTGTGCAGAATGAAAGACCTAAAGTCATAAGTGTCAGTGTCTTGTCCTATAGTGTTAGCATACGTCATAGGTTTTAAAAAAGTGCCTGCTGTCACTATTCATTAGAGACTTTCTGAATGTGTCTTCCTTTATTTTTAGATCCTTTCAATTCTTGAATGATCTTCATTCTTATTTTTAGTTTGAGTGGTCCAAATGATGAATGGGTCACCGGGAACAGAAAGGTAAGAAAATCCTGAGCTTTTCTGATTTTAAGGAGAAAATAATTCTTTATTCATTTTCTGTATGTGAATGGATCACAACCTAAAAAATTAGTTAAGTGGCACAGAATTTAATGTCCAAAATTGAGTATAGAATTATGGTTAATTGAATTTGGACAAATTCAGGAGTGCAACAAGACCATTACATCTAATATCTGTAACTGAAAATAGTTATTACAGAATTGCCCACTATGCAAATACTACAACAGCCAGAGGGCAACCAGTAAACTTTTTTGTATAGACTTTGTTAATCAGTTAATATATTTGGAAATAAACAGTCAGATTTTGAAAATTCTATCTGTCACAGTTTTTTAAACAATTATATCCTCTCTTTATGACAACCAGGGTCTCCAAACCTACAGTTGTATTTATTACTTTCCTTTAAACTTTTTGTATTTTATTCTGTTGACTGCTTTTGAGTAGAAAAAAACTCAAAGCTGTTTTTGAAATCCAGATGGTTACGATATTGTTCAACTTTTTACTCCATGCAGTTTAGTACTTCAAAGTTGTAACTTTCCCTAATGTGTGACAAAGGAGAAAGAAAAATTAGTATTTTGAAAGCTTTATCTTAGAAGGATTTAAACCCTGACTTTATTTTATGTCTGAGATTAGCACACTCTATAAAAACTGTATCAGCCCTTCTGCTATTGTGCTTTTGGGCTTCTGCATGTGAACACTGGAATTTTGCAATGTACAAAGAATCATTTATCAGATTTAAGCACAGATCAGCTTCCAAATGTTATTATAGAAGAAATAGGGTCACTACCATAAACTCCAAGGCCTTATTTGATTTTTCAATAGCTCTATATTTAATTTTATTTTTGAAAATTTCTTGCCCATACTTTCTGATTATTGTAAAGGATAAATGCCTGCCCTCTTGAGGTTGTATTTTTTTATTATCTATTGTGCCAATTTTCCTTTTTCTAGCACGGTCATCTGAGAACTTACATCAAGGAAGAGAGTGTCACTTTTTCAAGTCTTTTTTTCCCCATCGATCTGAACTCCTTTTCCCCCGCAGTTAAGGAGAACTGCAGATTATCTATTGACACTTAAAACCTCCAAAAAGCTCCCAATACATTTATCCTCATTAACAGTTACCTCTATATTCTCATTATTAGAGATAGCCCGCTAGGGAATCTTTCCCTCCAACTGGCAAGTTCAGTGAGCAAAAATGTCAGTTTTATCATTTTTATTCTGAACTCTACCCATTTTATTTATGAATAGTTCCCCCAGAATTCATTTACAAATGATATTGCCTATAGGACATGTATCCCACTGCTGTTTTTTAAGACTCACAAATGACTTAAAGGGATCCTACTTTTACTGACTTTCCCAGTAATTTTCATATGAATCATTCTTAATGTACAGACAAAAATCTATTTAAACTCTTTGTCTCCTGCCAGCTCTACTTCACCTCTGAGAGTTGAGCTACAGTTACTCTTTATTTATTAGTATTACTAGCAATAAAATGTTAACAGTTTTACATCACAATCTATTTGCTAAATTTAATTGTCATGTTCATATTTATGGATTTCAAAGTGTTACAAAGGTTCCCATTGTTCATAGACTGTACTTGTGTTCTTGTATCCACATCTTTCATAGACAGATTTTATTCTACTTCTTAAACTTGACACTATGAGGTAATTCAACAAGCAGAGGAAAGCAAAATAAGTAAAGATAAGGAAAAAACTCCCAGAAGCTTCTGTATTAAGCCATAATTCCAGAGAAAGAAAATAGATGCACTGGCTTGGATGTTCAAGGGACCAAAGTTGATAGTGCCTGTCAGTAGATAAGCAGGAACACAGCCACAGACTCCTAGTCAACACAGAATTAGCAACAGAATATTAAGATCTCTACCACTATCTGAAATTAGGCTTTAACTAATCAATGAGTTCAAATGTTATTGTGGTGTGAGAATGGGAGGAGGTAGGTGGCCTGTATTATCTATGTTACTAGGTAGGTCTTATTCTCATCCAAAATCAGGTTCTTGAAATGGTAAAAGTGTTTGTTGATCCAGTGAAAATAATTCATAAGACAACATCCCCCAACAGGTGAATTTACTTCAGTTAAAGAAAATAATGTCACCCCACACAAAGACAGCAGAGAGAAGGAAATCTATTGATGCCTACTTGAGGAGCGTGACTTATTCTCAGTCTGCCACAAACATATTTCATCACCTGGATATCTCGTAGGAGTCCACTGTTCTTTAGAAATAAAGAGAGAAATTCATAATATTCTTTTGCAAAATCTGTAGTAATGGGACTCTTTGGAAAGATAGTGGTACTTTTTGAAAATAGAGGAAATGGTTAGAGATAGTCTTTTCTTAACAAAGGACTTATATTATGATATTATAAGGTGTTTTTTTTTCCATAAGGATCAAAGGGCCAGGCTCTGAAAGCTGCTACAGAGATATAATAGAAAACATTAGTTCAACTAAAAGAAATCTCTTGTCAGGTTACCATCTCGGGAAGGGAATACCCCATGGCTTCAAAGAGTCCTACAGAGGCCACTGAATGCTCTATAAAACCCACCACATTCTTCTGCTCTGAAGAATTTACAGTTGCAAACCCAAGGTCAAACTCAGACTCACATTTAAACTCATAAATTTGTCTATACATAAGTTCCCACATGCATTAGGCATCTAAGCTTCTATTATAGTTGTTGCAGATCTATTTTCCAATGTTTTGAGCTTTTTTTGGCCAATAGAAATAAGCAATCCATTAGTGAGACTATATTGTAAGAACTCTTCAAAGACATTACACAGAGGATATAACTTCTTACACACCCCAGTAACAACTTGTTGACCATTTTGCTAGAATTATAATAGTTTATGCTTTTAGTTCTGGTGTTCATTGGTTCATTTCCTATTATGTCAGCCAAGAGTGCATCTGCCATATCTGTATTAAAAAATATGCTTCACTAATTTGGAACACAAGCTAAAATTCAGCAAGATTACTGATGAAACCCTATATAACCACATTTAATTTAACAGAAACTCACAGTTTACTGCAAAGGCAATCAACTATTAAAAAACTTTTCTGGTTAACCATCAGTTTAACTATAATAACATTTCTAATGTACATATAGGAGGGTAGTATATTATTTTTAATTCTGAAATACATTGTTTATCAAATGGGAGGAAAGGAACATAGGGTGAATAGGATGAAGACCCATCTCTGTGAAAATTCAAATCAAGCTTCTGGGATAATTTTTATTTCAATCTTCTCTCAATATCTGTATTTCCTGGATTAGAAAAGAAATAAAAATTTGTAATCTGGTTCCTAACTGGGACTGAAGTATGTTAGAAAGGGTAAGGTCTCTATTCACTAATTTCACTGTTGGAGTATTCTCAGTTAAATGCAGATTACCATTAACATTTTGAGAGATTATTCAATCTCAGTCAACTTCAGTTTTGACACAGTGAGATTCACCCAGCCCTAATCAAAGAAGTCTTTACACTATGCAAAAGGATAGTCTAGTATAAAAATTGCAGCACAGTATTTTTCAAGAAGAATGCAGAGAGTGAGATTACCCCAACCTTTTACAGAATGAAGTTATCTTAATGGAGCTAAAATAGTCTATGTTATAGTCAGAAAAAGGATACCAAACATTTAGCAAGATTTATGAAACTAAAGTAGCTTGTACATATGCTTAATAATTATACAATATATATTATTTGCATATATCTCTACAGTGTTTTGTCTATAAAATTTTTATCAATGGATGTGTTTAATACTATTTTATAATCAGCAATTAAACAAGACAATCATTTCTTGATAACATTCTACAGTATTTCACATTGCATTATAATTACACATTTAGAATACCACTGCACTGTACTATGAGACTGTAATTTTGTTCCAGAACAAATAAACTATAAGACCAAGGGACAAATAGGCTCACATGATGAACAGATAAAAATTATTTCCTTGTAAAACAGTGTAGAGGAATTGGTGCCTCTACTCCACTGAAAGGCTGTATCTTTTAATAAAATATATCCCTCACAACGCTGGGTCCTTTGTTTCTGGTTCCATAATAAGATGACCTATATATGTCATGTCACAGCTTTGGTGGCCATGTTGGGCAGTTACCAGGACACTGTGTTCTGTATTCCTGCTATCTGAAAAAGAGAGCCTAAGATCCTGCACAGTGGTTTGACTTTCCCCATTAGTATCAATTAGCCTAATAAGAGATCTTTCCCTTCAAACCTGAACAAATAGCACTACAGTTCAGGCATCCACAAATCATGGATTGAGTTTCCTTTAGGTTAAATAATAAAGAGAATTTATCCTGCTCATCACCTAGATAATTATTTTAAAACATAAAGATCATTCACATAATGTATGTTCTGCTGCTGCAATTTGGATTAAAAAAAAAGGTGGTAGAACTAAAAAGAAAGAGAAAAAAAGAAAGAGTAATCTAGTCTTTCAATGTGGTATTTGCACTCTGAAGAACAGTGGGATTCAGGACATACCCCTCTATACCTATGTTTGGTTGCTGTTGATGGTACCTTTTCATATATAGCAGGGTTCTTAGGTAATAAAGCATCTTACTTTAAAATATTTTAATCCTCTCATTATATCTTAGAAAGCACTGAAAACTCAGTTTCTGCTTACATTCTGACTTCCGTTCAGCAAAAAGTGTTACAAGATGCTGTATGGGTACATCGAAGATTCAGGGGAAAAACTCTTTGACTTCTGAGAAGCTACTGGCTCTTATAATTCTGTATGTTTAGTTAGCTGAAATGTTCGAATAAACAGAAATATTTATCAGATGCCAGGATGTTTTCTAGTAGAAGTCAATGAATTTTTCAGGAAAATCTATGAACAAAAGTTCTGATCACTAAAAACATTTTCACAACTCTACTCCCTCCCATTAGCTGTATACTAAAAGTGTCAGGAGTGAAATTCCCATAAGAAAAAGTTACAGTTGTATTTGCAATCGTAAGTTCACATTTTCTGAAGTTCATCTGGAGAAAATATTTTTGTATGACATTTCCTAACCCCCAACTTCAGAAAACTGACAAACTACATGAAGGCAGGGTGTGTACGGTTCATATCGGGTTCACTTTGCTCTGTGTTTGTTGGTATTTTTTTCTCTAAAAATTTGCAGAGTGTTTTGACCTGGAATTTGAGCATATTGCATTTAGGTAACCCTCTTCAACAGACTTCCTATTTCTGCTATCAAGCACATAGGAATTATACCACTTCTGAATTGCTCTGTAGACTCTCCTACCCCTACTGTACCTTTCAAATTCCACAGGAACTGACTGAAAAATCAATGGGTATTTACAACTATATTAAAAACAATGAAAGGCTCCCCAGAGAATGCATGCTGTTTAATTACAGCCGTGAACTGTAATTCCTAATCAACATGATTAAGTATAAAAGAGATAAAGCAAGTACTGTTCATTCCATACCAACTTTTCAGTGCTTAGAAATGGATAGGCTGTTAAGTAGGCTATTTCATTACTTTTATACACTACTGTCAAGAATGAGAGAATGATTATTCTGAAAAAACCCTGTGTAACCTGTTTGTAACTAAGCAAGACAACACAACTTTCTTTTAGAATGTTGCTCAGAAATACAGGTTTGTTTCAGTATGCATACAATAGAGGAGGAGGCAACTATAAACAGGGTTGATGTTCCTAGCTTGAACTAGCTTGAATATAACTGAAATATAAAATAACACTTGAGTATAACTCATATGCCTGACATGTACCTCCTAACACAGAGCAGGCAAGGAGGGAACGTACGTGTAATCAACAACTGCAGGTCTAGTCTTTTTACATGGTTTTACTCACATGAATAAAATACTTGTACTTGTTAGCCTGTAATGTTACCCTCCCCATCTAATGTCAAATAAATAATTTCATTAATTTAGAATGTTCATATTTATAAATTATTGCATTTATTCTGTAAATGTTTCTTGGAGATACAGGATGGTTGCTTGTTTTGATTTGGTTTGGGTTGTGTTTTTACTGTGGGGTTGGATAAAGACCAGACTGCCTGAAATCTATGAAAAACCCACCACATTCGAGACAATGCAGCAGAGGAAGGAGAAACAAGAATATTTTCACCTTCACTGATTTTTTTTTTCTGGTGAAATCAGAGGAGATCACTCTTTAAAAATATATTTTACAGATAGAAGCTCAATCCATAAAGCACTCATATCTCATCAAGCTCGTGTTTGTACATGATTAGAAATCTGAACTGACAAATCATTGTTTCAGGAACTGTTTATAGCAGCTTAATGCACCAATCAACTGAGCACTGGGCAAAAGTCCTTTTTAAGTTGAAAATTGTGTAACGGAGGAAGGAGAAGAAGAATATAAAAATAAAGTATGATAGATCTAGTGTGAAGACTTGCCTAAATACTGTCAAATAAAAGACTATGATAACTGCCTCTGAATCTATTTAAGCACTTGTTTCATCTTCCAACTTCAGCTACCAAACTTCTATTTCTGTGTTACCTCATACACATCTATCAGATGTGCAAACATTCTATTTCTTTCCATTAGCTGTAAATGGGACATCCTGTCTTAGGAATACAAAGAGATGGTGATTTCCCAGTGTATGTGCCAAACAGTGAATTCAATATGTTTTTCAGAGCATCCCCTAGTGACTTAACCACTCTGATATGTATGATTAAAAAAAGATGTGATTATGAAACTATGTATGAGACAAATCACATTTCTGAAAACATTCAGTTAAAGAGAGTTCCATGAGAACATAAATAACCAAAAAAGCCTAAATTTAATATGAGGGGAAACTGTTGCTCACATCTTTTGCAACCTAGGAACAGCTACAGAAATCTGTTCACTTAAGATGTATTTAAAGTTATTGACGGCATTTACCCAGATTATATAATTTACTTCTACAAAGCACATGAATATGTATTGTCTTAAACTTATCTTCTCATGAATCTTATGAATATTTGCAGATTCAGGCTTGCTTACAACATTTTCTAAACGAAAGTGAAAATTCAGAAGAGAGTTGACAGGAAGTTGTCATTTCATTTTTAATCAAAAGCAGTTGAGTATATATATATTCAGAATTTCCTCGTTTCAATGAAAAAATAAAGGCTTAAAGAAAAAAAAAAACAGCTTTCCCATTTTTAATATCAGATGTTACAAAAATCTACAAATTACTTCCTCTATATTTGTAAGTGAAAATGGTCATTACATTCAATCTATTCTAGGTAGAAGAAATCCAAATACATTGGAGATCAATACTGTAAATGATATCTCACTAGAGAGATATAGACTTCAAGAACCTGATACAAATATCAACTTCAGACTAGAAAATAGGTTGTGGTATTTTAAACTTATTTCTAGAATTCAGGAAGAATAGTCGTTTATCAAAGAGGAATTACATTAGTCATTTAAGGGCTACTATAGAACTTTAAAAAAATAGTTTGCCATATAACTATACTATTGAACCTAACTTCAGGTTATTTGAAATTAAAGTTCATCCTATTGAATTAAAAATTGATCATTAAACTAAAAACTAATGGTTTCTGGGTATATATGATTGTTTTAATTATATTTGCAATATTAAACTAAATACATATGTCAGTAATATATACAATTAGCATTCTAAAAGACAGTTTCCCAAAGCTGAATGTCTAGTGGTTCCGTACATATATAGGGGAAAATGTGAATCCAAGCAGAACTTACAATAATATTGTCCAGGAATCCATTATGGAATAATGAAATCACACATATCCCTGGCTAAGAAGGGAAGTTGAACCATGGGTGTTATTATTAATATTCTGAATGATCTCTCTCTTACTTTATTTCTAAGTCTGTACTTCTCTACATTCTTAGAGTCAGAAAGTTTAAAACTCTACAAAATAAACCAAACCAAACAAAAAAAGAAATTTAATAGAAGTAGCAGATTTCAAAACCACAGCATTTT
Source organism: Pampusana beccarii (assembly GCA_013399365.1). Classification (NCBI taxonomy): domain Eukaryota; kingdom Metazoa; phylum Chordata; class Aves; order Columbiformes; family Columbidae; genus Pampusana; species Pampusana beccarii. Next base: position 17,332 of record VWYH01002247.1, read on the forward strand.
CTATAGAGTTAGGAAGCACGAGATAAAAACTTAAGTTAAATTTTTGAATAATGTTTGAATTTAAGATACTTTCTTGATGAGTTGCACATGAACTGAACCAGTGGCTGAAGAGTAAAATAAATGCAAAAGATCAGTCTGTCACAGTTTCATATATACATGAATGACCATCATTCATTCTGTATTATTTTCTTCTAGCTGTGGGGTGTAGATCATATTTAAGATATTGAATATATTATACATGATATAAATATTAATATATATAATTTTATTTATAAAGGACTGAGGTCTCAATAGAAATTTAGTTTCAGAAATATTAGAGTTTCTGTGTTTGTACTGCTTACGACATAACTTTATGTGTCATGGTTTTCTAGAGAAAAAATTTTTTTCTTATACAAGGCAAGGAAAGCTAGATATAGACTTTTGTATTCTCCAGTTTAATGGGAGTCAATGACATTTGACAAGGTACATTGCATGACGTTTGACAATGTACCCTGTGTTATTATGAGCAATTCACTTAATGTGAGTAATAATGAAATGGCAGTTCAAATAGTTTCCGTAGTGTTTCAGTTTCCCACTGATTGCACAAGAATTATGAACTAGATGTACATTTTCTTTAATTCAGATATCTAAATCCAGTGACCTTCTCTACACACTTAATATTGCCAAATTCCTGTTCTATTTTCAATGGCATATAAACAAAAAGGTGAGTTTTAACCAGAAACTACAGACATAGGCATCCTGATAGAAATATCAATAGATATTTTTGTATCGCTTTCTGTTTGTTTGTTTTATTCAAAAGTATCATTCCAGCTGAGATGTATGGATTTCAGATGTTTTATATTATGCTCTTAACCATAATGTCTTCAATTCTTACATAAAACTAGAAATTAACTTAAAAACCAACTCATATAATATCATAGGCCAGTCATTTTTTTATCAGTAGGCTCAAATGAACTAGATTTCATCTAATTCAGGATAAATCCTCAGCTTCTGTCTCTGGGGTTTCACAGTAGGTCTTAACTTATATTCCTTCTCTTTTCCAGTCAAATGAGCTCTTGATCTCTTTCCTTCAGTTTATTGTTTTACTGTTTTCTGCCTATCATTTAGAGGCCTTTGTGGGGATACTTCCCTATTTTCTAAAGTGCTTTCTCTCCATTTTACGTGATCAGACTTGGATTATTCTTTCTAACTTACAGAAGAAAGACTCTTCCCAACACTTTGAATTCTCGCTGATGTTGGAAGACCACTAGAAGGCTACATGAAGTTAATGATCTACTTGATGAATTAGAATTTCTGTGAAGGTCTACTTCTTCTCTATATATGAAAGAAATTTTGAATCAAACAGTGAGGAATTAAAAAAACCTGAGCACTGGAAACACTCTTGATTGAAAAAGAGGAAGGGAAGGCAGTATTTTATTTGGTCATTATGACACAATCATTTAGAAATGTTTGTTTCTTAAAGATGTTTGGATTTAGATGCATTGTCAAAGAGCAATAGAGTGGTTTTAGTAACAGAATTTTATGTGTGAAAGTATCTCTTGATTTTGATTAACTGTACACTAATCAAGTACAAACTTGTATTAAAATTCCTATGTCTATAGGAATTCAAAACCAAGATTTCCATTAGAGAATTGTATGTGGAATTATACATAGCCAGATAATATACATTCAAACATATGTACACACACATACATTTTCTGTATGCAGGAAACATTGAGTCTTGTGAAGCTGGTGTTTATTCAGAGGAAGAAAAAAAAATTCAAGAATTCAAATAACTAAAGACTGAAAAATACAGGATTTGTTAATGCACAAAGAAATAAGGAACAATTTTTTCTCACTGAAAATTCTGAAAAAATTATCTTACTTAACAAGGCACTGTCAAACTGAAATACAAACAAATTAAAACATATATAAAAATTAATTTCAGTTATTATATATGCTATTTAATGACTCCTTCTCCTTTTGTGATTTTAGAGTAATGATTTCCAACTAAAATGATACTTTGTCCAATATGAAAGAAATAGAAAAGCAGAGGAGTCTGTCTAGCAGACATTACACAAGAAACTGAAACTGACTGTAGATAAGGTGCTATGAAATGCATAGAGTAAACACACAGCAAGAAATTAGATTATCCTCCAGTTTTCTTTGTTTATGGGAATATGGTCTGCTTCTTCTAAGTTATAACAAGAGCAAGCACAACATTTTCAAACAGAAGTAATTTTTGAGATGATAGTATTCCTTAAGACACTGATCTATTTGATTATATTATCTAACCCAGAAAAGTAATCTGCCATTGCTTCAGAATTGCAGATGAAAAATATCAACACTAGAAAATAAGAATGGACTCAGGAGTAGTAATAGTAAAAAAAAAAATCAAACCAAAACCATAATCTATTTTCCTAAGTAGGAAAATATACAAGGACAGAAAAACTTTGCAGCACAGAAAATGCACATATACTCCACTTCTTCCTCTTAGCAAGAGAAAACAGCCACACTCAAAGTAATCAACACGTTCTTCCACAACAGAATTATCAGGGTTTATTAAAAAGTATATTTTATTATTATGAAGTTTTTTAATAATTGAAAAAAATAGAATATTATTTTTAAAATGTTAGTGCAAGTGCAAAAGTACAGTTAGGCAGAAGAGTCATAAAAAGCAAAAAACAATGCTTACTTTCAAGCTTTTAATTTCCAGAACCAGACTCTATCTATCTACACAACCACAATTACTTGCACAGAAATTCAGATTATCAGTTCTTTGAATGGAAGTGATGTCAGACTCATTCACTGTCATGAAACAGAATGATCAGAAAATAAGGTCATCCAGAACTGAAAACAAGTTTGCTTTCTTCCGCATTTCACTGTTGACTCTTAGGTGCTGAACCAATGTATGAACAATGCTAGAAAAATGAGGCATTTGTCTTTTAACAAAGACCCAAAGTTTAAGAAACTGAGGGAAAGGAAGGAACTTTGGAATATATGGCAAATCAAGCTAAGCAACAGCTATAGATAACCTTGCATGCTCGTAAAGCAAAATACAAAATACAAAAAAAATGAAGCATGGAAATCTTTCTGGAAATATGGGAAAATATTAATAGCGCAAGACAGTAAATTTACTGTCAGACAATTATGCTTCTTAGTGGCTTCTAATACATGGAACTTGTTTGCTGGGTGGTTGTGGATACATCGAGTGGTAGTACTTGTAAACCACAAGAAAATAAAATTAGAGCAAGTAGAATACCATTTTGCAACGTCACCTGCACTCTAAGGGTTTGAGAATTAAAGTAAAAAAACCTTATTCTCTTAAAACCACTGCAGATACTTATCCTTGGCTACTCGTGCAGCCTTATTTCGTACAGTGTGTGACAGAATGAAGAAAAAAAAAAAAAAAAAGAAGTGAAGAAAATTTATCTTCATTTAGAGATATTGCCAAATTTGCAAAATCTTTGGTTCTTCTTCCTTCCCTCCCCTCCCTTGAGGTAACTATGTTTTAGCTACAAATGCAGTCCTTATAACGTTATTTAAAGTATAATATAAGGGACAAGTTTTATTTCTTTCTCAGCCTTTTGTCATTCGGGGAAGCATTTCAGCTCTTCTAAATCTCTGAATTGAGAGACTGCAATTTATGTTACCCATGAACATACTCCAACAGGGAGATGGTTTACAAGAGGACTAGACACCATCACAGGTAGATAGTTTAGAGATAGACCATACTCCTTCAGGTACACCTGAAGAATTTCACATTAACTGCAAAAAATTACCAGAATGTGTTATACTACACTTCTGGTTTTTGACCATCTTTTTCAGCACATTTAGACAGTGTGGAACCCACATACATGACTGGGGCGTGTCAGCAATGTGTCAACATTATTTGTAAACAATACAGAGCTGGCGACCAAGCTATCTTGCTTTATATGTCTACATCTAATATGATTTTGAGTGGTGAGTAGTAATGAGGGTTAGTGAAGTTGCAAATGTTTTAAAAATAAACAAGGGAAAAGATAAAAGGAAGGGAAAATTCATACAACAATACATGTTCTGTAGATTGGAAAACCAGAGCATAGCACAATATGTTATGGCTATTTTCTCTGTATTCTCTGAATATTGCATTTTCCATGCAAAGGATTTAGAACCTCAGAACCATGCACCTTTCACCTTCATTAGGGGACCCTGCAAATATCTAGTGCACATTAGGGATAATTTAATTTATTTTCAGTTTTTAGCAAGGAAAGTCCTGAGATTTTCATCATGGTTTATGTAATTTCTCAAGAGGATTTGTCCATTGTCAAATCTGTGTTGCAAAATAAGGAAGTCTAAACATAAGAAGCAATGAAATTCCGAACCAGTATCAGAAATATTGCTTAGAATTGTCAAAGTTTGTCACTGATTTCCTCCATTTGAATTTATAGGGAACAACATAATCTAAAATAAAATGATCTTCTATCAGAGAAAAATCCCCTAAGACAGAAATAATAAAAAAAATAAATTACTGTAATTAAAACTTTAGGTAGGAATGCATATTTTACGATGGTCATATCTTTAGCTCTTGCAGAAACTTGTCAAACGAGTAAGACATTGTTATTTTATCAATAACACATTAATATATGTAGTCTAGTGAAATAGGGAGCATCAGAGGTTTTTATTTTCATTTATTATTGGTCTCAAGGATTAGCATGAGCAGACTTAGCAAAGTCATAGCAAAATCTCAAAATTGCAGGGTGATTGACAGGTGTTTGAATCAGTATGAACTCTGAATCTTAATTTCTGCTTTTTCTAGAAGGTTAACCGTGGTTCATATGCAGACAAGAAATCTGCTGCCCTTTGAAGATGACATTAGATATCACAGGAAACAAGTTGGCATTTTGTCAGTTCTTTTCGTAACTCTCCTGGATGTTTGTTAATGGACTGAGATCCCCATGTTGACAGCAGTAGGGGAGAGACGGTGTTCTCCAGATCTCAATCTAGTCAGTTTGTTTGGTCACAGTTTGAAACATTCACTGTGCAGAGTCTTCTTTCACACTGTGAAAAGCAGATGTCTTCTGAGAACTTCAAGCATTGAACAGTGGCCTGCATGATGAAGAAAAGTTTTTAAAAAGTAGCAAGATAGAAAAACGAAGCAGAATTTGATTTAAAGCATGCAAAGAGCAAGTAAAGAATTTTTTTTTTTTTTTTTTTAATACGACTCAACTGGAAACATGGCATTTTATAGAATGAAGGCAAGATTTCCTCAGTTCTGTTAGAAATCTAACACTTTCATTATGCAGTAGAGTAGCTTACTCTAGATGTAGATTGCAAGGCAACTAAAAGTTCTATGCTCAATTCTCAAAGCTGAGATATTTAATTGATTTGGAAGACTAGGCTTTTAGTATATCCTTCCATCTATCTATCTATCTATCTATCTATCTATCTATCTATCTATCTGTCAGAGTAATGCATCCTCCTTGACATATCCTGAGATGTTGGCTGAGAAAAGAACCATTTCCTTTTTACAAATGATAAACAGGGTAGAGATTCATGCGATTTATATCTATATTTATGCATTTATATGTATTTATGTCTGTTGTTCAATATATCTAGAAATTTACCTGAGTGTTGAAGTGTCAGTTATTCAGCATGGTAGAATCACATTTGAAAATTCTGGAATAATGGATTTTCAGAGACATTCAGGAAATAAGTTACAGTCTTCACTATCCTGACCATTAATTCTATTACATATTACCGCAAAATAAAGTAAATTTTCTGTTTTGAACACTTGATATTATTCATCTTCTCTAATGTACACAAAAGAGATTTTCAAGCCCCTACATCTAAATTTCTATTATTTGTTTTCTGAAAGAAAATTTTCAGTTTTAGTCTAAACATAATGTTATGCAAAATAACTCTGCATAGTAAGAGGATGCTCAGAAAGTCAAAGATTAGGCATTTATTAAATCAGTCTAAAATATAGAGTTGTTTTCAGTATTGGCTGTAATATACCTAAAGTTTAAAATGGCTTTTTGTATTTCAGATAAGCTAAGAAGGAAGAAAAATATGAAGAACCTGGCTAAAGTACCCACTGTGTAAGAAGCAATGCAGTAATACTAGCTTCAAATTTTAAGCGTATGTGTAAACTTATCTACAGTGGTCAAATAATATATCCCATTAATCACTACAAAAAGTGCAAGAAGCACCTTTACAATGGCTTTTCATATGGAAGTTTCAGATGGACAGATGCAGATGTTGCTGAGGCCTAACTCTTTTAACTTATTTGCTACTTATTCACCCGCAGTTACAGGAAATTTAGAAAATTATTTGGATGATTAAAAAAGAAATAACTGGACCTCTGTTCGGACTTGGCAAGATTTCTGTAGATTTATTTGAATTTTAAGAGCCATCAGCACAGTCACTCGATGACAGAGCTGGAAAAGAGCAAGGCAGAATCAACAGAACAAGAGAAACATAAAGTACAAGTTTCTAAGAAGATCTCATTTCACATTAGCATAGTGTGGCAATGGTACCTGAGTACCCTGAGATCTCTGAAGGAGAGATCAAATAAAGAGCAAAGATCTGTGAGCTGTTAAATCCAGGGAAAAGACTGAAAGCTTAGATCCAAACTACTCAGAATAAAACTGTAATTACCCTCAAGCCATCGTGTGTATGTCTGAGGTAGCATTAGCTATGATGACTATGAGCTTTTGGCTGCTCTGTAGTTTACCACCGTATTTAAACTGGCTGTAGGAGCAGGTCGCACATACAATATGGTATATAAAATGGAAGACTGTCACAGCGCTTCATATACCCTAGAAAAGTAAATAAATAGTAGTAAGATTTTACAAACAACACAAGAAAATGAGTATTCAGCATTCATTGTGCCTTTAAATACAGCATACTCCCTGCTGCAACAGCTCTCATTTAGTGTTTCAGTAGGGACGCAGCATGTTGCAGTTCCTCTTTTGCTGTTTTTCTGTTTGTTTGTTGGTTTTCCTCAATCTAGAACAAAAATAAATCAACTTTGAATAAAAAGAGGTTTGCTCTATGTGTATAGCAACAAAAACATGACAAAGAGATTGATGTCTCTATTAAAGAAATAAGTGAGGGAAATCATATCTTTGTTTTGCTAAGGCTGTGCTTGCTGTTCTGTTTCTAAATACTTCACAGAACAATTTTGCATTTGAATCAAAAAAAGGAAAAGAAATTAACCTCTTCATCTGGCCATGGAAATTTAAAGCCACAGCAGCCAAATAACCATTCAGCTTTGAAGATCGTGTAGAAAATAGTTAAACACTCATGTCAACACCCAGAATCCCGACACGCTATAGCTTCAATGATCAGAACCAGACACTGAAGGTCAATGACCATGGAGAAATCTGCACCGCGCTCACAGTTTATAATTTGAGGAACTGTAAAACTGTTGGTCTGATTAGACTGCCTAGCTGAGCCCATGTGGTTTGGACACGTTTATATATAGTCATGATGTTTTTTTGAACTGATTCAGGACTTAAGCACCAATGCTGGTAAGGTCAGGCAAGCAGACAACATTCAAACATATTTCTTGCTCTGCTGTGTCCCCTATCAGTCTAAGAATGAGATATTATAGAGCATGTGAATTGATTATTTTATATCTGTAGAAAGATTACATGGGTGCTGTGTGTTCATGCAAGTGTCTCTCAAGCATTTTACTTTGCTCATGAGTCATCTGGGTTTAGCAATAAAAGCCAAGTTTTCACCCTAGGCTCAAGGACTCATCAAAATTATTTTCAGAGACAGTAGCACCTCAACACTCAGGAATGCTAACTCCAAATCAAATTTAAAATACTGCAGTCTGGAATTTTTTCACTTTTTAAGTATTTCTGTGAATATTTATTCTAAGTTTTTGGAAAAATCAAAACTGTATAACATAAGAAGCAGGGCACTAGGTGAGCATTTAAGAGATCTGTGTCTACTTCTGTCTTCATGGCTTGGCATCTGTAGCAAGTCCTTTCTTTTTTCCCCCTCCCACCATCTATCTCTCTTGTCCATTTTTTCTGCAAACTTCCAAAGGCTAGGATGTGCCTTCCTGTGTGTATGAGCATCATTATAGGAGTGCTGTTAAGTTGTTCTATTTACCATTATATAAACATGTTTTGGAATACTGGTAATACCAATAGCAAAAGTGCTTAATGATGACTGCTGAATAATATCAATATAAAGTATGTATACATCATACTGAAACTGAAATCTATGGGAAACAAATCTTGAAGGTTAGAACAGGTAAATTCTTCAGAAAAAAAAAAAAAAAAAAAAAAAAGAAAATAGCCTCTAAACCCTTCTTCCAGGAAAAATATTCAGTTTTCTTAGGGAGTGAACACAGATTCCCAGTTTTTTATGATACATAGCCAAAGGCAGATTTTTAAAAGCAAAGTGAACTGTGAATCTGCAAAAATGACATCATATGTAAACCATTTTATTATCAAAGAAGAAAAATATGGATAAACTAGTATTGGAATCATCATGTCTCGAAAGACTTTTTCCTTTTTTTCATCAACACTAATATCTAAAGATTGGTATTGCATGGTAAATGATCACATGATCAAACTGACCCTGATCTAAACTGTACAATATTTTTTGTATTTTACATATGCAAGTAATACAAAATGTCTCCACCAGGTGTTCTCAATCACTGCTACCATTGTCATGATTCTAAAAGTCCATAAAACCATGAAAGAAGTGCTGAAATTAAATTATTATTCTTCACTGACAATAAAATCAGAATTTTCAACTTAATTAAACTTAATTTAAACTTAATTAAACTTTTTTTTCTTTTTTTTTGGTCCTTTTTTTTTTTTTTTTCCCCACAGATGAGTTTTGTGGATCATCAAACACATGTGTAAACTAAAACCTGGTAAGTATTCAATGCATATTTCTTTTGGAAGTAATGAATTGTAAAAATTCCTGGTCACAATATTTGCTAGATGTTGAAACAATTAAGACTAGTTTTGTAAGAAAACACACGCACCCCAAAATACATGTTTATGTCTGTGAAGAGTTGTAGTAATGTCTGAGATTACACTGGAACCTTGATGTGTGTCAGTTGTCTCCATTACTATCAATACCTACCGAGTCAGAGAAGTTACCTTTTACTATGCAAAAATCAGCGTCTTAGGAAGCAGTATTAGGTTCACAGATGATAAAATTAAGTTGATTAATGTTGACAAATCTTAGAAATAATTCAGCCAGGGGAAAGGATCTAGCCATTTTTCACAATTAGATTTAAATTCCATATCTTAGTTTTATGGCTGGTTACCAAAATCAAGTTCTGTGCAGTGGGTTTGGAATATTCTAGAAGGGAAGCAATTCTTAATACCTATGATGACAGTGTGATTATAAGCATCTTATTTTAGGAATAGTTCCTCCTATCCCTGCATAAATCCATATCTATTTGTTTATCTTATTATCTATCTCACTTTATCATATAAATGATAATCACAAGGCTTCCCACTGCACTTAGTATTAATAAAACCACTTGACAGTGTCTGAAATAAATTGGATGATAAATAGACCTGAAACCTTGACTAACCTACCAACACTTTAGACAAAGCATGTAACTCAAAGGTGGGGGACATGGAAACTGCACCGGATTGCAGAACTTGGTGTCACTTCTCAGTTGTGTCCTGGCAACACCTCAGGGCAAGACAAAAGCACCTACTGCCATGACCTTTCATCCTCGTGCCCTGGAAAGAATATAAAGGGGCTCAATCTAGATCTAGCAGCAAACTGGCACATGCCTGACAGACCTAAATCTCAGGAAATATACAGAGATACAGCGCAAGGATGAGAAATAGCGCATAGTTAAGCAGAAGATCAGTTCTCTTGGGCAATCTCTCTTCTGGCGGTTGCAGGACAGCTATTGAAATCCAAGACAACAAAATCAGCTCATAAGAACAATGTTTTAGCAAGTATTTTGTTGATATAATGAAACTGTAAACAAACAAAGCAGAAAGGACTAACTTAATACCAACTTGAAAGTCGGTATTAAGTGCCTTCTCATCAGCTTTCAAACCTTAAATTAACAGGAAGAGTCAAGCCCCATCTTTTGACACATTCTTCTGCAGTGAAAGTGTCTTTGAACAAATATAACCCCAACCACTATATCAGGTCCTAGTCATCTCATATATAAAAATAATAAGCTCCATAGTGTCAATAGGAAAAGGCAAGTTACTCAAAAGTGCAAGTCAGAGTGTAAGCCCTTAAATTATGTGCTTCAACACAATTTTTCTGATACCATAGCAGCTTGATTTTAATTCTAGGATTTTATTTTTTAATTTAAACCATTCAAGTTAACATGCATGCTTGCAGAGTCATGGGATCCCACCACCAAATGCTGTTCTCTGTCCTCTACAATGGTCACTTAAAGGGTAAAGGTGAACATAATGCCTTTGTGACCTTGTCTGCCACAATATATATTCATAGTTTCCCATTTAGGGTGTCTCTAGAAGCTCCCAATGTCAAGGACAGAACAGAAATTGAGGAATTACTCTGCCTTCTTGCCTTAGGATGTGACTCCCAAACAGGGAACACAGGTATGTTGAGGTGGTCTCCTTAGATATCTCATCTGCTTTTCTTGCTGTCACAGCAGCCGCAGACAGCTTGCTTGGACAGCATGGTGAGACACGACAGTAATAGGACAATAATAGTCTTTCCTTAGACACCTCCTGACAATTAATAAAGTAGGCTACTAATTTAGACACTTCTAAAAATGTTAAAACTTACCAGGTTACTCGTAGTTTAAAATACAAATCAATGTAAAGCTTATGTATATTATGTTTACTGTCTGTCTAATATTTATTCAAAACGCTTTCCCACTGCAGCTGTGAATGCTGTTTCTAACCACCAAAGATGATTGCAGAACAATGGGGATGTAGAACAATTGCCATTGTTAAAGGTAACAGGGAGAGCTTTCATCCAAAACATACTACGTATCCCACAGATGCTGGTGTAGCTCCCAGTGCTGGTAATGATAAATGATGTACAAAATGAATGAATGCTCAGACACAGTCACATATAGAAAAGGGAATCTAAGAGGAATTCCTTGACAGCAAGAGACAACTGATTTTATGAAGAGAGCAGGTATGGCGTTTAGTTTTCCCTTGCACATCTGTCTTCCTACTCTATAAACTTTGGGGCTTGTTTTTGACTCTCTTGGGGTGCTCTGTTTCAAGACAGAGTCTTGGTCATGACAGCAGAAAAGCCTTAATTTCCTTGTATCTATGATGCAATTTTACAGCTATAGATGGTGATTAAGAGCACATAAAGGTGCTCTTGTAAAGTTACTTTCGCACTTTTGAGAAAGCGGTGTGAACATTCAGAAGGTAATTTTGATAATCAGAAGGGATCTGTGGGTCACTATGCCTTACTGTTAATCCATCATAATAGCTGGCATGTTGCTAGTTTTCCTCCTTTCACTTTATGTGTTCGTGTATTTTCCTCAGTTTCAAATTGTCTGAGTTGTCCTAAAGAGCATCTCTGTTGTTGAAAGGATGTGTGATTTTTCCAAACTGACTTGTCTCATATAATGAGCTCTGTAAAGAACATTTGCAACTAATAGAAAACGTGCATACACTTCACAGATGGATGCCTTTGTCATTATCTTTCAATTATCAATCTTATCTCCTTCTATTCTTCAATGCCTGGTTTTGAAACCATCTTCAAACCCTGGCTGAGAAGCTCAGAAGCTGATGTAAGATCTGGAAGATGAAGAACATTTTGAGTTTTGGCTTTGAATTATGTCAGATCCTATTTATTGGGAAACATAAATACAGTCTACATTGAATACAATATGGCAAATATTTAATTAAAATAGACATAATTGTCTCAGAAACACCAAAGTGTGAAAGCAGGAATCAAAAAGTTTCCAGTATTTTGTGCCAGGTTTTCATCTATCCCCAGCAAAAATAGGAGAGTTTATAAATGAAATCATATACTTTTATCAACCCTGCTCTTAGGTCTTGAACCGAATAATGCTGACTGAGTATTAAAGTGTGACTCACTGACATTGATCCAGGGGTCACTGAAGACATTTTAAACTCACTTCAGTACAGATTATAGTTGATCCACTTTATCAGAAGTGGTAGCCTTCAGCAACCATGAGAATATACAGTTTCCAAAATCTTCAAAAATTACTTGTTTTAACATTTTTACTGTTGATGTTAAAGTACTTTTCTAGGAAAAAAAAAGTGTTTCTATTTAAGTAACTGTTAATAAGTATCTGAGAATTTTCTAATGAAAACTTTTTTTTTTGAAAAAAACTTTTGTTGAAAGCAATGTGAATGAATAGGTGGAGAAATGTAAGTATTCACAAATTTCTTTGTCTTAAATAGGAAGGAAAAATAAGATTTTATATTATTAAAATATTATGCTTTAACATTTTCAATTTTTAGTTGATTGTTCAAATTTTAGTTATTTGATTGAAATTACCTTCCATTTGGGAATTTATTTAATTTTAGGAAAAAAAAATAGAAACTTTAAAATTAATTATTAATTATCTAGATTAAAAATGTTAGTGATTACCAAGTCATTATTTTCATGTTTAATTTCTATTTTTGTAGAATTTGGGATTCTTATCAGCCAGGGAAACAACATATAGACTTCAAAATGTTTTATAGCTAAGAACAGAAAAGTGAATAAATTAATCAAGATGTTTCCTAGGTATTTTCATAGACTTTCTTTATTTTTCAGTTCAACTTTATAATATAAAACCAGAAAATGTTACGAGTCATGTTATGCCTCCTATGATCATTATAAGTATGATCGATTTCAAAGAAGAAAGTGATCAGACAACGTTCAGAAAGTGATTTAGTTGGTCACTGGAAGAACAATACTAATCATCAGAAGACAGTATATTCTTTTACCCCTATTCATGCTCTCAGTATTATTTCTAGAGCTTAGAATTATCCTATGGCCAAGGTTATGGCTTTGAGCAACAAAATCAATTAACCCAATTTTTCATTGATTGACTTAATCAGTGAAAGGTGTGATATTACTGCAGACTACAGTACTCAATGATTCATGTATTTTCTTTCAGTCCTGAGAAGCTGTGAGTAGGAGGGTGATTCTTCTGTTCAATTTCTACCAATAATTATAGGTGTCTATGTAAAACGTGGCATGAATTTTGTCACAACTGATGCTTTTTGCTTGTCTAAAGCTTGTTGATGGTAAGAAGAGGCTTAAATATTTAACCATAGTATTTAACCATTCTATTCTCTTCAGTAGTAGTATGGGTGACTAACCAAGGAAAGGCTTCAGCATTCTTGTTTTGGGTCATTACATGGTAGACAGCCTGGTCCAATTACCTCTCCTGTCCTGGCCCACTGCAAGATGGGTCATGTTTTGAAATATAAAAGACAAGAGCAAAAAAATCTTAGTTCTCTTCCCCAGTAAAAGATCATGAAGGCAACTGGGACCAGTAATCAGTATCCATGTCTGCTCTTTCTCTTCTCTACTGTGGAGTAACACTTTTATCCTTGCATCACACAGAGCTTAAAGGTTTGCAGAATTTTATAAGGTTGGGATGCATTTAACTCTTTCTTTCTACAATGGCGATAAGAAGTCCATCTCACCACAAAAATTGTTTACTATATTCTAAACGGAATTAAGCAACAACGAGTGAAAGCTTTGTGACTTCTGTGAAGGTTGAAGTATTTTTATCCAGGCAGGTGAGGGTGGGTAGAACTGTTTGCATATTTTCTATGCTATGAAATTGCTAATCTCACAGAACAATCAGCAAAAAATTGTGATTCACAGTCTAATAGCTGTCTTTTCATAGCCTGAATCCAGTGTTATCCCTCCCATGGAAGCAAACTTTATTGCATTTTCCTTTGCAAATGTGTCTTTCTTCACAGTACCTGTCTAGCCATTCTTAGTCTTCAGCTGAATTACTCGATGGGATATAAATTAAAAAACACATTCCCCTTGATCAGTTTCTTGAAGGATGACTCAGTTGGACCTCTGTAAACCTTATTCATCTAGAAGGTTTAGCATATTACAGTACACAGAAATTGTACAACTGATCCGACAAGGCCATTTATGAACAACACATTTGACAACATTTCACACAATGGATATGCTATAATCCCACTCTTCCTGTAGAAGCAAAATATAGCCATTGACAGAGTTCAATCTAATGCCTGTGTATACAAAGTGGAAGTCTTCATCTGTTTTACTAGCAAAAGATTGATGTGAGACACCAAAAGAAATAGAAGTCACTGCCTTTCCTGTCTGTCAGAACAACAATGCCCAAATAAAGAAGCATTCATGCCAAGAATTAGAATAGTTTGGAGACCTGTTTCTCTTGTCTTCAGACTACTTGAAAAACACAGGCCATTGTGAAAATCTGTGTATGGATTTGGTTTCTTGGTTTGTTTTGCCTTTTTTTTCTGGTAATAAATTTATTTTTGGAAAATGTTCATATGTGCAAACACAGAATTAACATACCAGTAAAGATGTAAAGGAGATACTGAACTATGAAAAATATATACAATATTTTAAATATTAAATGCATTTAACCAAAATTATAAGTAAGTTTTTTCATACAATCATTTCAATGATTTATTACATATAAGATCTTACACTTACACTCCATAAGTATTTGAGTATACCTGAGGATAACCAAATGAGATTAAAAAGAAGAAAATTCTGAAGTTAACATAAGACTGTCTTTCATTAAATTCAACTATGGTTGCCATTCTGCTATGCAGTAACACATCGGGAACATTGAGGGTCAGTTCCTAACAGCTTAAATCAGTGAAGTGAAGTCTAGTATTTTCTTAGTATAGCTTGTTATGCTTAGAAAAGTGCACAAGTACATCCACACCAGTGGCAGATAACAAGGAACATAGAGAAGTTCTTGTTGGGGATTTTGATTAAACCATTCATGATAACATTCTTGTAAGTAGAATTATATAAGAAATTACTCAAATAGGAAAAAAAAAAAAAAACAACGAACACAACAAACAAAAAACAACTTTTCAGACCTTCGCTACAAGTCCACCAAAACATTTCTAATGCAATATTGTCCTTCCTCCATTCTTCCACAGCAGTAACCCTGCTTGTGTGCTGCCAAAGAGAAATGACAAAGCTGTTTACACAAGCACACCATAGGCTTTGTGTGCTGACATCTTTCCAAATTTAAACAAAATAAAACATGATCATTGACCTTTTATACAATAATAATAAATCTTAACTAATGCAATTTGTTATATTTAACTCTGCTAACTTTTATTAATAGTAGTCAATTTAAGCCCACCATAAAACTACATTTCTGTATTAGAGGTGCCTTTCTTTGTGAAGAAATTTGCATATTCACTTTCCTGGTACGTATCTTATTCTGACCTTGCTTCTTTCTTAATTCATCTTCGCTCTATGGAAGCAATGTGACAGATCCAACAAAAAAAGCACAGAAGACCCAAATGGTTTTGATTTAATAGAACTAAGTACCATTTCTAAGGCAACTAGCAGGCCAAATAACTTAAAATAACTTAAAAGATCTCCTTTATTGTCTTGAAATACATGTTGCTTAGTCAGTAAACAAAACTTTAATTGTGTTAAATGAAGTAATGTTTAGGGAATATTGGTTTTGGTTTGTTTTTTCTAAAGAGTGAGTATTAAATATGTGTGTTTATATGTGAGAATGTGTGCATACATTGTTTAATTTTAGCAGTATTTAACTCTTACGCACACAGAGCAGTACTGTTTGGACTCGTGATGTTGCAGGGGAAAGAAAGATATGGCTACCTCTCCCAACTTTGCTACAAGCAAAACAAATGTAATCAACATGTGGTTTGTTTTTTCTTATAATTCATGAAGTTTCTATCAGAAAACACAAAAGCAAAATCACTACGTTAAAGTAAAAAGTGAGATGCTGAGCCTTTTAATATCCAGCACAGGTATAGACAAGATGATAATGGATAAAGCAATTTGTAGCAAGAACTCTTCCTTTAGCAGAGGAAGTAATCTTCACTTTTCCAAGGTGAATTTTAGTTTTTGGAAAAATAATAGAAATATTTTCTCCAGAACTTAGCAGACAAAAAATATATCATTCCACTGTATTATTAGGATGACTAGAACTCCCGTTTTCTGAAAAGGATACAAATGTTATCCTCGTAACCTCACAGCTTGTTCCAATGCAATACCAAAACAAATCTGTACTAAGCTGTTCTTTGTGGAAAGAAAGCAATACAATTCTAAAGCCAGAAATGCTTGCATATTTGCTATTTGAGTTTATCTGAATTTACCAGATTGCCGATCAGAACCCTTCTTAGATTCTGGATTTCTAAGGTGCTTATGGTTTGAGTGTTCTCTGCTACACTGGATTGACAAATAGTCTCATCATGGTCTCATTTGTCACACACCACTTACCAAAACCAGGGAAGAGAATAGTCTTGATGATACCTATATATACTCATTTCAGTAATGAAAAGACATTCTTTATAACGCCAGTGTCCTCTCCTTTTAATTCTCAAGCATGAAATGAAAAACCAAAAGAAGTGACAGATGGAGTCTAAATTTTCATGAAGTTATTATTAAAGCCATTGAAAATCCAGCCACAAAATATAACTGATTTCTTCTTTCTGTGTTTAAGGCTTTTTTAAAATTTTGCTCCTTCTTTTGACATGGAGGGACCATAGAATACCTTATCAAAGGCACAAAAGAGTATTATAGGAGGAGGAAAAAGTGGATGTAAAAAGTTGGAGTGTGTAGGACTGGTTCTTTGTGTGTAAAACAGTGATCTTTATGGCAAAAGGAGTATCAAGCTGCAGTAAAACAATGTTGATGACTTGGCTATCGTAGGCTATTTATTATCTGATTCGTAAAGTTGTTGTGGTAGACTCACTGGGATCTTAAAATTAATTCTTCTTTTTTTCAGATAAAATTGAGAGAAAAAGAGAGCAAGAAGTAACAAAAATATGTTAGAAAACCACAGATATAATTAACAATAATGAGGCTAATGTTCTTCTTTAAATTGTACAATGCATTTTAAGTGAATTGTATTTAATAGATTTTATTGTGCTTTGAATGTTTCAGAATGTTTCTGAGTGACTTTTTATACTAAAGATAACCAATATTATTTCATATATGTGTCTGTACACATACATAACAATAAAATATGCTTTATGGACTTGGGCTGCTGACTGTAAGTAGAAGACAATAAACTGGACTAACAACCATAATGGAAAGTTATGTTCAGATCAAAGGTCTAAATACAGTACTCAAGTTAGTATATATATTCTAAAATTATGGAATAATTCCACAGTATAGAAAATAGTTTTCACATACTTTTAGGGGATACCTTTTATAGCAAAAAATGCATCCATTAACACATTAATATTTAATATTTGATTTTTATACCTATATTAAAAATGGAAATTTGGT
This sequence comes from Pampusana beccarii, assembly GCA_013399365.1. NCBI lineage: Eukaryota > Metazoa > Chordata > Aves > Columbiformes > Columbidae > Pampusana > Pampusana beccarii. The sequence goes on from VWYH01002247.1 coordinate 34,717, forward strand.
ATCATTGCTGAGATGTAAACAAAGCCAACATTGTTCTACTTCCAATTTTATTTGGATTCTCTGTATTCACTATTTATTCTTTTTTAATTGCTGTTACTTTACTTCTTGAACAAAATCCCAGACTTTTGTGAATTTAAAAATCAGGCTTTCACACCTGTTCCTAGCCAGTTCATTGAACTGACTGAACAAAGGATATGAATTGAGATTTGAAACTTCTGTCTTCAAGTGAGATCCATATGCTTGTCTATAGTAGATAGTATGATGTCTATAAGAATCTCCCTCTTAGCAGGTATTGCTGACAGAAAAATAACTTCAGTTTCACACCAATGCCATGATGTAAGAGAGCAATGCAATACCCAGACACAGACTCTCCAACAGTAAATATTTTCAGCAACAATCTGTAACATTTCTCATAGACACTGACATCTGTATGTTTAATAACCAAAAAAGAAGAAAAAATTCACACCAATGCCATAAAGACCACGTAATCTTGATTTCCCTTAAGGAATCTCAAATACGATTTCTGTGGCAGATCACCAAACTTCAGCTTCGATCTTCAGCTTAAAAGAAGGTATATAGTAGGTCAGAAACACAAGTACAGACAACCTGGAAGGTACGATCACTTGTGATGAACCACTGCTAACGTTGATGGGTACTTTCACTCCTCACTCTTACAGAAACACTGTGATTAGCATAGTGTCATCATAAGAACTCCCCCAAAACAATCAAATTTAATTCATAGTTAACTGAGAATGATGTTGAGAAAAAAATAAAGTAGTTGGAAAGTCTAGTTGGCAGCATTTCACCACTACCTGCCTTTTTTTGCCACAATGCCACTATACGGGTGTGTAAGCAAGGACTGAGTTGGAGTTGCAAACACTTGCTTTCGGAAAAGCCACTCTGTGTACCTGAGACAATCTAAAGATGACACCCACTTTTTAGGTGATAATTTTGTGAAAACCTGTATCGTAACCAAGATTTTAGAACAGGACACATTGTTTGTCTATTTTTCACTAGATACTTTGAACATTGTATAAAATACTTAAAACAGCAAGCTCAGTGATAGCTATACAGGCCTTATAAACAGAAACAGGTAGCTATTTCCTAGGAATCTCAATGCTGTCAAAACTAATCTGCTACCAAGTTAGTTTTCATATATCTGCATGACTCATATCACAGTATGTGATAAAAATAACTATGAGATACTGTGGTTATTTCTACTAATACTATACTGATATTAATCCATAGCTTGCTTGACTCATGCTTTTTATAAAGGTAGAAAAAGAAATAGAGGAAACAGAACAACTATGATCAACACTTGCATAAGCAGAATAGAAATATTTACTGCATAGAAGATTTGGTCCAAATTTTGAATAAATGCATACTTTATTATAGAAATCAAAAGAAAGTAACTGTGCTGTGGTTTTAATTTAGTGTCATTTTGTTTATTTGTTGTGCATTTTCTCTTTCTTCTTTGCTTATAACAACAGAAAAAAAAATTCTGAAGTGCCAGTATAGAAAATTAGTATGTATGCGTATACATATGTCTTGTAAATGAAAGTAAAAAATCAGTTTCTGTACCTAATGTCCCTAAGCTTCCCATAGCATAATTTCAGTTATATAAAAGAAGATTTTGTTTACTAAGTTTGCTTTGACATTTGAGTTCAGTTATTGCCATGGCAAAAGACAAGCCTATTAGATCATTTGTATCATCTAAATGGAATTCTGAGTAATGTCATCATTCAGTGGGCCATTGAGAACAGAGAAGTGATTGTATCCCATCAAACCAGGCTTTATAATCAAGTAAATAATACTTGGAATGTATTAATAGTCTGTGCAGCTAAAAAGTCTGGTTGGCTGATATTCAGATAAAGAAATAATCTTTAAATTTGAAAAGAATGCTTGAGAGGAAAAAAAGGAAAACATGAAGGAGGATAAAAACACCTCTCAAGTGTAACCATGTTTGCAGCCAAGCTTATTCACATTAGGTTGATTTGAGACCATCTTTAAATATTCTGTGATAGAGTCAATTAAAAAATAATTTCAGTAATAAATTAATTTATAGGCATTATAGTTGGTTTAATCTGATGGAGACAGTGCACTACCTTTGACATACTTTTGAAAATTAAAAACAAACAAACACAAAAACCCCGAAAACATTACACAGCCACCACCAACAACAACAAAAAAAAGCTCCCCAGATTTTGCACAAACTGAAAAATTTTCTCCTTATCTAATTTAATTAATTTCATAAGCCTTACAGCTATGAATATTCCACATACTAAATATCTCACTAAGTCAATAACACACCTCAGCAGATGTCAAGTTTAGTGGATTGCACGTTTTCTGATGTAGAAATGTTCAAAGCATGTCCGTATTTCAAGAGGAACAGTAGGTCTCACTATCCAAACCAGCTTTAAACAAACCTGTACGGGTACTTAAATATTTAACTTTGTCTGAAGCACCTGACATTCAATCAAATGGCTCAAGTAGTCCAGACTGTAAAATGCGCTTTCATTTAAAATGTATACTAGCACTGAAGATGTGTTGAATCTGTTGCATATTAAGCTAGCCCTTGTCAGCAGAACATTGCAGGGATTTAAACATGTATTAACAAATTAGATTCACTCAGAAGACCAACTTGACCTGAATCTCCCGAGTTATAAAATTCAGCATGATCAAAAAAAGAAAGGAATGACAGGTTAGGTTAGTGTCTTTTGGAATTGAAATGTCCTCACTTTCAGTACAACTGGCAAGAATTTTAAGACACTGGAGAATGTCTTTTATTGAATTCAATATGAAATAATCCTAAGAATAATATTGTATTTAACCTCTGTACTATATGTACATACATACACGCATTTCTATATATCTTGCCTTAGGCCAGTGTCAAAGAGGAGAGAGAGTTTGACCCTGTAAGGTACTGAGTGCTCTGGCTATGATCCAGCAAAGCACTCAACTGTGAGTTTAAGTTTAAGTACATGGATCACACCACTAACTTCAATGGGATTATGCTTAAAGATAAACTAACCTTAAATGCTTTGCTGGATCACAGCCACAGTGCTCAGCACCGGGTGAATGCAAATCCAACCTGAGAGGAGCATTTTCCTCTGTGTTTCCAGAGAGAGCTCACAAAATAGGTACAAAGCTCCATTCAGAAAAGAGAGTTCACACGATAGCCAGACTGAACAAGTTCAGAAGGGTGGGATGATTTATAAACCTTGGGATGCTTGTGCTCAGACAAACAAGCAAACAAACAGACAGTGGTCTTTGATTTTTCCTGTTTCAGATATTCATTTATTTATTTAACATAGTGACTAAGTCTGGACAGGGATACAGATAAAGCAGAAGAAACCAAGTGAAAGGGTAGAGACACAGCCAAACAGTGTTCCCTATTTTCCCTTGCCAAATTTCTCTCTTGATTTTAGCTGTGGCCTCTGTTTTTTTCTGTAGCTGAAAGGAACAAAAGTCTCTAAGTTTAAGAGTGTATGAATACACTCACAGAATACATGTCAATTAAAACCAGACAATACAGTCTGTATAATTAGACATGACTTCCTTACGGGCCTACTTCTGTTTCAGTTGAAAACAACAGGAAAGTGAGCTTAGGAAACAAAGAATATTTCAAAAAGAAAAAGCAAAGCTGTGCTTTTCAGCATTATATAATAAGACTACTGACTTTGCCATTTGGTATGCAAGTTTTGAACTTTCCTTGGTTCCTACCTGTGTAGGGAGGACCAGGCTAGAGCACTAGAGCCTGCTGAAAGAAAACAGAGAAACCACACTTGTCCTTCAAAAAGTGAAGGAAGTGGAAGAGAAAGAACAAATCATGTGTATGCTTCCACCACTCACCTCTTCTTGACGGGCAACAAGAAAGGTTTTACACCAATTTTTCTTCTCTTGTTCATTATTTTCAGGCCAGGTTGCCAACTCATTGGGCTAATATCAAACCTGCAAGCTTGTCTTCAAACAGTAGCTGTCACATACAGATGGTGAAAAGGGGTTGTGCAATACTGTTTTACCAGGGTGATGATACTACTTGAACAAACACGTAATCATTGCTACAACCTGGACATTTTGATGGCCAAAATGAAAAGCAAGCCACATTAAGCCTTCTGCAAAATGAAAAAGATAAAATTTCCCCTAAAGCAGCAGACAAAAACCTAGGACTGCCTCAGCAATACCTAGTCACATGTGGCTTTCTTGAAGGCATGAATCTTATTTAAAAAGAAAATGCAATGCACATAATAGGGCTCCATATTTCAAGGGATATAATTAAAGACAGCATCACGTTTTCTAGCTACAGCTCTCATTGAAGCAATGGGCAGCTCTGGCAAAAGTCTGCCACAGTGCACCCTGCAGTACGATCAAATCAAACTGATAAAGAATTCTATCAGAGGTTAGTGAACATGAGACATTTTTGAAATATAAAGTGCCCAAGCAGCTCAGCATGTGTACATTCTTTTTTTCCCCCTTAGGTTTATCTTATTCCCACAATTCAACTTCTCACCTTTTCATCATATCCATCAATCTCTTCCTTGTTGAGAAACAATTGTATCCTAGGAATCTCTTGAACTCACTCTTTTCTTTATTCACATTTTGTTGAGCCTTTTTTCTATGGCTTTATTATCCTTTATATAAGACATGCTATAATTTTCTATTTACTCCTAGTTCCTTAATGTTATAAAATGTTCTTCAAATTCTAAATCTGTCACTGACATGTATCGGTTCCCTTCATAAACTGGAAAGCTCCAATTTTGGTTCATCTATTGAAACTCAAAGAACAGTCTGTAGTCATGCAGGTATATTTTCCGTTTTCACCAAATATTGATAACAATAGTTTAAAGCAATACTGTGTTTTCTCAGGTGTATTCCCAAAGATCTAAGTTTCTAACTACATAATCAGGTCAGTTAGAACCATAAACAGTGAACTGCCTGATATCTGGTTCCCATTGCACACAGATTTTTATCCATCAACTTATGAAGGAAATAAAAAAGAAGTTAGTAGTTGTATGCAGTATAGGAACTAATTACCTAGTTTGTGAAAGGTATTATATTTGCAGAATAAACTGTGCTCTAAATATGCTAGCAATTTAAAAAAAAAAAAAAAACAAACCTTAATATTTTGGCTGAAAATTTCACTTGGCACCAATATGTGTAAAGATTTTAATCTGCAGTTCGTTGATTTTTGTCTAACTCAGATAAAGAGATACATTTTTCTAAGTACAGTATCTCTTCCATAGCATGTTTCAAATGGCTGCTGTGATTTTAACAGCTCATTTCCTGGGAGGCAAACTTCCACCAGCAAACCCATCATCAGAACTAGCATTATTTGGGAACTTCAAAGCAACTGAGAATTAAATGCTTTAGGAAAGCAGCTTGCTTCTGGAGTTAGATTTAGGTCTGTATTAAAGCGTTTTGGTGAAGGTCTTTGCTGATCTTTGGCTATTGTGATGTCCTGCTAAGGTCCACAGCAGTTGGTAGAATTTAGAGCAATCTCAAGATTCATCCTTTATCCAAGCTCTTGAGTTTTTTTTCAGAACGATGTTAACTAAAGTTTTGAATACTTAAGCGAATTATTTTGTAAAGCCACTGCACGGAGTGATGGCAACAGCAGCACATAACATCTGAGCTCTTGATTTTGAACCAAGAACATCAAATAGGCCAGCTAGCTTAAACTGAAGGTGCTCATTAACTCTAGTGACAGGTCTCCAGCTGTGAATATGCATGAAGTTAAGATCAAAATTGAAGTTAAAGCCTGAGTTCACAATTAAGCAGAAAAAGAGGCACCCACATATGTTTTTATTCTATATATCTTTTAGACTCACGAGGGAAATGAACAAAACAGATCTCACACAGAGGAGGAAAACATTCTTAGGCAGAGAAAATTAGAAGATTTCTTCTGTTTTATTGGAATATGAATGTTTGCTACAGACTTCTATCTGTGTCAGTCTTGCTTGGTTAAGTATCTGTTACCACAGCATAGTTCCTCTAACCTCAGTAACACAAACAAAATAAAACTCACTTCTCAAGCAAACTAGCAAATGCCATTCATTTTGGAAGGCAGTGAAGATATATTTTTGGTTTTTGGAATTAATGACTAAACATAAGCACAATTCAGGCTTCTTCTGTTGGTAGTTGACTGTTTTAAAAATTGGGAAATGGGAATTTACACAGTAAATAAGATGTTCTACCTATGTGGTTATTTAACCAAAATTGCCCTGTATTAAAATCTGCAAGTGAGAGAAAATGCAGCCATCAGTTATGACATGAAAAAAGAGGAGTTAATCCCTTCTCTGAATGCAGCTCAGTGAGACAACAGATACAACCTAGATGTTCCCTGCTGCTTCAAGGGGTTATAGTATCTCCATCTTCTTCCTCCCATAATCTTCCCTCGTTTCCAGCTCCTCCCTTCTCACTTCATACCTGCTCCCATCTCCATGCAGCAATTCCACTTGTCTTGTATCTGCTCTGACACACCTGCTTTTGAAGGTAATTGCACATCAGAGTCTGTGAAAGTAAGGGGTCATTTGACTTTTCATACCAACACAAAATTACTTGCTTTGCAGGTTGGTTTGTTTGTTTGTTTCCTGCAAAAATGAATTGATATGGCTCAATGTTGGGAAGGGTTGTACAGGGGGAATCTTGCAAGCAGCAGAGTAAGGTGGTAGGGTATTGCTATCTCCCTTCTGGAGATAGCAAGCTACTGAGTCATCTCAGTTTCTTATATAACTGCACCCCTAGGATATGATAGTGTGGAAAGGGTAACAGGGAAATTCGATGTGGCAGTACCACATACACACCTAACTGAAAGTCTGACTTTATACGTGTACCCTACGTGCATGAAAATGGAACCTTTCCTCTAAATTAGTTAACAGGTTTCTCGGAGGATTATTCAACACTCAGTAAAGAAGCTAAGAGCCTGTACACTACTAAATTAGATACCCGAAGTTAAATGGGGTTAATACATAAATATTCATATGGCACAACCCTGAGGCCCCAGTGCAGAAACAGGAATCTTCAAATTTCACAAGGGACTAGTGTTTTGTAGTCTATGAAGAAGGTGAAGGGATTATTTTTGACCCTGCAGAACAGACCACTGCAGACGTAGGAGTCTGTTACAGAGAATGCCATGCCAGCAACCAATATGCTTTTCCGAGAGATGAACTTTTTGCTGTGAACAAAATGTAGTGCTGTCAATCTGTGCTCTGTGACAGTATAGGGTTTTAATGGAGCTTTACTGACATGAAATTGGAATAATGTCATACAAATCAGTCCTGTACTGAAAATGAGGGTCAACTTAAACTAAAACACTTTCTCACGTTATTCTCAAACATCTCATAATGGAATAGAAAAATTATTAGCTTTTCTGACCACTTTTTTGCATTGAGAAACCAAGTTCAATGCATGGATCTTTTTCCTGCTAAGTTAAAAATAATTTTAGATCTACTACTTTATACGAATTTGTTTTGCTCCTTGGTAGGTGTTTCACATTGCTCTAGACTACAATGAATATAATATCCTGGCATGTCTCCTCATTTTTGTTTTCCTGTAGTCCCACTACATTTCATTAACATGCACATATGCTAAGCCCTTGATACGTTTTTTGATTTCAACTCACTCTACTCAGACCTCCTAACTTTTTTCTTCTGTGCTTTAGTTGTGAAGTTCCTTAATATACTTTTTTTTTCTTTCTCCTGTAGGTAAAAGAGGTCCTCTCCATTCCCTTCAGCTTTGTTGGTACAATTGCTAGGTAGAGCTACTTGAGTTGCCCCTCAGCAAGACCCTTTGAATTTTGCTTTATGCACACTGAGGTTCCCTTTGCTAGAGGTTTCCCACTGTGCATTATGTGTCAGAGCCACCTTTACGCTTTACTACTTCCTTGCACTTGCTGTCTGAGGCCCAGTAGCACTGCTGTAGTAAGTGTTGCATCTTGGAATTTTATCTACAAAGATGAGTCATTCTGATATATATTTCAATACTGCATAATCTGAGTGCATGGTTGCTTTAGCTCCGATTTGGAAATAGACTGGCATTCAGGCTACCTCTTAAGAAATAAATAGCTGTATTTCTTTTTAAGTAAACGCTCAAATATTTATGGTTTGAGGGTACACAGGAGTTGATCTCTAGCTTGATCTAAAGTGTACTGAATCAACAAAAAGACTTCCACTGGCAGTAGCTAGCTTTGTATCAGGTCCCTTGTGCAGTATCTGTCCTCCACTAACGACAGATGCCTTGTTCTATGGCTCTCTCAGCAAAGAAAAGGTAAAAATCTCCTTTCTTAACAGCTGATATAGGATGCAACTCTGATAATTCAGAGTTAAAAAACAGCCCTTCAGCAGAAGATGTAAATGTATATATAAAAGCAAGAGTAAAATTACAGACCTTTGTAATTGATGTATCACTGTTTGCAATTTCCAGTCCACAGCAAAAGAAATAACAATAAATATTTAGCAAAAACAAGTGAACCTACATTTAGAGTATTTTAATAAACATTTTAAAGAAAATCAGCATAAATCACTTGGCTCTGGCCGACACATTTTTATCTTCCATCTGTCTGTCTTTGATGGATGTTGTTCATGCTCTTTAGTTTACAGTAACAAGTGGGTTTTTAATTTTTCTATCTTTTTTCTCTCTAGTGCCAGGTTGTGATGGATGATGTGACAAAAAGATTCATAAGCAAATTCTAAATCCTGAACACAAAATAAATTAGTAGTATAAGAAGCAGATTTGCATTCTCCTTTGACAGCATTGCAACTGCATCTCCTGCTCTCTCGTTTATCCTTTTTACTTGTTCAATCTTGATAATAATACTAACTCAGCATAGATATATCTTGTGTTTGTTTTTTTTTTCAGTACATGAGTGTACACTATTGTCCTAATGTACTTTGTGTCATTATTTGAGCTGCAGTGCTTGGATTTGATATTGAAGCTGCAGCAGCTGAATGACAGGTAACAATCCTAGAATCAAGAACTGGATTTCAAACCAACTACCTTCAACACTCTAAACAACATTACTCAAACATTGTGATACTGATTTGCCAGGTACCTTGTTGTTCCTAAAGACTAACCATTTGAAACATGTGGATCACATACATCCAGTCATTTCTCTTTGACTCTTGAGCATTCACTCTCTCAACTGCTTTCCTCAAGTTTAGGGATGTCTGGGTCCCTAAGACATCTGCTGCAGTTAAATGATTGGTTGGAATCTTTCCGGGGTCCTCCACTTTTCATGTAAAGAAAAGCCAAGATTCCCTCATTGCCAAAATGAACAGCAAACCTAGATAAGGGAGCTGAGTACAATTTTGATGTTTTCGTCCATTGTAAAGCCTTTTTCTCTTGCATACAATTTCTGCTTTTGAATTTCATAGTGAGCTACTCTTGCACAAGACCTCGATCAGGCACAAAAAAATACACACACACACACAGAAAGAAGACTGTGATTATTTCCTGAAGGAAGAAATAACTATTCAGGAATTTAAAACCTGATACACATGGAAGTCAGGTAGGAATAAAATAAGTTTATACAACTAAAAAAAATAACTAGCTAAAATTAAGAGAAGAAAGCTGGATGAATTTAAAACGTTCCTTCTTTACATATACTGTATTGTCAGTAATGATATCTCAGCATTGCAGTTATTCACTTTTGCTGAAAAGCTTCTCTAAGGTCAATTTCAGTAGTGGCCTGGATTTTCTCAAAATATGGGCTTAATTTTATGGAGTGGAGGGCTTCTTCTGCAGTCCCTTTTACAGCCCTCTTCAAAGGTTTGACCGATTAATTTAAAAAGAGATGACAAGGCATCCTTATTATGTAAACAATTTCCAGCCACTTGATTAGACTTTTTGGTCAATTTAACCTTTGGAATTGCAAAGGTGACAACACTTTCTCCCATAATTCTTATCTGTCTCAAGGTTTTATATGGTTCATTGTTATTGTAACGTGTGAGCATAGATAACAACTGGTGGAGCTATAACATTTCTTTTACAAAGATTCTTAGTCTTTATTTAAAGACTTGCAGAGACAGAATTCAACAACACTTTAATTACGGGATTTCAGTGTTTGATTATTGTCAGTATAAAAAGTGAGACTCTGATTTCTAGCATAAAGTTTCCTCTTCGTGCTAGTGGATTTTGTAATAACCAGGAAAACATTGAAACTCCCTTAAACAAAACAAACCTAGCTGCATAATTCGTACTTGTAAATGGGCAGGAATAAGATGTCCCAGGAGAGCAAACCAAGCAAAACAAAATGCCAGCAGAGTTTACGAGGTCAGATACAGGCTCTGAAGCTCCATTCACTCTCTTTCTACCTGTTGTATCATGGACTGTTAAGGCAAACATTGAAGCTCCTATTACCAAAGAGAAGCTGAAACAGACCTTTCTTGGGCTAGGAGCAAAGAGATTGTGCCTATGTTCTCATCAGGTAACAGTGATATACTTGCGAGTCAGTATGCTCTCAGACGTATTATTAAAATATCTGTCTCAGCAGCAAAATAACTTTTATGGGGGTAGAACTTGAGCAGTGAAAACTTGTAAGTCACAGAACAGCAAAAACACATGACTGGGGAAATAAGAAGGGTAATATCTACAAACACTCAGAGAAAGCTTTGTAAAGGAAAGGAAAATGACTGATTTCATGCATTTGGGAAATTATGGTCTTCAGTTACAGAGGAGGTAGAATGCTACTGTGGCTTAATTATAGGACCAGGCATGACAAGAGAAAGGGTAAAAGTACAGAAGACATTCGATCTTACAGAACCCTCGACATGCAGAGGGTGCATAAGAGTATGCCCTCAGAAGTATCTCAGGACACTTCAGAACAATGAGACCAGCAAGGCAGGGAAGAGTGTTTTGTTGTTTATTGTTTTTGTCTGGTATGTCTCATGTAGTCTGACATGTAGTCTGACAGCAGTTTGCTTTCAAGAATCAAAAAAGGGCCTGTATATGTAATACTCATACCTGACGCAAATTCTTAAAATCATTAACTGTAAAGCTAACAGAATTTAATCTTCAGGTAGAGCTGCTGGACATGCATGTGGAAGACAAACCTTCCAAGACCTAGTGGGTCTAGGCCCTTTGGTGCCAAAGGATTATCAGAGCTGCTGGGGGAAACTCATATCTTATGCACCTCAGGCAGTGACAGAGAGTATCCTTTTATAGCACCAGAAAACTCACAGCTTATGGGATTCAAAGTCTCTAAAATCTCTCACAGCAGTCCTGCAGTGTTAAGGCAAGGGTGCTCAATTAAATATAGGACATATTTTGTGTTCCTTCCTGTATAAAGTTTATCACATTCACAGCTGAGATTTTAGTCTAGTTTGAAAAAATCTTTCAGATAAAATGCATTAAAATCACATTTATGTTCTGTTTGGAAATATAATTAGAACATATACATTACTTTTTCACTATGTGTGTCATAATGGGTGTAAAAGGTAACACCTATATGTATCTCTTCTTTTTCACTGACTTTGGAATCTAATCTTTTTCCATCTGTGATACACAACAGGCATGATTCTACAAGTTCAAGGAGTGTTTCTCAGTCTAGAAGGCAAAATAGCACAGTTTCTGCCTTCCACTCTATATGTTCATCACTGATCCTTCCTGATAGTGCTCAAGATGAATGAGGAAACTGGGACATCATATCTGAAAACACATTTAGATGTTCCAGTTTCAGTGGAAAATAACCATAATTCCAAGTAATATTAAAACAAACAAACAAACAAACAAACCAACCAAACCAAACCAAAACAAAAACAACAACAAGAACAACAAAAACCAACCAACCAAACAAAAAACCCACAACCTTTTTGTTTCACAGTAATCTAAAGGCTTATTGAGAACTGTTGCTGTATTTAGCAGTGGTTACTGAAGCTGCTGTGGAGTATTACAAATGTGTTTGAATTGCTGTGCCAGTGTTGTATAAAAGGCAACATGAATATGCAAAAACCATGCTGGATAATTAAAACCAGGAAAACTTGTGAGTTGCAAAGCAATCACCAGTTCAGCCATCCATTTCTGCCTTTTGAAGTTAAGATTTTCTCATTGAGGTGAAGCTAAATAAGTACTAGAAATGGAGATGAGAGAAAAACTAACAGCATGGTAAAAGGAAAACTTACAAAGGAAAAGCGAATGTGCTATGGAAGTTTACTTTTTCCTTCCTTGGACTGAAAGATAAAGAAAAAGGGAAGGAAGAGTATACAAAACTCTCCAGCTCAGCCTTACAGGCTACTTCTAAAAATCTGGGCAGATAAAACACACTCAGTTATTAAGACTAATCTCAAATCTGTGTTAGGAATACTTTAAAGTTATCTAGTCATGGTTTCACTCTTTCTTTGTCACCAAATCGGGTAGGAAACAATTTAGCTGTGACACACTCTGACACAGTTCATTGCTACCTGTTCCTTGCTTTTATATATTTAGCCAAAGAAATTGCATTGGGAAGAAATAATATCTATGAAATATTATTAGAAAAATGATACCCTTATCTGCTATAATAAAACCAGAATTGTTTTGGAATGCTGAAGTCCCTTAGAGGGGAAACTGTCATACTTAAGGATTTTCCAGGTTCATTAGAATAGGCAGGTTTAAAACAAAAACAAACTAAAACTATCCAAAACAAGCAAGCAAACCCCCAACATCAGAAAGCTTTGAAGAAAAATGTTATTACGTTCTTCTTGGCTCTAAAAGCCAATCTTGAAAAAGTTTGCATTACCCTCTTTTTAAGCATTTGAAATTTTCACTTTACCATTGGCTGTGTAAAACATACATTGTGTGTTACTTCTCCACTCCTGACTCATGAAATTCAAACAGATAATTTGCAAAGGACAATGATGGAACAAGGTTCTCTTTTTTTTTGGAGGTCTGAACTCACCACACATAGCGAGTGGCTGGCTGGTTGCCAACGATGTCCATGAGAAGTTTTCCTTGGAGGCATGGCTTCAGCCAAGTGGTGCACAGCTCCTGGAGATTTAGGGAGCAGTGAAAGAAGGGTTATGTGACACACAAGAGAGGCAGTTTCTATCAGGAATCAAGTGTTTATACTAAGTGTCTAAACCCTTGGCTAGTGCTATAAAAGTTGGGAAATCCTACTTTCCGTGTTACATTTCCTGCAGTGAGGAGAGTCAGTCCCTTACAGTAAAATCCTCCAGTCAGGTCTGAGAAATGTGACCTGTGTGACTCACCACTGCATCCATGTTCATGTGTTGTCAGGTGAGAACTAATATTTTAGGGGAATTCTTCGTAGCACCCAAGACCTTCACTGCATTCATCGGAAATTTAAAGGGTTAAACCTCTTTTTAAAGTACTGTGGCTTTGAATGCAGGAAATTAAATTGTCCATTTTGAAGTAGCTACCATATTTTTATCTCATTCGGCAAATGCATGGTATGTTGATTATGTGGGGTCTCAGAATTGCAGTTTTTCATACTGAGGTTTTAGCTAATTAGTTAATGACACTGGAAATCTGCTGGTTGCAGGCAAGAGAGAGTTTCATCTAAATATCAAATTTAGTCAAGAAGGTTTGTGTTCTGGATGTCAGTGAAAGGCACAAGGGGGAAAGGGCGAAGTGGAACAAGGAGCTCGTGTGAATGACTTCAAACCACTGGGTGAGCTCAGGGCAGACCCTGTGCCTATGAAATCATCTTCTATTGTTAGCCTGTACAAAATGTTTGGCTGTAAGCCCACAGCAAAACTAGGCTGTTTTTGTGCCAGGCTACTGTTATGAGGACAGTGTGACTGCTACTCTGCACACACAGAACAAAGAAGTACAGATTTTTTTTGCCTTCTCTGTGAAAGTCAGCTTAATAACCATTATTGTAATTTCCTCCAATAAATCAATAGAAAAACCTTGTGTTCAGGCAGGTGTGTTTCTCATGCACTAGAGAAGGGAAACCTTGACTCTCTGTGTCCTGAGGGTGAGAGGAGAGTTATTCCTATGCTTGGAAACATGACCTGCCCCTGAACATCTGAGCTGAGATTTTCTACCTAGGCTTTCTACAACCCTTTACTGTTACCTACACAGTAATCCTGTCTATCCACCCTAATAAATAAGAAAAATGTTTCTGCATGTGAAGGTACAAAGCTTTGGCTTTCCCTGACAAAGCCAATTCACTCTGAGTATGCAATGGAGTGAAATTAAAAGGAAAACACTTCTGGAAATGTTTCCAGTAATAAACAATGAGAGTAATTATATAGTTGAAAATATCTTATGATCCCACGTCTCAGTAAGCTCTGCAGTATAGTGTTCTAGTAAGAATGAGTAAGAGATTAATGTAAAAGTTCATTCAAAATCATTTTACTATAATAAATAATTTATATTCCTTGCAATCCCTGCATTTTAGCACTAGTATCTGAGTGTGAACTTTATTTCTGCTTTACTGGTTGTAATAACTATTCAGATTATTAATCTTAGTTTTGGATGTTGATGAACAGGTCATTTTGGTTTAGGTCCATGTTACACTTCCTGCTCACTGTCTTTGGATGTTAAGACACAAGGCTGCAAAAACAGAGTGCGTAGAAAGTACTTTTCACATGTCATTTGATGCAGCTTTGGAGAAAAGAGTGTTGAGATGTTGATGATGTCAGAACCTCTTCCTCTGCTCTAACCAGATCAGTTAAGCATTAGCTACAGAGCATTTAAAATGCATCTGTTTAAAGGGGAATAGCTGGGAGGAAGTCTAGATGAAAGAACCTAACAAAGTGCTATCTTGGTTGACATGGATTTTGAACAATAACGTGTGTTATGAACCTTGAATATTATTCACATTCTGTCAGCATGTTCAGGAAGCGATAGGTTTCTTTGTAGCAAAAATAAAATGAATAAAATGAATGTCGTTTTGAATGCGAAATAAATACACAAAACAAGTATCTTAAAATATTATTTCTCTATGGAAGCTGTCATTGTCAAAAGTCATGAAATGATTTATTGTAAAGGAGACCCTAGATAGTTTTACCTCTCTCCTCAGGGCTCTCTGACATTAATTATTTGCAGGAATATGTATATTCCAATGAAACTATGAAGACAAGGGATATTGACTCTGAAATAAATAGTTCAATTAAATAAATGCCTCTAGGTAAAAATGTGCTCTGTGTAATGCAAATCTTTAAAGCCTTATATATGTTTGTGCTGAAGTCGATCCTAAACTGAGGCTACATGAGTACTTCCACAGAGGTAAGATATATGTTAATAAATGGATATAGCATATCCACTATGTTGAGATGTTTTTTCTTAGATTGAGCTGACTATTAGTGGACATAACATTTACTTTCAGATGTTGTTTGAAATTTAGACTTTTGGTTATTATAAACAAATTATGGTACATTTTGAACTAAATGAAATGTAAACTCAATTTGGTAACTGTTTTGCCTAGCTGAAGTCATACTGTCCTTTTAAAATCCATTAATTCACTAGTGCTTGCCAAATTCTAAATAAACAATATTCACAAATTTTTGTTGATACTTCAAGTGGTTCATCATACTAACCCGACAGGTTGTCAAGGGTCAAATGCAGCCATATATTGTTGCTTGTAAATTATTCTTGGTAGTGTGACCCTTTGCATTGGATGAATAGATAAACAGATCATATCTGGGTAAATTCTGTTTCATTCTCTGTATTTGCAAGTATATGCTCAGACTGACTTATTCTGGCAAGTAAATATTAGACTATACTTAATGGTGGAAGACTTAGTTTATCTTTACCGCTACTATTTTTGTGAGAAAAGAAGTAATGTAATCTCTGTTGACTACGCCTCACGTATCAGCTCTGGCAGTTTTATGGATAAGCACCTGAAATAGTGGTAAAAAGTGGGTGGATTTACAGTAAAATTCCACCAGAATACTCTTGCATTCATCTTGCTAGAGACTCTGCCCAGCTCTACAAAACAAAACGAAACAAACCAAAACAAAACAACAAAACAAAACACCCAAACAAACAAACAAAACCACAAACAAAACAAAACAAAAACCCAACAAACAGAACAAAAAAAACTAGTCACAGTAATTCATCTTGCAGATTATACAAGCAATAATCTCTCCCTAATGAGGTCTTCATCTTAAAAGAGTATGTCAAGACTTTTGGATAACTAGTAACGAAAGAATTTTTTTTTAACAATCTAAATTATAAGGAAGCATGTGCCAGTCTCCCAACAGCTTTTTTAAAATGTTGTTGATCTGTTCGACGACCGATGTCCTTAAGTATCAAGCGTTGTATTGAGAAAACGGCATCATGTCTGCTTGGAGATGATGTAATGAGAGAACACTGGCAGATAAGAACTAATACACAGCACAGTGAATATTTTGTACTATGCCCCTGTGAACTAAGTCAGTAACGTTATTTTCATGAGATCACAATTCTCGAAAATTAAAAATTGCTATTGAGGATATAAAGAAAACAATCAAACAAAGTTGCTATTGTTGGTAGAGTTAGAACAGTTACTCCATTAATAGATTAATTTTACAGTGTCACTGGAACTCATCTTTTAGGTCCTTTAATCCTACTCCATCCACATTGAGTACAGTATGAACAAATGGTTCATCTCTGTTTAAAGGGTACTCATGGTATTCTTAAAAATCCATTTTCAAAAGCTTTTATTTTATATTATAAATACACTTAGGATCCTTCTATGAGTGTGTACCAGTTATTCAAACAATCTGCAGTTTGGGACAAACAGTGCAATGGATCTGGAGTCCAAGTAGCTCAGCACTAAGTGAAAGGCATTATCTGTCAACCAGCAGCCCAATGGTAAGGTGTCAGAGATGAGTCACAGTAGGTTTTAAGGCTGAAGATGAGATTTATGCCTGAAGGGGATATTCTTACAAATGTTGAGTTAATAGAGGGCAGCATAATGTCTGTGATATTAATAACATGATATTTCCATTTAATGGATCAGGATCTTCGGTATTGTACACAAAATTCTGCTCAATCTCATCAA
Source organism: Pampusana beccarii (assembly GCA_013399365.1). Taxonomy (NCBI): domain Eukaryota; kingdom Metazoa; phylum Chordata; class Aves; order Columbiformes; family Columbidae; genus Pampusana; species Pampusana beccarii. The sequence continues at coordinate 51,644 of VWYH01002247.1, forward strand.
GAAGCATTTTTTCCTGCCTGAATGAAAGATCACAGCGAGGTATATTTTGTAAAGAAAGCTTATACGACCAACATGAAAACTGAATTCTTATAGAGAAAAGATTTTAGCAATAAAAGCTGTAAAAGTTGGCTAAAAGTGAGATTCAGTCCAATTTGACACAATAAATTGTTTTACTGTTGAACAGAGTTCCACTAACAAGTATAGATTACATGTATAAGACCCAGTTTTGCCTGCAGCTAATGTACCTAGAAGATGTATTAGCTGTGGAGCTCTCTCACTTGTGCGCAGTAGAAAGAATTTGATTCTATTTAAGTACAAGAGAAAATGGAGAAGAATATGAACGCTACAGCTTAAAAATGGTGATACATTCAAAATTTTTTAATATCAGTAACTGATTTAATGTTCCACATAGTCTAAGGAGGCTACAACCTTATCTATAAATAAAATATGTGTTACTATTTACTGGAATACACAATAAAAGGCAATTCTATTAGCCACAGATACTAAAATGCCAGATGGGGGAAGGGGAGGAGTGCTGTGTATTCTGCAGCATGCCCCCTTGGAAGCGTTAGTGCTTCATGCTGTAACAGCCTGAAAATGAAGTGCAAACTCATCAGTGCAATTATTTCTTTTCTTCCTTTTGTGGAGTCCGTGCTGAAGGATGGACATCTTTAACTTAATCACTGATCACATTTGTTGCCATATGAATCTGTAAAACAAGTGTAGCAAATCTATGGCCATGCTGAGTCGTTGGGAGCCCCAGTTCCTGTTTTCAAATTTGTAGCTCTGCTGTACGAAAAACAGAAAACCCACTTTTCCCTGCTGGTCGTTTGAATTGCTCTAATTTGTTCTGGTAATGGCGCCAGATGTCAGAGTATAAAAGGAAGCCCGGCCCGGCAAAAAAGATTGCCAGTCTGACCTTCTATTGAATTCTAGAGCTCTTGCCCTTTCTTGTCTTCTGAACAAACCCAGCACTCACAAACATGCTGAATGGAGTGGAAAAAGCAGCTTGACTCTTGTGAAAGAAGTTACAAGCAGAGCTGAGATGGCCTCTTGCCACTTTCCCTGCCAGGGTGACATCTGCCACAATTTGCTGAGCTGCTTTATATGGGGGGAGGGGGCAGAAAGAACCTTCACCCCAGCAGGACTGACCCTCCCCCATATCACTGCATCTTTGTCACTGCTTCTTATTATCCAGGAAGGCTTTTATTTTTCCTTACGTCTTTGGAGTCTATCTGTCAGAAGAGATGAAAGCTATATCTTACGGTGCTTTTACTTCTTCAGCAAGATCCTGACACCATTTCTTGTCTCATACAACGAGCATTTAGTTTATTATATTTACCACTCCATTTGTCTTGGTAAAGCAGTTTTACATCTGTAAAAAAGTTGAGCAGAGTAAATCAAAGTGAATGCAGCCAGATGTCTTCTTGCTTTGATAACAGTTCACATTAATGATAAAGAAAGTCAGCTTCCATGATTCAAGCATCTTAGTCTTGATCATATTTTTGGTTAACTGGCCTTTGGCATAGTCAAGATGATCTGTGTGAAATTCTGTTTTCTGGTTTGCAGGAAAAAGTAATGAAGCTTGGGAGCATTGATTCTGGATGCAAATAGGAGTGCATATGTGTGTGTACGCGGATATGTATTCGCATGTGTGCACACATTTCCAAGGTCTTATCAGTTACTTTATTTCCATAAATCTTCTGTGTATAAGCCTAAGCATGGCTCTGCCACAAAAATAAATACAATACAGAATATAGGTGTACCATGCACTGCCGCGATTGAGAGACGGGACGCAGCTTGATGCAAGCAAGATGTCGATTTTATTGTGTTCCTAACATATATTTATACTAGTTACAAACAACGCATTTCAAGCTGATTGGTTTTCACACTAAACTTGGCAATCACAGACTGGCTAATGCAAAGAAGCCCTTTTTAAACACTTACTTCCCTCAGGGACAGAAACAATTCCTCTTATCAAGGTAGCATCCATGACCATCTGCACGTAGCCAGTATTCTCTGTTCCTCCTAAACAAAGCTCTTATCTAACCCCTCCCAAGGTCTGCGGCCGACAAGTTCCAACACGTCCTCCTTTATCAACTGGTCCGTGCTGGGGGTTTTCTTGAAACCAGCCAAATGCTGTCCTACAATGCACAAGCAGAGAAAGGGTTGTTAAAAGAAAAATAAGAGAAAAGATTCAAAACCTTTGTCTGCTTAGTGAGAGTACTAAGTACTCTTGGCAAACCACTGAGAGCACAGATTTTGATCTGTCCTCCTAACTGGCTCAGATGTTCTATTCAGCATCCTCCAGGGCAGAGACACACTGCTTGGTAGAGGGCATAATTTCCCTGTGCTACGTGAGGCTGCCTATATCCAGTGAGTGCAGAAAAAGACGGAATAACCACTAGAGAGAAAAGCAAGTGACAGTCAGAGATATAACGTACAAATCACCCATAAGAACATTTTAGAACTAGACTGTAGCCCTTGCTCACACTAATTCATATTTTCTCAATTAGAGAAATCCAACAAGGATGTACAGTGCTTTATGATTCTATTCAGCAAGGAGAATTACACTGATAGGTATTTTGTTCAATAAGAATCACTGAATTGGGAAGCTTTTCTTTATGCTGAAATAAAATATTCTTTTTGTGCATCATGTTCAAGAGAGTGAAAAGCAAGACAGACATGGAGACTAAAATTAAAGCATGCTGAAAATAAGAAGGATTGTAGGATCTTAACACTAGAACCTGTCTTGGACATTAGAATACAGTTTAGCAGTCACTGTTGAATTATTCTGGTCTACCCCTTGAGATTTCATGTAGATAAACACGGGAGGGGAAAATTCTCTCCTATAGAAGACATGGAGTTTATTTTATATTTTTATATCTGTATTTATATCTATCCTCATATATTTAATATTTATGTCTGTATCACTCCATCTTTTTAACATATTTTATGATCACTGTATATACTTCATTAAGCTAGATCATTCACTTTGGGGTTGCTTTCAATTCACACAGAAGCAGCAATTAAATATTCACATCTTAAGGGGTTTTTTTTGTTTCTCTTCTGGTTTTGAAATGGAATGCAGATAAAAAATTATGTCAATTACGGGGTTTCTGGTTTGGGTCAAAACCACAACTGATAGATGAGACAATGAAGGAACTTGGGACAAAGCTAGTTATTCACTCATCTCCCTGAAAATACAGGCGATCAAAAAAGTCCACAGTCTCCTGAAACCCAGAATAAAATGGTTTGATTATTTCATCTTGTATTTGATATGATCTTTAGTCAATTAGCAAGGCAAATTTCCTTTGCAGTGCATTGCTGTGAATTGCTAACCTATTTCTTTGTTTGATTTATATGTTAGAGACATGCAAGTGCTGAATTCAATTTTTCTTTCATCAAAATCATTCTTATTTTTACAATTCGGAAAATTTGGTAGGCTGTACAAAATGTGAAATACAGTTTTTGGCATGAGAATGAAGCTTCATCTAGTTCAACATACATACCCAAACCAAACAAAACAAACAAGCAACAACAACAAAACCAACAAAAGCACTCAGCAAATATGACGCTGGGCCAACAGCCCTTCTCCAAGGATTCATACTGCCTGGAGATTTCTAACCAACAGTCTCCCTTTTTTCTCCCCTCCTTTCTATTCTATTTATCATCAGTCTACCACTTCTTTTTATTCTTTGCAACAGTAATTGACACCCAGCAGCAACAGCAAGTTGAGATCACTAAGGCAAGTGTCTATGTCTTCCTAGAATCGATCATTGATCTGGGAGTACAACACACATGCAACAGAGCAAGGTCACTCAACTCTTTCCTTCCTTTTTTCATCTCCACACTGGTAGCTACCACTTCAAGGTTCTTCCTCCCAGCCTGTCATGTTGTTTGTTACTATACTACCACATGAAAAATAGTGAGTATTCCAGCCTTTATAAGACATCATTTCCCATGTATTGCTCTGCTAACAGTTCAGAAAGATACTCTCCACTACAAAATGTCACTGAGGTACACTATTTTTAAAATATTATTTTATCTAGTAACAAGTGCTACTACAGGAAAAAATGCAAAGGAATAAAGAAGCCAACTCATTAGGAATAACCTATTAAATCTTAATGAAACTATGTTGTAGAGGAGTCATATACCTGCAGGGATGACATAAATAATAATCCAATGTGAAGTAAAAATTCGCTCAAATACCTATGATAGTAACTTTTGTTGATATAAAGCACTTTAGGACATTATGTAAGTGCCACTAGGCTATTTATCTTCGAGCAAAAAGAGTCATTTGGGAGTTGTGCAAGGTCTTTTTATTTTAAATGGGAAAACCCGCATATTAAAAATAAGTTTCACACTCTGGTATCAGTACTCTACTCTCAAATATTTAACTTAAAAATACATGTATTTATGTGAACATGTGAAATAAACTCTCAGGCCTGTTCTTTTGTTTGGTTGACTTGACATAGTTATTTAACTCTGTGTAGGAGAGATTTCTATCTGACCAGGGTCTGAAGCCTCAGGAATGTTTTTAAATTAATCCTAATCCAGAAGTGAAATAAATTCTCTAAAGCAAGAAAAAATATTTATTGTCTTATTTCACTGATTTTCAAAAACAAAGATTGGATGTAAATATAAAAGTTAATGTTAGCTCTTGCTAGATTGTCTTCATGACTGAGAAAAGACAGAAAGCAATATGTTTTTATAGATCTTATACTCAACTCAGAATGAAGCCGGAGTTTTGAATGAGGTCAAACTGCTGTAGTCACTAGTGCTAATCAAAATCACTGTCCTTACTATTTTTGATGCCAGGCTATCTGATGTTCATGAGAGCTTACAAAGGCACAAGAAAAGGAATAGAAAAAAAAAAAACAACCAACACATTCTGAGGTCAATTACATAAGAAGATTTAAAAGGTTTCAGAGGAGTATAGAGAGTATAGGTCTTTCTTTACATGTTTAATTCAATGGTTTTAAAAACTACTAAAGACTGAAAAAGTCTTCATCCATTCAGTATAAGTCAACCTCTAAGTGATGGATAATAGTTAGAAGGGTTGACTATGGCAAATTATTATGTTGTTGAGAACCGATTTTTGGGATAAATTGTCCTGGCAACTTTCTGATCTTAAAAAACATGATTGTAAGATGGTTGCATATCCCAGAACCCCAGAATCATAGGAAATAAAACTGGGATGGACCTTAACACACCATTACATCGTTCTTTTACCCACAGGCAGAATCAGCTAACCTTAAAACATTGCTGATAGATGGTTCAATAGTCTGGTCTAAAAGCCAAATGTTATTACACAACTTCCATTCTGCTTCTACACCTTCTTGCTACTTCGCATAGTAAACTCCTGAATCATCCATATCTCAATGCCTATTTTTTTATAACCAAGTAATAACACTTACCTATTCTCACTGTTAGATTTTTTTCCCCTGATATCTATCCTCATGCTGTCTTACATTTCTACCTATGGTGATCATGGTGAATAATATTAATTATTAATAATAATATAATAATAACATTATTTTCCTTTCTACTATGTTCTTAGCAGATTTCAGCATATCAAAAAAGTCATATACAGTAATATACTGCCCTATCATGATTAAGCTGTTCTTTATTAAACACCAAAATGAATGGGTAGATCCTTCAAACTATTCTGCTTTTCCTCAGTTCTGTGAAATGACTGTCCTATTTGTAACATGATCTTATTGCCTGGATGGTTCAACATTCAGATGTAATGTTCTCTATCTACTTCTATCCATTTGCTTGAAATGTTACCATCAAAGTGATATTTTAATTCCTTTAAAACAGCTTGCTTTTCCTCCGCATTCAAGAGTCTGACTCCAGTATTTGCTCTCAATCACATCTCGCCACACTTTTATCTAAATCATTGCACTATTTATCCCTGGGATTGTGTGAATGACCCAACTTAACATTGATATTATTTAGTTGTGTGAAGCTCCCAGAACAAACAGAGAAATGCATATTTGGTTTATAGATAAAATTATTAAACTGTAACTGAAGCAATGTAACACAATTAAACAGGGTATTCTAAACTAGAGATAGAAAGGTTCGGGCTTGTGGATGTGTGCAGTTATAAAAAAGCAAATACACTTAAGTGGCCAGGTTTCTCAGTCTTTCCTCTGCAGAAAAAAATGAGGGGGGTAGGAGGAGGCAAAGAAAACATATATATCTACGAGACACAGAAACAGTATGTACACATTAAAACCTCAATATGTCTGCATTTCTGTAGACTTCTCATAAGTGGTTTGATTTCTGATAGCTCTGTCTCAAGATTATAATATATCCAAGAATGTCAGCACAGATTTATAATTTGCCATCTTTGTCTCCAAAATTATAATCTCAATCTGATGTCACCATGAAAGTATTGCAATCCTGGCCTCCCCACAACATCCCTTGTGTTTCCTGCCAAAGACACCATCACTTTAAAACAACAGTAGTGCCCAATGTAGCTGAATGATGGAGCTTACAAAATGACTAGAAATTTTGGAAACATTTCTGATTAAGGTAAATTCAGTAAAAACATGTATTTGTCAATTCTGCAATGGTTTGTATAAAGATATCAATGTTTATTGTAACTTGAAGCTTAGTGAAGACCAGAGCACACATTTCCTTTCCAAAGAGGCTTCCTCTATTGTTTGCTGAGTTTCGGACTAAGGAACGTTTAGATCATAATCTGCAGTCTGAAGGTAGGGCATATTGTGCCTGCTTTACTTATACTGGTGTAATTTCTGTTTTCTCCTGTCCCTCTTTGAAATACCAGCTCATGACCATTCTCAACAGTATGTAAGTCAGAACTGGAAAAATAATTAATGGAGAAAAGAAGTCAGATATGTTTGGAGACACAGAGAGTCTACTCTGTAGACAATAAACAAACATCCTTGGAAATAGTGTTATAGTAAATGACATATAAAATGATAATCAGAAGGTACCATGTGTATGTTAAACGTCAGTAAGGAAAACAGAAGAAAGAAAACAAAAACAAAACAAAAACCCCCACCCTATAACTGTAGTTAGGGCAGAAAGGCAGAAACTAGATAAAAGATACACTAATACAAAAAGATTCATTGAAAACTGAGGCATTGCATACCTGGCTAGACTGCCGTAAAAGTTAATTAAAAATACTGCAACATGGAAAAACTCTTCATACAAGTAGGTCAGAAACAAAGAACAGAAATAATCTTAATATTTTGTGTTATACATACCTGCATACCTGTATGTACAATGCAGCAACAAAAAAAAAATCTGTTGGTTTTTGAGTTAGTTCACTAACAAAAAAACGAGATGGTAACTATCACATGTAGCTTTTGTACCATGTAAAGCAGAACTATAAATTGTTTTGGAATGTTAGTGCTAAAGTCATCATTCACAGCAGTAATATAAATAATCACAACACCTCATCAGGTTTTCCTCAGTAAGCATGAAATAAAATTGCTGAAGCCTGAAGTGAATTTTTTATCTGACAAAATGGTAATAGCGGTAGCTTCAACGGTTATAGGAAAGGAAATAAAGACTTCTGTTGTCTTAGTAATTTTGTGGCTAAACATACAGCGATGTCTCCTTTTGCCTTGTGCCCTTCCTCACTGGCCCTGGGGAAGAAAAACTGTCACACCAGTGCCAGTGGATTGTGGCAGAGACCTGCCCCTTCTCCACCTCTGTCTGAGCTTTTCCCTTTCTGTCCTGGCTGCTTGTTGTGACACTGCTCCACCATCCATCTGCAGGTCATCTCCTCTTGAAGGAAGAGGAACCTGGAAAGCAGGATAGACCCTCCCTGGAGCTGAAGGAGGGACCAGAAGCCACCCCCTCACCTTGAGGATTCAAGAGTTGCTGATAGATGCCTCCTTGTGACTTCAGAAGCAGGGAGCCATGTGTGAGCACATGGGGATGGAAGGATTTACTATTTTTTTTTTTTTCCCAAAGTCCTGATTTACTTCTATGTTGGCATTTTAAAAGACTTTGAATTATCCTCATCAGAGTGTTCACCCATCCAGCTTCAATAAGTAAAATAACTGGGTGTAAGCATGTTTTTTTTTTTTTCTGATGGATGTTGTGGTTAAGAGGACATGACAGTGAGCTGCAAGAGTCATTATCTATTAATTTTGCTGGTTTATTTTAGTAAGCAATTTATAGCTTTTCCAGAATGTCTTTTACATTTTCCGCTCATTAATTGAGTCCCATTTATACTCCTTCTTTTGCATTAAAAGATGTATTGCACTATTTAAAGTCTTAATTTAGCCCATATGTCAAAACTATATCTAAACGAGCCACTTACAGCACTTTTGTATGAATTACATTATGTAAGTCTTTCTCCTCTTGTCTTTTTTTATCCTTGCAGATTCAATTTTTTTATTAGGAAGTAGGAAAGGAACAAATAAAATATAAATATAATAAGCAGCAATATTAAAACAGAAACTTGAGACTACCAAGTCATATTCGAACTGTAGAAGATATTTTAACTGCCTCCAGAAAAAGAGTCCAAAACCTTGCATAAAGATGCAAGCGAGGTTCTCCCACATAAACTGGGAAAAATCCAATAACGTTATTCTAATTTACATGGATCTGCATTTTTTTTCCAAGCAGTAGCTCATAGTTTTTAGGCATATAATCCCAGGCCTTTTATTTGTCTTCCTAATCTGTGTGCTTAAATCATTGCTACTATCATCAGCAAAAAGAAGGTGCATGCTTTCTCAAGATTTTTTTTGTAAACCAGTGGTAGGAAAACAAAACCAAACCAAACCAAACCAAACCAAACCAAACCTAACCAAACCTAACCAAACCAAACCAAACCACACCACACCACAAAACAAACCCATGAACAAAACCAAAAGAAAAATAAAATGAAACAAACCAGAAGGAAGGATCAATGCAGACCATTCTCAAAACTTCTTTCTCAAGGCCAATCTAGCCTTCCAGCTTCTGACAGTCCTTAATTCTAGGAAAAAAAGTGAAAAAAGACCAAAACAAAACATCAAATCCCTGCAACCTTCCCCAGAGTTACAGAGGTTAGGGCACATTCTATTGTTAAACAGGGTTTTTTTTCCAGAAACTCTTCCAAAGGTTTTGGTTTTGTATTTGTTCTCTGCAAGTAATTTCTTCCTGTTTCATATGTTAACTACCTATGCTGTGAGCTAGATACTTTACTGGTTTAAATTTTTGTATCTTTAATATCTCCATTGAATGGCTCATTGACTCCAAACCAGTATATTTACAACAGGGTACAGGAAATGTCATTGTTTTCCTTGGCTGGCTAACAGCAGGCAGTGACATCTCCCGTTGGGAGTAGTACCTTTGCACTGTTCAGATGTACATTTAACTTAGATGCTGATATTGATGTTCACAATAATGATGTTTGTCATTTGCTCTATTGCAGATGTGAGAAACTCTTTCCCACTTAGCACTACATAATAAGGTGTCACTCTCATGGTTCTTTATGCTTCTTTCTTTACTCAGAGTGCTTGGTGAACTCCATTGCTACTTTTTTTTTTTCTTTTTTTTTTTTTTTTGTGAGCAAGCATGACTTTGTTAGATTGTTTAAGGTATGTACTGTATTATTAAAATCTCAGTTAACATTAATCAAGATTTTTTTTCCCTTAAAACTGTGTGCTTTCAACATAGGTTTCCTTTTGCTCCCACACCATTTTGTGCTAATATATTGCTTATTATAGGACACAATATTGCCAGTGGTTATAATAATGATCTTTATCATCTGTTCTTTGCAAATACCAGCTGTTCCTTAATTTGGTGCCATATTTGAAAATAATTACCTGTTTTCAGCCTTCCAATTTAGTATCAAGTTATATTTCGTATTACTGTATTTTACTTGGTAGCTGATTTTTTTCTTTTATTGTATAGTTGTTCTTAGTTTATAACAGATCACTATTTCTCTCACCCTTGATAAATTCGATGGAGTGAATAGTGGTCCTTATTATCTACTTGTGGTGACAGCTGTCTTTCAAGCCTGGCAAAAAAGAAACAGAAAATCACAACATGTTACCATGCTATCCTGATCAGGAATTTCGATGTATTTTTGAGATATCTATAGTGCCTATGAAGACATCTATAGTGCCTTTGTAAAACTACATGTTTTAAGCTTCTAATGTACAGAGATTTTTAGTAGAAAGCAAGGAACCTTTATGATACTTTCTTTACATCAGGCATGGAAATGGACTGCTAGTACAGCTGATCGAACACCATGAAATAGAATCATTCTGAATCCAAATTTTGAATGTTATGGTTCAGGGAGTAAATTTTGAGTTATCGTTTTTTACATATTAGAATTTTGCTGGAGTTATTTCCTCAGATCCCAATTTACTTGCTGTTTCTTCAAGAAGTGCAGCCTAACCAGTTCTTCTGCCCAAGCAGAGTCCCTGTAAAGTTTCATGGTTTTCCTTTCTGTAATTGCTGATGTCCCTTTATTCTAAAACTCACATTAAAACCAACTTTTAGCTATTTAGACTTTGGATTTAAAGTTGAGAGGTTTAATTCTTACGCAGCTTTCAATTTTGTATACATTCAAAGCCCACGAGAAAACAGTCACAATAGTATAGTAGATGGGATGAAGACTCAGGCGCAGCAGAGGAGAAACAACAAGCAACAGGGAAAAAAAATGGTGAATAAACTTTATCTGCCTGTAGTGGATATCATGACACGTACTTTCAATTTATTCATCCTGTGCAGAGGCTTCAGTTATTCAGGCCAATGTACAGCACTATCACCATTTGAAAAATCTAAGCCCTCTTCCATAACTTAAGTAACCTTGAAAGTCACAGACATTAACATTCTCAGGTGAAACCATGATCATGCACAAATATCTTTAGAGGTGCTTGTAAGTGGTTATCCCTGTTAAGTTTCTCACAGTTCAGATAAAGAAGGTTGGAAATTACATTAAGTTATGAATAACATAGCTTTTAAGTCTGTTTAAGTAACCAACCTAGTAGAAATGTAGTCAAATACCATCAAAACGCATTTTATGTGCATAACAGGCCTAGATAACTTTTGTTTTTTCTTACACACAAGGAAAGTAAATTGAATTAATCAAGAACTGACACAGATACACAATTTTTGACTTTTAATAATACCTGTGAAAATCTAAACTCCTAGTTTTCATTTGTGTTTGTAGCTACACTTCCTGAATGGCAAGACATAGAAGCTGAGATCTCAGAATTTTTTGTTTGGTTGTTTTTTGGGGTTTTTTTTGTGTGTATTTCTGATCTGCTAGAGTCACTGAGCAGAATATTCAAAATCTTATACAACCGTATGGTCTTGGAAAATCTCCAGCTTTTTAGACCGCGGATACCGGACAGTTAACAGACGACAAGTTCATTGTACTTGACGAGCTCTAGTCTGAATGTACAAACTTTTCGAAGCTCTAATTTTGCTGTTGATAGAAAAATCAATTTTCTGATATTTTCTCGATTATGCTTAAAATGAACAGATCATACAGCGATGATGAATTACTTTTTTAAATTTATGAGTATCAGACTTAACCTTTTAAAAGAGCAGCAGAACCTCTCATTTTTCATTGGACTATTTAGATTACAATTTTTTTTGGATGATGGAACTTACTCTTTTCTCTGTGTGTACAGGACCTAACACAATGAAAATGCAATTTGTTCAAGCCTCCTAGTGGTGGGGTAGCACTGCAGAATGAATTTATTTCTTGAGCTGTGTCCTTAATTTTTACAGAATTACATTTCTAGTAGTATGAAGGATTTATAAAATAAAATCAAGTGGTAAAGATGCAAAACAAAAGAATGAGCTGGTTTGTAACGGTATATTTGCCTTAGAAGCAAAAACTGTAGGAAGTAAAATACAACTAAAAATGAAATGTCATGTTATTGACCTCTAGAAAATGAATGTTATTCCTTGCAATAGCAAATGTTAATTTTATTACTTACAAATTATGTTCTGGATAATTCTGCGTTCCCTTTCTATATTGCTTATTCTAAGAATGATTGTAAAATTCTAGACTGAAAAAAAGAACTAATTTTGTGCTATATGACATTAAAAACAGAGATGAGAAAGCTTTGGTACCTTTTTTGATTAATCTTAGGATATTATTCTGACACTTTGTTTCTGCATTTGTCGAAGATAGCCTTTTTGAAATATTCCGACTGGCCTATAATACTTTACATAGCTACTGTGGCTGTTTAGTCAGATAAACTAATGGAGAAAAATTAATCTGTCATGTCTATATCAGAGATTCCTTGGACATTTAGGGACAGATTTATCTAACTGTTGCTGGAAATATCATTGCTAGACTACAAGCTGAATTTATTTACTGTGTTAAAGAAGAAATATTTGAATGTTAATATTCCTACCATGTAGGTTAGAGAAAGTTTTATAAAGCAGGAGAAAATAATAAATTTTACTTCTATCATATGATGTGATACACTCTTTGCATCCCCTTTTTTGGAGAAATTGGCTTATTTGTTTTAAAATCAGATTAAAGTTTACAAAATTAATGAAGCTTACTTTTATTCCTTCTTATAATTGAACATGCAGAATATATGTTTTGACCTAGGAAGAGATTACAAAGCTGAAGCTATTAATATTTTCTGAAATTTTCTTCTTGAATCTCTTAACTGAAGTGAGAAAGCAACATTCTCTTTTTCTTTTATTATCTATATTGTGTATGCCTGTGTATATACTAAATCATTTTTGCTTTGTTCAGAATGTTGAGGAAAGCCATATAAATAACTACTTGTAAGAATTTAAACTCTTTTTTTTTTTTAAAATCTCAAAAACTTCATGCTATAGAGAAAATATTGACTCATCTGATGAACAAAGAACAGAGTAGGTTGCTTGAATTCCTCTGAATTAATTACTCCCAAACCTCGTTATGAACAAAGGGCAACAAACGCGTTATCCTCAAAGTCAATAACTTGTTACTTGTTAGTTAAAGTCTCAAGAGTTTAATGAAATAATAATTATTATTAGCCCGATTACCATCTCAATAAGTTGTAGTTCAAAATACATAACATTAAAATTAATATGCTATAATTTCCTAGTATGCTCCCCTTTTCTTTGGTGAAGTGTTCACCCCCTCTACTGCCCTGCTGGAGGCTGAGATTCACAACTTCAGTGTGTGCTGGGGGAAAATGTGCACTGAAGCTTCAGCCCTTCAGTGGAAAGGGCTAAATGTTGATATAGACAGCATCTTCTCCCTCACTGTCTGAGGCGGTATTTTTTACATTTGTAGTACCTTGCTCTTTCTTCATTGGTCTACAGAACCATGTCACATCTGAATGCATTATATATGGTATGACTTACATATTTACCCATGTTATCATGTTGCATTCTTTTCATAAACAGCAGTATCTCATCTCCAGTATCATCTTATGCCCATAGTTTTAAGCCTGCTGCTGTTATCCTGTGCCTGCACTCCTCTATGCAACATTTCACATCAGGCTCATAGATAGTTCATTCTACACTAAAAAGTTGCTGAATATGAATATCAAACAGCTACCAAAAAAATATAGTTATACACACAAACACATACGCATGTGTATATATATTAATAATTACACAATATTATACAGCTGGACAAAGATAAAATAAAATAAGATAATTATTAATCTGATCATTGGATAATCACTTTTATGGTTAAAAAAGCTAAAAAAGATCTCCAGGGCTGAGTCCAGATGAAGTCTGGCAAGTCCTAGGGTATGTGGTGTTATCTCAACACAAAGCCTGTAGCCTGTTACAAGCAAAGACATCATTCTACTGAGCTGGAAGGCTGTGCTTGTTTTCTTGAAAGAGATAGTCCTAAAAAGATGCTAGAAGTCACTTTATGGGATCACAGACTGACTGATTAATTTTTCCAAAGTCAGCCAATAGGTCACTGAAAACAGAACTCTGATTAACTGAGTGTCTTGGTAGACTCCAGCGTCATAGATATTTTTTCTATAAATATAAAATCATGAAGGGAACTACGCAGAAATTCTCCTCTCCAGGTTAGGCCTGGAGCATATTTGTAAGACAGAATTTATGATGGCATATGCCATTCTATTTTGTTTTCTGTAGCACAGTTTAAACTAATGAGCTATACATCTTGAAGTTGCTACTTTCTTCATAACAAATATAATCCAGACTGATTATAACAAAGATCTGAAACAAAATTTGGATCTAACAATTTACTTCACTGGGAAACTATGATTCTGTAGAGATGGTAAAATAGATATATCAATTCTGGAAGAAACCAAGCTGTCAAGTCCATATAATGTAGTGCAGAAGTATATAGCTATGGATACATACTTTATTAATTTAGCCCTGATATTCCTCTTCATACCAGTTTCAGTGATCTTCCATATTCCAACCAGGTAACCTCTATCACTAGATAATCCTCCACAGTGTACAGGGGTCCTTGATACCAGGACATGCTTAGCTTTCTAGTACATATGACACTCATCACTGAGATTAAGAGGGCAAAGAGCTATACTTATAGCTACTCCGAAGTCTGTTCTTTCATTGCAAAGTAGATCAATTCTATGAGTGGACATACAATCATATGTCAGAAGTATAACCAAGCAGAAAAACCCTGCCTTTTGGTACCTTTGGTACATTGGTACCTGTGAAAGAAGCTACATAGATATCACCTCTAGATCTTAGTTTCTAGATGTACTAACTCACTTAGTAAGTCTAAGTTAGACTTACTAACTTACTAACTTACTAACTAACCCTAAGCCTATCTCATATGTCTTTGCATTNTTGTTTTACCATTGTTTATAGTTACCCATTGCATTGTTTTATGGTGTAAACTTTCAGATGTCAAATCTGTATCTGGATACAAGTAATGGCATTTCTATTAAAGAGAAATGAAGATTTAACCTTTACAGCTTATAAAATATTAGTGTTTTTAAAATAAATAAATAAATAAACAAACAAACAAAAATAAGATGTGGAGAAAAGTTTTGCCTAATGGTAAAATGTACTATTTTGGGACCGCAATTTAAGCATTATTTCAATCTGTCGTATTGGAATTAAAACAACAATAACACCAATAAATTAGATTACTATGCTAATGAAAGTTATGCCAGAATTTTTGTCTTAAGTGAACATGGAAAAATGTTTCATTTTTTCCTCTGTGAAATAGAGATTAAGCATTTTAATTAGTTTAATAGTGACAATAATATGAATGCTACTTTTAAGTTCCCTAAGCAGCAGTCAAATTTGAGACTGGGTCTATAATATATATATTACCGAAGATCTTGAAAACACTGGACAATTTGAGTAAATAGTACTGTATTTCTTTTCAATTTAGGGTGAAAGGTATTTGGCCAAGGTCAAAAAGAGAAAGTAAAGCTTTGATATTTTGTACCAAACAACAGGATTTAAGTGCCTCTGTTGCATCCTTGCTACATTTAGTTTCCTGAATCCCTAAACTGTTTATGAAGAATAGAGTCATCCAGTGGCAATGATAGTTCCTTCCCCTATCAGCCTCTTTCCCTGCATGAAACTCCACAGCCTTGCTGTTTGCACAGGAGGTGAGGTGGCTCCTGAAGACACTGGCCTGACCACTGCACGAGCTGTTCTCCATCCGGCTGCGGGTGAGCTGGCCAGTACCCAAGGCAGGGCTGACCTTGCTCCTGGGCTACCCACATCTTCATCTGTCTGGGACTTTGCTGTGCTTCTCATAGGTTGCCCTCCGTTTCTGACTGCCAGAACAAACTGGTCCTCCATCTGGCTAGTGTTCAAGATATCCGGTCACAGTTTCTCCATCTGGTTTATTCTTGGAACGATGAACTAGATGTTCTTAATTTAGGATAGTCAGTCTCTCCCTACCCTCTGTCCTCAGCCTACTTACTGCATCTATAACATATTGAATTTTGGCTAGATTTCTGCATAATTGTGAAAAAATCTGGCTGTTTTCCTCCCCTCCTTCTCTATCTCTCTCTCTTGTCCTTTGCTTCTTTTCTATTCTGCAGTAGCTGGCAGAAGGTTTCCTAAATGCTGTGAAATTTTCACTCACAAGATAGCTTCTCTATCTTTATGCAGCTTTCCTGTTTACTCTCCACTGTTTTGTAAAAACAATCCACTTCCCCTCCCCCAGAAACAAAAAGAACAGCTTAAAATATTTATTTTATATTTTTACTGTATTCTTGTTGTCCCTTTGATACACCACTATCAACTGCACGCATATATCCCTTCCTCTTTCTCTGGTGGATAAAGGCTTTTAACAACACACATTCGTAAAAATTAATTCCACATTAACTTCTTATATATTTGGTACCAAAGGGTAAAATGCGTAAACAGATAATGCTTCTGAAAGGAAGAGCGTCTGTGAATATTTTTAGTTTACTATATGATATTCCAGTGTAACTAGTCTGATTTTTCTCCTCAGATTTTATCACAAAGGGTCTTTATTCGTTGGTTGACTGTGCCTCTGACTCTTAAAGGTCAATGCATTTCCATGCTGTTATTCATGTAGCATACATGTCAGGGGCTTCAGCTGATCTAATTGACATAGACTACACAGCAGTCAATGAAGCTAGATAAGTTTACATCTGCCCATCCTGCTCACAGATCAAATAGGGACATTTTACAAGCAGCAGTTACTCAGTACTGCCCAACCTATCTTTGACATTTAAAGATAGCACAGACTTATGTTATAGCAGCTATAAATGTGTGTTAGGCAACGGTATGTTAACTCTTTGATAACAGCTATGGTAGCACTGAAAAAAACCCAACCAACCAACCAACCAAAAAAAAACCCTATAAAATTTGTTATTGTTTTTGAATTACTCGGATTCCCACATTTAGCCCACATAAACCAATCTACTTGTTGCTTTAGGGTTTCCATTGATTTTAATGCAACTTCAAGCTGTTTTTTAGACACAACATGCTCTTAATACTTACAGTTGTATACAGATATTAAATAGAAGAATGTCACTGTGGATGTTACAGTGAGAAACACAGAAAAACAAACCACACTATAAGTCTGATTTCAGGTATTTTACAGAAGGTAAAGTGAATTATTTCAGCTCAAGTTATTCACTTGGCCCTCTTTTGGGGAGGGTAAAATGCTCTAAACTCCGCTTTCTTTTTTTAAAAAACAACAACAACAACAACAGCAGCAACAACAACCAAAAAAACAACAACATTAATGGAGTTTATTTAACTGAACCAGCAATCCTTTGAGTCTGTGATAGGTATTAATATGATGCAAGCAATCATATATCCTCTAGGTAAAAACAAAAGAAAACATGTTAGGATTAGTGTCATTACTATGATAGCTGGGGTTAAATTGTAATACCCAGGATGCAGCTATAATCTCTACATTAAATTGTCTTGTGTGAAGAGTCTACTCCTAAATCCCAATGCAAAACATAATTTGTTTAAAGAAAAAGCTAACCTTTTGTTCCCCAGCTTTCTCCCTCCCTGAATTAGAACAACAAACAAAAAGAAGGGGAAGCAAGGTTCCGCTAACTTCTTTTTTGCTGGCTGAAAGACTTTTTCTCAGGGTGTAACTGAAAATCCTAATATTTTCATTCTAGAAAACCAGAGAGCTCAAAAAAATTTCCTTACTGCTTTCTCCTATCTCTTACCTACAAATCAAGAAAATGTATAGATGAAGGGTGGTCCGTGGACCACAGAGTGAGGGCACCTTGTCTTATGTCATCTTCTTAACACCTGTTAAGAAAAAGAAAAATAATTGGTCTTCTGTTTTCCTCTCCCTCTTAGCAGGAAGGATGAGATTTGGATCTTTTCCTCACCCAGCAGCTCAGCTCAGAGGCTTTTTCCACAATTGTCTTCCAAACTATCATTTAGGCTTCACTGGTGGGACATGGGATGAAATGCTGACATTATGAAATCCTTCAGTCAGGAATCCTTCATTTTATTTTATTCTATTTAATTTAATTTATTTTTTTTAATGGAAATGTCATGGGGATTAATTTAAAAAAAAAAAAAAACTTAAAAAAAATCCCTAAAAAAACCTAAAACATGTTGATATAATTTATCTTTATTGAACTAATCAAACAGGGTTATTCTTCTGCCACTGAATTTGCGTATAAATGTCTTTTTCAAACTAGGCTGACTGGCCATGTAATCTCTATATCAGTTCTTGTCTACACCCTTTTTTATACCGAGAGGTAACACTGGAGTTGTGGAATAATTACTAGGGGGGCAAATTATTGAATCTTACCTTTTGGTAAGATTTGCACCCTTAATTATAGCAAGTGTTTCCCCAGGAAACTTAGACTTCAAGCTTTTATTTGTAATCATATTAGTAGCTCTATATAGTAATCTCAATATATATATATATATTTGGTACAACTTTGGTTGCAACTAAAGAGTATTTCTGCAGACAGTGTATTTTATCACAGCAGTCTAAAAAAACTTCTCCCTGTTGCTTTAATAAACCTACATATTTGTGGATCTAGTCACAAGAATCTCTCATTGGATGCACTCAGACTTACAATATATAATATATTATTTGTGAATCCATGTAAGCCTGTAAATTCAATTACTATGACCCAACCCTGCACTATTGGTGAACCCGTAATTGTGTGAATTCAATATAATGCCACACCGGCTGTTGAGCATGATCAGACTTATAGTGCTGACTTGAGGTCATTTTGATTTAATTGGTCATCACTCAGAAGCCAAGCTCAGCCACTCCCAGACCCCAGTAATACAGTGAGGAAAATCTGGAACACAAGGGGGTTTAGTTTCTGCCAAATTAACTGTTTTAACGCAACAGGCGTTACCAGTTACATCTATAGATTTGGTCTTCGTGAACTTGTAGTTAATATTTCCAATATTTATTCTCCCTTCATGCTTCATTTTTTTCCTACATGTAAATGAATATACTAATATTTAACTTCACCACCTACCAAAGAGGAAGAATAGCCTTCTAATATTTGTAGCAGAATGAACATGTATGTGAAAAAATATATGAGCTTACACAGCTAACAAATTGGAAATAAATATTTGTGTTATTATTCTTCAATGTATTTTATAACAATTCATGACTGAATTCTGACTTGCACTATATATGACCTGTATCTAGTAACAGCTGCTCTCCCCTCTGCAGGAGACAGGTGGGAGATTATGAACTAGTTGCTTACAGAAATCATCTGAATTTAGGCTCTTCTTAAGGTATGATCATCAGCATGAGACCTTGGGCTAAAGGCAGAGGCAAAACTACATCTCCAATTGCATTCAATTTATATCCAAATAATGTATAGCAGTAAGACAATAAGGGACCTCCATTCCTTCAGGGGATCATCTGGAAGATTTTCCTGCTCTGAGTTTGTTCCTATTCATTGTGTCTTGTGATGGGAATATAAACAGGAAAATAAAATAAGGTATCTGAGTATTATTTTCTAACCACAATGTATTCTATCATAAGAATATTCACTGAGAAAAGGGAAGGGGAAAGGAAAGGATAAATGAATTATCCTTGGAAAGGCTTGATTATAGTGTGATGTTCAAATTATTTTAATTAAGAAGGTTACACACCATTTCCACAGACTTTTCACACATACTACTTAGTACACACTGTTTTTAAGAAATTATACTCTGTTGCAATTCATTAAAATTCTTTCCCCTCTGGAAAACAAAAGAGAGGGGGAGAGAAGGAAAAAAAAAGGGGATTTCATAACACAGAAAGCACAGAATCATGTGGGAAAAATGCAGAAACACAGAAGCTGATAATTAAATATAGAAACAAATAAGACACAAAGAAATTTTGAAACTGATTTGAAATAATTCTATGAAAAAGAATCTCACTGGTATTGTAGATTAATCCATGCATTTTTGTATTTACACTCCCTCATGTGTAGCTTCTAATTCCTGTTCCAGAAGCTGTGATTTAGAAGATATATTAGTAGGAACTGAATTTACACTTCATTGTAGCTATTAAAGTGGAAAAAAATAATAAATTTATCCAACAAAATGCTTTGATGCAGTGTAGTATATTTCTTTCGTATAGTGACAAGATATTGCTCAGAAATACAAAAGAATGTTGCATTTCAGACCTACTCAGCCCTACAAGCCCCATTTCTCCTTCCTCTCTTGGTTCCACTTGTTTCTTCTCAGAGCTGTACCTCCCTTAAGTGGTAATAGTAAAAGACTTGTTTTGAGAAAAGCTGCATATATGAATCCCCAGGAAAAGTCTATCTAGAAATGGCAAAGATCCCAACAACAACAACAACCAAAAAAAAACCAAAAAGAAGAAGAAAAAAAACAACAACAAACAACAATAACAGCAAAAACACTTGAAAGAAAGAAAACCCCTAATTTTTCTGCTTAGTTTGATGCAAATGCCAAATGCCTGTTCAATACACAACAGGCATGATTTGGTTATAGGTGATTTAGGAGGATCATCCCCCTTGAAATTTTGAGCTCTGTTCCTCTCCCTCCCTGTTCATCCCTGAATAAATTCAACTCTGATACCAAATCAATATTTGTATAACCTACCTTATTGTCTCCATGATTTATTTTCAAAGGTTATAAGTCATTACATGGAAGTTGGAAATACCTTATATTTTAAAAAAATTCAAAGAATAAACTTCATTTTTCTCATATTTCATGCCTACAATCTATAAAAGTGTAAAAACATTATAACCTGCATGATATTCTGAGACCAAATATGGAGAGGAATACCTGCCCTCCAGTTTTAGTTCACAGGAGCAATATATTCCTATCAAAACCGAGGACGGGACTTACTACATATATCTTTATGCACATTGCTTTTATATAGTGGCCTGCTGTAAAATTCAGCAGACTTTTGACTAACTTCACTTCCAAAGTATTTTCCAAATATTTTCCAACATTTTCCAAAATATGAAGCTTTTTCAAACAATCTTATTTATTTGTAGGTAAAACCATAGGTTCTTATTCTCTGTAAACTAATACATAGGCAGTTTGTTCATTTGCTTTTCACCTTCCAAAGAGAAATATTTTCCAAGGAAAAAAAAATAGTTTTACTTTTGGTGTAAAGTCTAATTTTTCTTTCCCGTGTTTTATGTGACAAATTCTCCCTCAGGTAGACAGAACTCAAATCTCATCACTAAATTTCCTGTAAACCCTTGCCTTCAGTAAATACAGACTACAAAGTAGAATAATAATAATAAATAAATGAAATAAGAAGAAAAGTAATATGTTTATTTATTCTCTTTTTTTTTTCTTTTTTCTTTTTGTTTGTTTGTCTCCCCTTATTGTTTTCCAAGATTTTTCAAGAAAATATTTTGCCCTTGGCAGAGGATCTGTCTATATTTTGATTTGTCCTCATATTGGGAACTGAATAAGGGAAGAATGGTTTAACTGTAGTCCTAATGAATGAACCCAAGAGAGTGAAATCTTCTGAGATCAGTCCAATTTCATAAGCGTCAAGGAAGTGGATACAATCTCATTCATCTCCTTGAATGAGAACTGAACCATTTTTAATTTTTTTTCCAGTGTTCTTTTTTCTGTTTAAAAATAAACAGTGTTTTTAGGATTTTTCCTTTAATTTTTGGAAAAGTGTAATAGATTTTCCTTAATTAACTCTACTGAATTAAATCTACTCAATTCTTAGGACTGTCTTTCTTCAAGTCATTACGGCTGGGTTGGCAATTAAACGGACTGGCAGATGCTCTCTATTAACCCTTTCCCTCCCAAAAAGCGAAAAGGAGAAAGGGGAGAGGGACTTATCAGTTGAAAAATTAAACCAGCTGTAATAATAATAATAATCATCATCAACAACAACAAACACCAATGAAAAATAGTATAATAAAAGTAATAACATTACTAATTATACTAATTGTAGAAAACAATGAAAAATACAAAACTGTATCGAGCTCCCCTGATAATGACCACAGAATTGTGTGCTGTAGTGGTGCACATCACTGAGGATGCAGGGCTGGGGCTAGGACATCCTGGACCAGACTCAGCAGCAGGTGGGAACCAGATTTAGGAATGCATGAATTGAGATCAGAGGGAGAAGAATGGGCAGAGTCCCTCAAGGACACTGGCCATAGAAAAAGACAGCACAACCCCTGTAATGGCTCAGCTTTAAACTGACTATGACATGTAAGGGATGGAATACTTAGTTGGTCAATTTTTGGTCACCTGTTCTGTCTGCTCCTTCCTACAATTGTGACCCTTCACTTGTGAAACGTAAGAACAAGTATAAACCTGGACCTTTCTGCATACCATTGCTACCATTACCTTAACAACAACTGTAAACATCAAGCTTTATCAATTCTAGGAGCAGACACTGAAAAATGTAGTTAGCTTCAGAAAGTGCAGTTACTTGTAAGAAACTTAACTGAAAAGAAAAATAACTAAAAGAGATTGATTCTGTCCTAGCTAAAACCAGAGCAACATTATAGCACATACATATACATCTATAAAATATGATTGGCCGTTATACTTGAACAGAAATTTAACTTCAAAATAAAGAAATGTATATCATATAAAAACTGAATGATCCATAATCAAGTTTTAAATTGAAAGTCTATAGTAATTCCAATTTTATTATCATGTTCATTCCCCCAAACAAACACTCAACTTAAGCTATAGCTTTTGGATGGATAAAACACTTATTTTTAATGACAATTGAAATAATGAAAATGAAAAGCGTCCAAACAGTTTAACTGGAATTCTGAGGTTTCTCTCTCAGTCCGCACTCTCTATATGACAACTCATTTATTAATTTTTGTTAAATGAAGTTCACTCAACTCTTCCAAACTTAAAGTAAGGTTTTGCTCAGGCAATAATTACAGCTCACCACATGCCCCCTCTGAACTGGGTTGCCCATTCATGTTGATTCTGCTACTAATTCTGCTGTCAGCAAGCAACAGGTCTCCCCTGTGGAGCCAGATGATGTTAAGCTTTTAACACACCTTGGAGGGAAGCTGTGATAACAGTCAAGGTGACAGTGGCTGCTGAAAGCTACCGTATTGCTGAGATCCCTCTCTGCAGGGAAGAGCATGGTCTGTGGAACCAGGAAAGAGCTAACAGGGTAACTGTGTTCATTAATACGTGACAGTCCAAATTATTTCCTTTTAATGCTAATATTAAAAAGCTTATCTGTCATTAACAGGTGCCTAGACAAAGAGAAGCAGAATCTGTTTTTCCACATGAGAACACTATACTGGGAATAAGTATTTATTTTCTTCTCAGTTGAGAAACATTTTCCCATAATTTTATGAATTAGCCTGTTTGTTTGTTTGTTTGTTTGTTTGTTTTTGTTTTCTGCCCCTTATTGTTGCATACTATTTGTATACTGACAGAAGTTTCTTGTATTCTGCCCAGGTTGCCTTATCAGTCCTTCCACAAATACTACCAAGAAACAAGACACTTCCATTTTATTTTGCTCCTTCTGCTCATTTCTGTTCCCTTCATATGGCATATCTTACTTAGATTATGTCCTGTGACAAGATTCAGCATTCTCAGTAAATGAGTGTATCTTGTTTAACAACTGTCAACAATGGTTTTATTCTTTTCTTACACTTATGTCTAGTTATTTCTGACCTGGTGAATAAAACGTCACCTCTTCTGGATTGCTAGGAAGTCAGTGAGAAGTAACATCAATTAAAAAGCTGTTTTTTCCAGGTGGTAAATGACAACATATCACTGAATTCCAACTATACTTCTTCAGTTTGCACAGATCTTATGAGAACATCCTTTTATTCTCCATTCCGTTTTTCCATTTTGCATCCTCTGCTACAGAAATTATACCCCACCCTCTATAGAGCTGGTGTCAGACCATGAACCAAAAGTAGGATACAACCATTCTTACTAAACAGTAGCTGTTCCCAAATATTCCTGTTTCTCAAAAAAATAGGTGTGCTAAAAAGAGCAGAACAAACGAAAAGGAGATCTTAGTTCATGTTCATTCCCTCACTCAAGTTTTAGATAAAGAAATCAAGTTTTCCCTAGCAGGGGCAAGCATGCATGAGGTAAGAGCACCAGAAAGAAATGTGGAGCTTTGGTTTTGGTATCTAATTTAATAAATGAACAAATTATTAAGAGCACAAACTTATCAAAGAACCATAGACTGTATAATATTATCATGTTTCTTTGATTTGAGAAAAAAAATAAATTAGCAAACCTATCTACTTCTTAAACTCGAAGCTGTACAAAGTTCGATAATTTGTGTGTTCGTTGCCAGCCTGATACACAAACTGTATTACTTATACCAAAATCATTAAGAGAAAATAATCCTCAGAAAGTCACCAGAAAAATCAGCCAAGATATTTTCAATTTCCATGTAGGAACAGTTTCTAAATCTTCTTATTCTGGATGAGGAAGAAGAAAGAAGGAGAGGCAACTTCTCTCAGGAAGTAAAATATTTTGCTTAAAGAAGGCAATTTTAGGAGAAAAAAAAATCTATCAACTGGAGGCATATTTATTCCTTAAGCTACTAACTTCACAGTACTCAGTCTAAAGTTAATTTAGAAGCTTTTGGGGCAGTTTTATTTGGTTTTATCATTAACAGGATACATTAAGTCTGACAAAATATCATATTTGTTGTTTTAACATTTAGGACTTCTCAGAAGTCTTCTTGACCTGGAGCTAATACCTGTGAAGCATTAAACTTTAAATTATCTCACCATAAATTTGTCTTCCATAATAATTACTGAAGGGCTACTGTAATCTATAGTTCTTGTTTATCCCTAAAACATCCTTATTTCTTTTTGAGAGCATGGCAAATGCATAATGAATACTTTAATTATTGTTCAAGATTTCATAAACTTACTTGACAAAAAAATTAATTTCTATGAGTTCTATTTAAAAAATATAATCTTCTGTGTAATTTTTCAACAAGATTTTTAGGGCTTTTTTCTTTTTAATTATGATTGTATTATTTATATTATTTTTTCAGCTGACTATGTAACCCCAACCCTAGCTAGCAGACAAAACCTAACTTTTTTAGACAGTTGCAAGAAAACAAAATTATTTACTTAGTAAATCACTCAAAATATATAAAAACATAAACCAATACTTGTGGGTTTTTTTATGAGCATGAAGATTTTGTGATTCTGGAAATGAAAGTATTTGAAAAAAAAAAAAGGCTGGAGGGGAAAAAAAAGACTGTAGACACTCTCTTCTTTTACTAACTTTTGTGACTACTCTAAATCGATCACTTGTTTCCCTGACTAATCTCTAAACAGAGAGTATATCCCTTTCACTTGCAAAATACTCTCACACAAAATGAATTACCTTCCCACCACTTTGGTTACTTGCCAGGGAGTACTTTATTTTTTCCACTAGGAAAAAGAAAATCAGCTTGTATTTTGCTTGCTAGAGCCTTCTGCATTTTAATTCTGAACTCTGAATGAACATCAGAGAGGCCTTATGGTGTTCTGCACAAAAGTGCCTGTGTTCATAGTTTTACTCAGGGCACCCAAAATAGCATGAAGTAAGCAGTGTCACACTGTGAGTTTTCAAAACTAAAAGCAGAAGTGACTTACACTGGCAGGAAGCTGTAACTCCTAAAGCTTTCCAAGGATCTATGAAGTAAAAGAAAAGTGCTTACTTCTCTGCATCAGATGTTTAATTCAACTTTTTATAATACCCATACTTTAAACCTAGAAGGCCCTGATGTTACACAGGTAAGATCTCTATCTTTTTTACTTTATTATCTCCAAAAAAAACCCCAATTTAAAACATTTAGCTGGGTGCCTCTGGTGCAAGAAGCGCAACAGGCAAAGATAAACTCAAAACCTCTAGAAGGAGAAATCCACTTTTCTTGTTTCCTCAGAGTCAACCCACTAACTTCTATAGCTGTGAAAATGCAACTTTCTAAGTTTGAATTACCAGAGGAAATACTTACTATGCTTGTTTTGTGCGCAACTTGCACATTTAGATTTCCATGCTGATTATCAATCAATTTTTTGCAAGACCCCAACCTCTGAGAGACTCCTTATGATGGCTTCATCCACACTCATGCAAGTGACTGTCGCTAAAATATGCTATATGCTAAAATAGGCTGAAGAAGAGTCTTTTGTTTCACAGGAACACTCCTTGATTTGTTATTCTCCATTCTACTGTAGAAATAAGAATAGTCTTTTTATTTTGTCTTAACATTATATTAACTTTTCCCATTTCTCTTATCATCCCACACCTAGCAACTCTAAAATCTGTCAGACCACAAAAAAAAAGGATGCCTCTACTTTTATTTGATGTCAAGCATAAAATGGCAATTGGTTAATAAATAAGATGTTCAAAGAGTTGGGCACTGTACATGCTATCAAAATATTTGTATTGCATATTTATTTTGTAAGTCTTCTAATAGGAGATATAGCTATAATTTATTTTTCATGTTCAAATTCTCTGATTAGACTGTAGTCAAGAAACAGCCAATAGAATATAGTCCAGAGATATTTAGTAGCTGCTCATTGTTTACTAAAATTCTGAATCCCTCTCAGCTTGTTCATTCCTATAAATTATTTTGGTATGAAACTGGTAGGAATTACATGGACTTTAGATTATATAATTATTTTTAAATAGATTGTGATTTAGAATCAGTTGTGGTTGCAAAAACACTCCAGATAAACTTCTAATTTATACAAGGATAAATTTACACTAAGGTGCAAAAATTGATCTGTGGACTCAATTTTAGGAGTTACAATGATATATTTTAATTTTTAGCATTTTTGTCTTAGAAGTGTTAAACAAGCATTTACATAAAATGAATATAAGACTGTGTCTGGATTTCAGATTTCCTGCTTTTTTAGAGACTAAAAAAAAGTATAGGTTTAAGAGCTATCAGACAATGAAAATCCACTCTTAAAACTATTTTTAGGTAAAGGAGAGGGAGAAAGAGGGACTTGCCACAAAATACTCTAGGAAAAGTAGTTTAAAATTGAAGAACAAAATTGCAATTCTACCACAGAAAGGCATGCCTTTTTAGAACTAAAATGTAAGTGTTTTAACCTAGTGTTAGGCAGTTTATGAAATTATAAAGCACCTTTTACATTCAGAACTGCTAACGTAGAAAATTTTTTAAATGAACTCAATATGATTCCTCTCTATTTCAGAATCCTTTACAATTACTAACGTGAAGTAAATGTCAGACACTATCAGTACGTTTTTACACTGAAATAAGAAAGCAATGTATGATATCCTATGCAGGCAGATTTTAAGGATGCCTATGGTTTAGGCTACCTATTTCTTTTCATCATTGTACTTTGTTTTATTTTCTTTTATACTTTTTAACTCTTTGGACTGAAATTTCCATTGTATAGTCCATCTCATTCACTATAAATGTATTTGGAAACTTCTTCCTTAGGTTTAATTAGAAAATTTGGCTATTTCTTAAACCAGTTTAATTCAAAACAGGTAATTTTGTCAACTGATCTAACAATACACGACATGATACTGAATTGAAGTATGAGTTGTTTTGTAGGTGAAAACTGTTATTCTTGTTTCACTTTGCGAGTCACAGAAAGTCTTGATTTCTACCACAGGCAGTAGAAATGGGTTCCACCATGGTTCCTGATTTTTTTTCTCTATTTTAACTATGTTCCCAAGCCCTTTTGTGTCTACATGGTGCTAAACAGAAAAGTGTTACAGAATGTCTCCCTTATCTGTCCTTTCAATCTTCTTAACCCAGTAAAATATTGTGGGAGGTTTCATTCCAGATCCTGCTAAGTAGGCAAAGTACATATCCATTACAGAGGAAGCTGATGAGGGTGGAGCAATATCAACAAGAACACATGGGGCAGGCCTGGGAATATGTGTGCTTTGACTACACAGATACAGGTTTCCTCTCCACACCACATTGCCTTTAGCATTAACAGAATTGTAATTGCTAGTGCTAACAAGCTGCAACGGTTAACAATATTTGCAAAAGGACATTACTCCCAGGCTGTCTGTCAGGCACATACACACAGTAAAGACCTTGTAAATGGAAGGTGATATTGAATTAGAAACCCTTATTCCCAGGCCACTAATCTAACTGTTACATCAAACTCTTTTTGAGACAATAAAATTAGTAACATTCAAATAAACAACAAGACAAAGGATATTCAATTGAAAAAAAAAAAAGTAAAACATCAATAAAAGATTATGTCTGTAATACAGTACTGCAACTACAATATTATAATACTTGAAACAAGTTACCAAAAATATCTAAATAGAGAACTCTAAAATGTATATATTCTGATACACAGTTAAATTTGTAAAGGATAAATTCTCTTTTGCACTGGCTTTTTTTTTTTTTCTGGCTTATGAGTGAAAGTTGTTGCAAACTTAACATGAATAACTAAACATCAGAGGAAGCGTAAGATGTCACTTAGTACGTTCTTTTTTTACTTTTTACCTGGAATTATGACACACTGGAAGCCAAAAACACATCCTAGTAGAGTAAGTGATAAAATGTAAATAACAAAAGAATAGTTGAATTCAGTGTGGCTGAACACTGTCTTCATGTGTATCAGAGATTCTGATTCAAATCTAGCCAGGATAAAAGCTCTCTGCAAAATAGACTCTTTGTCACTATTTTACAAATCTTTAAGACAGTCAGTGGTAAATAAAATGGGTAGATAAAATATCAGTTTAAGGTTCTTGAAGTTTTATATTTTGTTGACAATCTTCTGTTTAAAGTCTTTTTTTCAACTATGTTTAGCAATGTTATATATTGTCATATGAACAAACATTTTAAAGCCCCTGCCCTCATTTTCATGAAGCATAAAGAAGGTTTGTGGCTCTTCACTGTTTACGTTCTGGCAAATAAAAGGGACAATGCTTGGCGAATGGTAATGACACTATGGTGCACACTCCTTTCTCTGCAGAGAACCTTTTCAGAATGGTGAATGGGATACATAGACTATGTGGATAACAACTTACATGACAACGTGGTAATTTTTACCCTCCTGCAGTTCATAAGTTGAAGCGGGATAATGCCGTCTTTCAAAACGGGCCAGAAAAAAAAATAGGATCAAAAGACTTCGCAAAGAAAATTGCATTTATTTAATGCCTTTTAAACAATTTGAAATTGTTATGTGAGATTAAGATATCTGAAACAACATTTATCCGGGGATAGAAGGAGCTATGTCTTATATTGCTTTCTAAACAGTTTGTGGTTCACTGGATGTGGTCACAAATGAACAGAGCTCACTTCCTGAGATTTTTGCTCATGTTGACTAAATACAGGAGCCAAAACCAGAAGATGTGAGTTTTTGTTGAACTGTTAATCTATGATTTCTAGATGATTGGAAGTGGTCTGAAAATTTCTTGAACACTCCCAACAAACTTCACAAATAAAACTGAGAAACTCATAACTCAGCAGCATACAATGATTTTTATGATCCAAAATCCTGTAAGTATTCTCTGCATATTTTTTGAAATTTACTGAAAACAGTC
This sequence comes from Pampusana beccarii, assembly GCA_013399365.1. Classification (NCBI taxonomy): domain Eukaryota; kingdom Metazoa; phylum Chordata; class Aves; order Columbiformes; family Columbidae; genus Pampusana; species Pampusana beccarii. The sequence goes on from VWYH01002247.1 coordinate 80,981, forward strand.
ATACAAGTACACATGCCTATACATAAAACCATGCTCTGTGTTATGTGTGGGCATGAGGAGAATGAATGTTCAAATTGCTACAGAAGCTCTCTAGCAGCCTGACTCATTTGCATGTATTTTTGAGAAAATTAACACAGACTACAAGTTGTCTTAACTGTAGTTGCCTTTTGACTTATTTGTGACGTCTGAGGTTATATGAAATGGGAATTTTTTCTCTAAATGGTGCAAATTCCTTCTCTCTTTCATTCTTCAGATGAAAAACACAAAAAGGCATCATTGTCCAAGGTTTTGTGAGCTGTGTCATGTTCCCAGTACCCTTCCCAGGCACCCCAGATTTCTGTGGAGCATGCAGAAAATCAGAGGGAAAAGATGGAGGTACAGAGCAAACTAAAACTCCATCTTTGCTAGCAAATTGGAAAACAGTGCTTGTTTGCTGTCCTGTTCATTTTCAAACAGCTGTTCTCTCACTCTGTCTCTCTACACGAGGTGCAGATATCCACTGAAGAAGATTAAGGGCATCGCTGGTTCTTTTTTTTAATATATATTATTCTGATAAATATAGGCTGGGCCAAAACTTACCCTTAGCAGTAATTCCCAATGGTAGATGAGCTACAATGATTTATGTTACTTTATATCCCATGAGGTTCCCCTAGAATATAAAAAGACATTTCCAGATAAATTAAGATGACTACCAGACTTAGAGAATGAAAATGTGCTAAGTGTATTGGTTTTCCCCTAACATCAAATTTAACATATAAATTGAATTGCTTTCAAATGCCAGATCATTAGATAGCTGGTATACATGGCTATTTTCATAAAAGACTGACTCACGAAATATATAAATAGCATTTGTAAATGTCACATAAACAGTGCTGATTGCTCAGCTTTTCATATCCATGCTTTCAGAAAGTGTAAGCAAATGTTATAAAATTAGACAACTTTTGTCGTTCCTTACATGTAATATTTTTCTACTCAATTCTTTACATCAGCTATTTTTTAGATTGATCATCTTATGAAAAGTTTTTTCCCACTTAAAGATTATGGGAAAACAGAGACTTGACTCAAAGACTGTCACGGCTTAAGACCAATTTGACAGTATGGAGACTGAATGGTCTCAGATGCCTGAACATTTTAATCACAGCTATATGACATGACTCCCCTGGTCTGCGCTGGGAAAAAATGGTGCCCTCCAAGAGGAAGATCAGGCAGGTCAGCACAGCAGCCCCCACTGTATGGTGCACAGTCCAGGATATGGCCGTGGGGGTCCCTGGGGTCTCTCTTGTACCCTCTTAGAGTTCTCTCACAAGTACCCATGGGGTCCCTCCACCATGTACCTCCAGGGTCTCTCCCTGAGCAACATCAACCCCATCAGTTGCTGATTCCAGAGTCAAAATCCAACTGAAATTGCCTGTTTATATCCCCTCAGCACCCTGCGCCAGCCTGTGGACATGGCTGTGGCTGTAGCCAGGTCCCTCTGGGTTTTTCTCCTCTGCTGGTAGCTCCTGCAGCCACGGGCAGGCTGATTGCACCAGAGGTTCTTTGCTGTTCTTGTGATGGGGCTGCCTCTCTGTGTGGTGGGGTTCACATCCTAGCACTGCCAGGCCCAGCCATGCATGTATGGACAGGTAGCACATCTCAAGAAATAAATCAGAAAGAGCAGCTAACATGTAGTTGCACTGCAAGCTGTGTGCAATGGAAGCCCAATCTCCCTCACGTGCTAAACCCAGCCCACATTCTAAAAGGTCCTCTCTTGACAGGCACAGCCAGTTAGTCCCACCACCACCATGTAAACGACCCAGACAAGTAAATGTCTGCTCTTAGCAACCCACCTTTAAAATATATTTTAAAAAAATCCTATTGCACTATGTCCTTAATACCACACCTCAAAATTAAATTACTTCAAAATAAAAAAGGTTTTCTTAGCAGACAATATCATCTTTTTTCCCTGCAAATGAAACTATTGTGTCAGAGGAAAATTTAAAGCAAGAACTCACCCCCAAATATAGTGTCGGCAGATATGGGTTTGTTGCATGCATGAAGCACTCAAAGAAACTCTGAAATACAAATTTATAATCACATTTCTCAGATATATTATACAAACTGGAAATGTAAATAATTCAAAATTGTGAATAACTTGCAAGTTGTCATATAAATAACAGATTTGTGCTTTTCTGACCGTGGTTTTTTTTCTTCCTGATAGATAGCCTCTCCAGAATAATAGTTGTTTTCCATGTGGAGAAATACTGCTGAAGTCTGAATTACTATAACCTGATTCAGTCCATTTTGTTTCAAATGAAAACAATGCAGCACAGCAAAAAGTGTTGCATCATAAAACTTATAGACTATATTCTCGAGTATTACTAATCTTAAAATAGAGAGTAAATAGTTACTGTTTCAGTGAGATATCTGACCATAAACCATGCTGAAAGAATTTCAGTGACCTTTCACAGACAGCAACTTTAGACTTCTAGGAATTTGTAATTTTTGTGTGTAGGTTTTCTTTTTTAAGTCTGGGTATGTTAGAGCAAAGCTTGATACACCTAAAGCAGGGAAGTGAGATGAAACTACAGGCTCACATAGCAGAACCTATTGGAGAATAAATTGTTTGTCAGTAAAAGACTGAAATCATTTTCACCTGTAAAGCATGAAAAATGTGTGAGTTTTCGTATATATATGTGTCAAAATCACAAAAAATTATAAAGTATGGAAATTAAAAAATTAGTTTTGCTTTGATGTTTTTATCACATCCAAAAGAAAAATGCTTATTTTCTTTCTATGCTATGACATTGTATTTATGATTTGCGTATGACAGGACGATACCATACTAGTGTGACATTACGATAGTAACCATATTGATGGTAAATCATACTAGTCATGTGGATGAAAAGCATTCTGGTAATCAGCCATGTTAAGCAGGGATCCAAAATGTGTGAGCGAAAGTTTACTGAACTTTTTTTTTTTTTGGTACACTGGAAAACTTAAAGAAATATCCACTCCTTTGGATAACATTATTCCTCTTGTCCAGACTAGACACAAATGGTTTCTAAAAAGTGCTTATTTTGTAATTCAAAGTCACTTGTACCAAGAAAACAAATACCAAATATCAAATACCTTTGTTCTGGTCTAATTTCCTTTACTGGAACAATCCATGTCTACCTAAAATACAAAACACATCTAGCAGAGGAACTGTGAGCTACACTCCTAAATGTAAATTAGTACCTACATACTTAACAAGGCATACCTTGATCTTCACTATTATTAACATGTATTCAGAAGTGAAAGAACTTGCTCAAACATAGAATATATCCGTGAGGATGGCAATAAGATTAAGAATGCAGTTCTTCTGATCTGTTTGTAGATGCCTTATAGGTGATTTAGTATCTTAGGTTAATTGCAAATATCCTCTCTAGACAGAAAGAGGGTGATTTCAACTTCATAGGTTAGCCACCTTTCTTACAATGCAGTAAAACAGATGCCTTTCTCTTTCCATTGACTATTCAGGGTGCCAGCATATGCACATTACACTAGGTCTCTAACTTTCAGGTGATTAAATTAACAAATACAATCTTAAGAAAACACGGGAGCCTCAGGCTTTGTATTATTAAAACTAAAAATGTTATCTATGCCATAAAAAATAATCATTCTCAGTCATGGAAAAAAATTAGATGAACTCTGAGGTTATTAGCAGGCCTATAATATCTGAGTCCATTGCAAACACTGTAATATTTCATCTTAAAGTCACAATTTTTCAATAAAAAGGAACTTTATTCCATGTTATGTTCTGTTCTTCTGGTAATAAAATTATTTTTTCTACCTCATTTAGCAGTCTTATTTAGCAGGCAGTGATTCTAGGAGTAGAATTAGTTCACACAAACACTACTAATTGGGGTAATGTAATAAAATAGTAAAAAAGTAACAAGTAAAGCTAAAAAAAGGAAAATAAAACGTTTTGGACATTGCATTGTATTTTTGGCCAAGGCTCTGATGCATCTTGTCAGAGTGACAGTGGGTAACAGTGGCGAAGCACTAGATGTTTTTTACTTAGCAGAAACTGTGAATAAGTTTGATTTAACTGAGACAGAGAGGCTGCAAATTGATTTCTTGATTCATTTAGGACACAGTCAGAGGTAGCATATAGAAAACCCTAGAGAGAAGAGGACAGCATTAATGTTTCCTTCCTTAATAGGTGCAAAAGCAGTGGCAAGTTCATCTGTGTAAAAGACAATGTAAGGTATTTGCCTGTCAGACACATCGATCGCGTGATGCGAAGGAGAACTGTAGGTGACAGCCTCAGCAACCTCTGATGGCTTGCTGCCTCCCGCAGCTGGGGAAGGAGTTAACCAGAGGATGCTGAGCCAGCCCAGCCCTGCTGCCAGTCACACCACGAAGCTCAGGCATGCAGGATGCTGCTGCACTGAGAACAAATCACGGGAGGTTTACTAGCCATGGCCTGCTCAGTCTTGCTATTTATTGCTTCATGATATTAACAGTCAGTTAAAAATTGGCTCAAAATAAGTTCACAATTAGTTAAAATCTTGTTGAAAATTCAGATTCAAAGTTGTATATTCTCACATCCCTCTCTCAAGAGAGAAAATAAATTGAAAGAAAACAAACAGCCTTTTTCAAGTATTAAAAAACTAAAATGCTAAGTTGTCTGGGTTTCACATGCAAAACCCGGCATTTTTATTTTTAAGCACCAACTTCTTTTTAAACAATGGTAATAGAATGCCACAGAAAAAGCTTTTTTTTTTTTTTTTAAAGATTTCATTTAAAGATTCTGCATGGAAGTCACAATGACTTCAAGGCTTTTAGAGGGCTTAACTCAGCTTTAGATCTTCAGGACTTCTCCATTAATTAGCTAACTATCAACATATATTGGTAATTTTGCATAAAGGACTGTGCGTTTACTACTATTTACCATTTATTTTAAAAATAAACTACATGTATAAAAAAAATATTTCATAGTATGTTCATTAAGTCACATATAACTTCTTAATTTTTATACGTAAGTTGGAGGTTTTTTTGACCATTACAAGGCCACAACCTGGCTACACAGCAATAATTCACCAGTGATACTAATGGTGTGTTAAAAAGCTTTTTAGTGTCAGAACTTATTTTACACTTTGAACTTCTGAAATACTTTTAAAATTCCAGTAACTGTGTATGTAATTTGTTTGTGTTTTGTTTTCCAGTATTCATAACGCCCTCTAACTCTCTCATTTCTAAACCTGTGATATAGAAAACAAAAATAATTATACTGTATTTCTCTTGTAACCTTCTTGCAGGTTATCTTTATAGCAGGGGAGTATTTTACCACGTTTTGAGATTAATTTGCCATCTGCTGATAAATTTAAACAAAGCCTGTAGAGTTCAGTTTACTCCATTAAACTGAACCCAGTCAAAGACCTCTTTCTGTAATGAGAAAGCCAGGGAGAGTCTTGATTATCAGATGGGTGAAGTGACTAAGCTTCAGGTACTTTCTCTTTTGCATTGGTCCTTGTATTGAGACAGTCTTAGTAATATTTATGTATCAGTTAGGAAAATGTGCTAAAATCTTATCAAAAGGCATTCTCTTGAAATACTAATTTTCTTTCAGTTCTTTTCATCCCTCTGCTTCCAACACAATAAAAGAAAACTATTGCTTTGGGTATACTGTCTAAGCATTCTAAAGCTGAACAAACATTTGGATTTAGATGTAACAAAGTTGAAAGTAGCTCTTAGGCATTGTATTAAGAAGTTCAAAAAAACTGAACGCTATGCAAGAAAAAGCCCTGTGACATGATAAGATTAACCTTAACCTTGAGAAGAAACCGCCCCATCTTTCCTGAGAAGCTGAGGCCATAAATATGTTGTAAGCATCCCAGTCACTCTCTTATCAGGCATTTCCTCCCTTCAAACTGTCTCCTTTGTTGCACTGGCAGAAGTTGTAAATAACAGTACTTTGTTCAATTCATAGCATAAAAATTGTCCATTCAAAGAAGAGGGCAGCAAAAGTGGCTGGTGATAGACAAAAAGGAAAAGGCAGGTTAAAGTTGTTATGCTACTGAAAAAACACATGTTACACTATAAGCTATGAAATGTAAACTATCCTTTAAGAGGATTGCAGAAGAGCAAGGTAATCCTCTAAGGGGGTAAAAAAGAGTATTCTTACAATTCATTTGCAATTTAGCACAGGTAGAACTGATTTTTTAATACAAAATAGTGTTTTACTTGAGAGCCGGTGGAAGAAGTACTCTTCAAGGTGAAGTGCTTACATTGCAGACAAATTATGTGGCCTGTATGTTGAATCAGTTGCTGTTTCCACAAAAATTATGTTCTAAATCCAAATAGATCGAATTGTAAGAATCCTGATAATATAACGTATTTTGCTTTAAGGTTACCTTTTCACAAAGCTTGCTTGGTCTCTGATCATAGCTATGAAAAGTTCAGCATCCAGTCTGATATCAATACTTGAAAAATATCAAGTGATGTGAATCATGGATAAAGATGCTCTATTTTCCTCTTTATATGAACCCACTGGATTTCTATCAGGTGGGGCATTTTTTGGGGTTTTTTTTGGTTGGTTCGTTGGTTGGGTTTTTTTGTTGTTTTTTGCTTGTTTATGATTCTATTTAGCAGACAGAGGTATTATTTTGAAGCATTTCAGAGAATTTGATCACCTTGGATTTGTTTTAAATATTTGTTTTAAATAATGCTGTGTGCATTCTGTAAAACTCACCTGATATCAAGGACAGAAAATGGCAAGACATTTCAAAAAGCAAATGTAAAGATGTAGAACATCTTACCTACTCCACGTTCTAGCTGGCATGTTACCTCTTTCCAAATTGTGCCTGAATGTTTCCTACATTGTTTCCTTTTGCTTTACCTAATCCTTCCTGACACTATTTCAGCAGTGAGTAAAGTTAACACAGTAGATTGATTGGTTACTCCTCGGAGTAGAGCTTATTTTCAAATTCTACTAAGAAAGCTTAAAGCTCTCGTATATATTTGTTAGGAAAAATACACAGCCTATCTAGTGGGGATTATTTTTGTTTTCACATTGATATCCTAGTGCTCTTTATGTGGATAACAACCCTGGCCCCTTCCCAGAGAGGGGGATTTCTGTGCTGTGCTTAAGATTCCACAGCACCATGCCAACTCCCTGTTCCTGTTTCTTCTCCATTGTTAGCCTGTGACTGCAAGGGTGAAATCATGCAATAACATAATCAGTATTAGCACCCTACATTTTGAGTAATATTTCAGTTAAGGGTGAGGAGGTCACAAAAGCAATTTGAATGAAAATGAGGGGGGAAATGTACAGAATTTGCTTTCCTAGGTGACAGTTGTTGATAATAACAACAGGAGCTCAGTACTAAAATATTTGTAGTGCTTTTTTGTACATCCTTCTCTATAGCCCAATCGTGAAACCAGGGAGTAATCCCAGTTTATCTCCACATGAATTTTCAGCCTGTTGTCTAAATACTTTAATATTAGGTTTCTTTAAACAAAGCACTAGTGAAATTATTATGTACTACTGAATGAAGTTTCAACCCAAGATAACTGAGAACGTCTGTATATTGCAAATACCCCGTGTAAGAAAATACACTTGCGTTCATTACACTGTGTCCTGGTTTCAGCTGGGATAGAGTTAATTTTCTTCACAGTAGTTGGTATAGTTTGATAACACACTGACGTTTTAGTTGTTGAAGCAGTCAAGAACTTTCAGCTTCTAAAACCAGCCTGCAATGAGAAGGCAGGGAGTGCACAAAAGATTGGGAGGAGACACAGCTGGGACTGCTGACCCCAACTGACCAAAGGGATATTCTGTAGCATATGACTTCACACTCAGTATATATTTTAGGGGACGAAGAGGGGATGTTCACAGTTACGGTGTTTGTCTTCCCAAGTAACCGTTACGTATGATGGAGCCCTGCTTTGCTGGAGATGGCTGAACACCTGCCTGACAATGGGAAGTAGTGAATAAATTCCTTGTTTTGCTTTGCTTGCATGTGCAGTTTTTGCTTTGTTTATTAAACAGCTTTTCTCTCAACTCATGAGTTTTCTCACTTTTATTCTCTCCCCCATCCCACTGAGGGGAATGAGCAAGCAGCTGTGTGATACTTAGTTGCTGGCTGGGTTTAAATCACTGCATACTGGTATATGATGTCTTTTGTGAAAGCAGTTAGATAGATCTCTGGGATTTTGGCACTGATCTTCAGAGTGGCCTTTTAATTTTGAGTGTCGAGAGGACAGATATTTACTTTAAAATTAACACTTACTGTTGAAGGCTAAATAGGTTTTAGTACACGCAATACAAAGTTTATATGATCTGTCACAACCTTTGAGGGAAAAAAATACCTCACTGAAAAAGCCTGTAAAAAGTAGTTTTGTATCAGAAGTCCTGAATTATAGGACATCTTATAATAAAAAACATTTTCAATAACATAGCTCTAAAATGTCAAAATGTCCTGAACAGTACTGGAGATGGTAGAAGGGAGATGAGATGAAACCCATCATTAAGGCAGCTGCCTATGTTATCGCACAGCTCATGAGAGCTTTCTGGACAAAGCAAAACTTACCTAAAATCACAAAAATATCCACAACCCTTCTATTATTGTATGGGACAGTGAAACAAATGTACGATAGTGTCATATCTAGTTGTTCTCGGTTTTCTTTCACTTTTGTTAACAATCTTACTTTTCTTTCTCTGAATAGTTTTCCACATCCTGCTGCCTCTCAGGCCATTTACCCTCTATTTACATGCCCTGGGCAAAAATCTATAAAAGGACCTAGGGCACCTGTAACAATAAGATATAGTTGGCATGAAACAAATTGTAAATCTACAGATAAAGTCTAATAGCATGATGAGCAGTGAAAAATCCACCCAGGGAGACACATAGGTGTCAGTCTTATTTGAATTAAATGTGCAGGGGAAACTTTCAGGTTCAACATCCTGCTGAAAGCTGGCACTGGAATTAAAATGCAAGAAAAGAATGAAATAAAGCAACATAAAATACAATAAAGCTTTAGTGGCAATTCCCATCTGAGCTGTTCTTTTCACAATTGCAGGATTAAAACGAAAAATTGATGTAGTCAGGAATCTCACAAAAAAAGAGCTACAGAATTCATTAATCTAGGGAACTGAATTCTATAGAATTGGTTCTCTGAGATATTGAATTTATAGGTAGATTCAATGATTAAAATATCTTTCTACCATTTATTAATGCAAAGTTCCCAAAGAATGTTTATGATATTTATAGTATTTGCCAACGTTATTTAGGAAAGTTGCGGTGCAGCAGGCCTAGTTTACAATTTTTATCTGTTCAATTGCTTGATGTTAAATAAAGCAAAAGGTGTAGAGAAGGACAGCAAAACCGAGCAGACAAAAAAATAAAACTGTTGTTGTTCTCAGAGTTAGTGAGTGATCTCAAATCAATTCAAAGTAAAAGATTTTCAGTTTATGGTCAAGAAACTGGGAAGCAGAGAATGGTCTGAACTAAGCAAATATATAATTATTTTTTTATTACTTAATTTTGTCGCATCCATCTTGACACTCCCCAGCACAACAGTTAACTATGCCATACTCTTATTTTAACCCAACAGAATGCAGTGCCACTAAATAAATCTTTCTGCTTATGACAAAATGATGATTCATAATACATTCTTCAAGAGAATTCTCCTTTAGTCTTGCTCTTTCATTCCTTTCTTGCTACCTGAGCAGTGTCACTGCGAATTACATATGTGGGCTGGGAATAATAACATTTGACTTCAGTCTCATTGTTTTCATTAGATTGCAAAATTCAGAGTGTGCTGTCATCTGTTACTGTTAAATCCGTATGGTTTATATCGAGTATAACAACTGAGTTTGGGGAAGTTTTTCGAAATAAACTCTTAGTAAATTAATAAATTAATACCATAACTCATTGCCTCTCCTAACATTGAAAGCACTGCTGTTACTATAACTTGGCTTCTTGTTCCTTTTCATTCCCTTTGGGTTTTTTTGATTGGCTTACGAGCCAACATACAACAACTTTTGAGATGGCATGGGGCTATCAAAGCCCATTTTTCACTAACTAAGGAACTGACACTTAATTATTAAATATATATATATAATCCATTAACAGCGGACTTTTTACACCTAAATAATTTAAAACCATTACTGTGTGTAGGATATGAGTTCTGGCACATATAAACCAGTGAATTAAGTCATTGTCCATTCAGTTACTATGGCAACTTTGTGGACTTCCCAGTTTCAGCTGGCTTGCAAAGAATTAAGCAGTCAGAAACTCCAAAAGACTACTGAAAAAAAGAGGAATTATGTGGATGAAACTAGCTTTAAAGAAGTAAGATATCCATAGAGACCTATCTCAATAATTTATTTTATGAGAACTTATTTTGGGGGCAAATTTAAACAATGTGATCTAGTGAATCATGGCATCTTTGAGAGCTCATGCATATTTGTATGTTTATATGCATTGAAGCTATCCACTCAGCTAAGCAGAAACCAGAGAATGCTCTTAAGCCTGATGAAGGAAATGAGATGACTACAAAGCAGGCTTGCTGATGGCCGTGTCCAAGACCAAGAAGTGGCTTGAAAATTATCCACTGATTTCAATGGACTTTGGAGTGCCATTTCTTCATTACAAAAGTGCATGATCCACTGTGAAGGGATGAACTTAGAAAGAAGTACTCAAAGTATTATGCCTCTCTCCATGAAGAAGTCTCTTATCTCTTGTCCTGGGATTTTCTTAAGACATTACTTCCTAGAGGAAACTCCCCCACTCTTCTCACAAACATAGTAATTAATGCAGTGAGAGATGGGAAACACAATCCATGCTTGTTTTTCCTGCTCTTCTCCATGATCTGCTTCCTGAATTTACAGAGACATATAGAAGTCACGAATATAAACATTAATACAATTTATTGAAGTGGTGATGACAGAAATTGTCCAAGTTTCATTTAATTTTGTGTTGGTCAGGTTTGGATTTGTTTGTTTATTTGTTTGTTTGTTTTGTTTTTTAACTTTACCTTGTTACTTTGTTTCTTTATCAAGAAAATTCATTCAAGGAATTAATATTTTAGCTTTAGACATCCTTATTTAAAAGAAACACAGAACTCTTGGGCCTGTTAGCTCTTCAAACATACATCATCTGGGGATGTTTGCTATTTGCAAAAGCCTCATATTTCTTCCTTAGTTCAACTCCCAGTCCTTCTGTCTCCTGCTTTTCAAAGCTTGTGCCTTCCATAAACTCTACTCTTTTCTTGTCTGCAAAACGTATTTTGGTATTACATATTGTGACACTTCATCATCAAGATAATAATAATAATAATAATAATAATAATAATAAATTTTCTTAACCCAGTCTCTTACCTCCTTTGTTCCAGAGAAACTACTTTGGCCATGCAATACACTGCTGTAATGTCACAGCAGCAATGTTAGCCTTTGTGTTTTTAATAATATTTTGAAACAACTGGGAGAATACTTAATACTTTGCAAAGTTCGTTTCCTAATCACTGCATGAAAATCAAGTCTTGCATTTTATGCAACAGGCTCTTCTAGTCTCTTCTTGTAAATTAGCACTCACCACGATTCCTACCCATCCGAGGAAGGATTTACTTTTAGTGTGAACTCCTCCTACTTCTGCCACTCTCCGCAACTTGCTTATTGGCTTAAGAATCAACTTCTAGTGAAAGAAAAAATAGGTGATGAAGTTTAAAAATGTTGAGTTTGATTATGCATTTTAACACTCTAGTAAAACCTAAAACACTGAGGATACCTGCTCAGTTGGAAATAAAAAAGCTGAGGCTACAAAGTATATCAGCGCTCTTGAAAAAGGAAAAATTACCCTCTGAATGACTCACAGGGACTCTGGCTCAACAATATAATACAGTACAATTTATTTTTTACAATATGTTTCTATGAAATAAGCTATCAAAAGAAATCTGTACAGAAAGGTCTGATTGAGAGATAACATTGAACAGAGAAGCAACAGAGCCTAACACAGGTAACAAGGGGATAAAAACACACCAAGATTAAAGAGAGGTAAAAAACTCAGATAAAGATGCAATAAACTGTTATTATAGATGAGTTACAGTGGTGGAGAAAAAACTGACAAGTGAATAGGTAGTTCACCAATTTTAGGTGCAAGAAGAGAAACAATTTTTAAATGAAGGAAAAAAGTGGAGACAGACCCTCCACGACTCAGCTTCTCAGTGAGAAAAGAAAATTCAGTGCAGGTTAGGAAAAGGAAGAATCATGATGTAGTAAGGTAAAAACTGGTTGGAAAATGACAGAACTGAATTAAAAGTTTTTTTAAAAAAGCAGAAAATATGGAGAATTAACAAAATATTTTGCAAGCTTCAAAGAGAACTGGGTGTCTTGTTTTCTTCTATCAAGAATATTAGTCCAGAAGATTAATAATCTTATCAACTAAAAGCAACAATTAGCTGAATTTTGAGAGTTACTTTAAAGTCTTCAACCATATTGATTTTTTAATCAGATTTTGCACTGCTCTTACTGCACTTTTTTCAACCCTTCCACCCTCCCCCCCCAAACAAAAAAAGTAATACACCTGAAAAATGACCAGAATTTAAGGATCAGAGGTAAAAGTATATTAAAAAGCCAGAATTTTGCCAGACGTTTCTGTGGGTGTTCAAAACACCAAAATATAGCTAGGAATTTTCAAAGGTTACTTCCTACAAAAACCACCCAACAACACATTATGACCTATACAATGACATTTTAAAAGGCAAGTTTCAACACAAATTCTAGCAGTGTTCCTGGCTTCCTAATTAATGTATTTTTGGTCAAAAGGGAACCTATAATTAATAAGAATGTCCCAAGATATCTTAATTTTATCTGAGATAAAGACTATGTTGGATCATAATGGAAGTATAAATGGTATTTCCCCCCCTTCATTTTGCAGTAAGAGATATGTTGCATCTACAAAGTAGCAATATGATAGAAGAAAGTGTAATTTTATTTTACGAATAAACATGAAAGTAGTGGACAAGTTTACACTCCGAGGTATCATAGGAAGAAAAGGCAACTTGACCATGAAGAATGTCAAGACCTAGGTCCTGGATACTTTGCAACTTTGAATTTTTTTTTTTTTTTTAACCTGAAACTGTTATTTGATATTATGTTAGATTATAGGAATATTGGAGAGGAGTCTAAAGTAACTCATAACCTTTAAAAATAATGTTAGAGTCAATAATTTGTTTGAAGATGCAATATCAATAGCTAGAATAGGCATTTTATTTTTAGGACTTTTTTTATTACTCTCGTAAAATGTGATCCATTAAAAAATGCACAATTTGCAAATCTGATGGGGTTTATTGGACTACACTTGGAATATGCCATACTTTGAAACAGAAGAGAAAAGAAAATAAATCCTTTTTTAAAATCTTTGACATTAAATTGATTATACAACACCTTTTAGTTGGCCTAGGTGACCTAATACTCTGTTCCTATTCTTTTCTGAATACCTTGTTGCCTGGAAGGTGCTTACAAAGTTTAATGGAATCAAGTAAGAATTGTGTTGGATTAATATATCTTTGGTGTATGAAACAGATTAAATATATATATATATATATTAGCCTCTAACATAATTGATAGAATAAGTGAGGAAACAGGATATGTTCCTGGTAGAAGAGTAGAACAGTGAAATATTAAAAAGAGAAATAAGTGAGAGACAAAACTCTGCTCATTGAGACTTAAGCAAAACTGAAACTGAGCTTAATCCATTGCAGGAGATAATAGAATATTCATCACCTGAGAACTAGACTAGGAAAATAAAAAGGCAAGAAACAATATTATATTTTTAGCAAGATTGTCAATTAAGTCTTCTATCTATACTTTTCACTATTCTGAAAACTACAAATATTCTTCAGTTTGTTGCCTCTGCCAAAAAGCAGGCAAATTCTACCCTTCCCTGACTGATATTATTGCAACCTTTGTGAGGGAGGTGCATTCTTTCAGCATTTTTCCAACTGACTTCCACTGTGGTGGTACACAGAGTGTACGAATGCATGCAAGAGACATTGTCTGTTCGTGAATTTAAATTGCATCTTTAAAATATATTAGGTATCAGAGTAAATTTTCTCATTTATAACAAAAACTAATAGTACTGTTAAAAGTAGTTGTTCCCTGCTTTATTTACCTCAATGTGTTTTTCTATTAAACAGACGACAAAGTGAGTTAATGAAGATTAAAAAAAAATAGCTTTTTTTCTTTT